>OY723392.1:18968336-19389286 GCA_963210295.1 Ophion ellenae
TATTATTCATCTCTGAGGAATTTCTGTTCGAAAATTTCAGCTATCTATCTCGCACTCATATGTCACGTGGTACATCTTCTACTTCGCCTTAATGTGAACTTCCGTTATTGGATTTATTACCATTTGCTACGATAAAGAGACGTGACAGCAAGGCAACAGCTGACTGTAGTCCTAACCTCATCTTATTCATTTCATTTTTAACCGACGTATTTCGCTGACACAAATTTTCCAATCTTTTTACCAGTCGTGGCCCGAATACAATGCTTTAAATTCCCCGCACCTGACATTGTTTCGACCATGGTCTTACATACAGGTCTTGAAACTCTGGTGGTGGCGGTATGTCCTCGGATTGAAGCACCGGCCGTTTCGCCCAGTGACCACCAGTATCGCTGCGATAGAGTGATGCAGGCTGTGCGAGAGAGATGGAAATCGATTGTTGACTCGTAGGAACCTAACCTAGCTGTACAATTGGCTGGTGTAGGCAAATTATGATATTCAATGTCAAAAATGCATGATGGACCTAAATACAATTAAAAGTAACTTTATCGTAAACCTGAAAAAAACCAAAAGACTATAGTTATCCAAGTGGATACAATGAATATGAATGTTTTTTATATAGGTGTCAATGTGAGCTCGGGTTTGTCGAGGGCTTCAGTGCAAGCTTCGTAATGCTGCTTTCAGGGGTTCGATCCTTATGCGCTCGGTTTTTTAAAAACATGTTTTAGCTTTTATTTAAAAAATAGGCTTTACGCGTTGTTTTAATTGACCGGAAAATAAGTGGCAACTATTCCAGACCGAAGTGGAATCCAGACCGAAACACTTGCAGGATGTATTTCTTGAAAATGAAACAAATACTTAAGAAACAGTGCTTCTTTTGCAATTCTTTATTTCCTCTTCGAAAATTTTTAATGCATGTCCCAAGAAACATTTTCAATAATCTCTACTTTGCAGTTTCCGAAACGGTTTGCGTTGGTAAATAGAAAAAAAAACACCTCTCTTCCGACCTTTAAGCGAAGGACTCTCGAGTAGGATAAATGAAAATAATTCACTAACTTTGTTTTATGTTTTCCAGCCTGGAAAGTATTTATTGTAATGAGCCCAATAATTTTTCATTTTTTTTCAGGTTCCCGGCTCCAACGCCTGTTTCCCCCAATCTCGATGAATATATTTCGGTTCGAAATGCTTTCGCACACAACGTGTCTCGGCTCTAATTTCCCAACTCCCGGTATTGCGGCCTCCCATTTTTTTAATTGCGCCAAGTCTCTCGGCACCCGAAACACTGAGCGTTTCGATTTTTTACTCCGAGAGCCTGTTTTACACGTTGGCACAATACACCACTCAGTCATTTTTCAATATCACCGTTTTTACAAGTTTACAAGTAGAGCACGTCGCGTGTGGTCGCGTGAATCAGCGGTTATGTTTGGGTTTTGTTTACTCTTGATATCTATTTCCGTCTCTCCCACACAGCCCGAATCACTCTATAGCAGCGACCCTCGTGGTCACGAGTTGAAACAGTCGGTGCTTCAATTAGAGGCCATCCCCCACCACTGAAATTTTGAGCGAGTTTCAAGACCTGTACGTAAGACCGTGGTTTTGACAGATCGACGTTGAAAAGCATGGAGGTTAAACTCGCCTGGTTGAGTAAAAAGAGACGGAGATATAACCAATGTTGCCAAATATCAAACCTAGAAATACCGCGCGGATCGTTGGAATAACTATTTTTTCATTTTTCTAATTAAATCTGAACATTCATTCAACAGTTTACGCATGGAAATTTTAGATATAACAATTTTTTTTTGCAAGTGTTGAAAATATACATTGTACAAGTCTCGAGTATAATCAGTGGTGTGACTAGTGTGAAGCGATAGGATTACCTTAAGGGGCTATACCAGTGTGACACTTTCAAAAAATCGATTTTTTTTGCCTTTTTCAACAGTTTATACTTTCAAGAATATCCTGTGTAAATTTCAAGGCCGTATTTCTAATCATTTTATCTTACGAAAATCGATAGTTAAATTTTTAAACGAGTTTTTCTCGAAAAGAGATTTTTCAAACTTGTTGACATCGTAACTCAGAGTAATTTGAACTGAGTACTATTAAATATATTTACTCTACACTGACGTAGGATATTTTTGATTGGATGAAAATGGATGATTTGGCATTGAAAAAAACGACCATTTTATAGGCAAGAAAACAGACTTTTTTTCCTAACTAGGCCATTTTGTTAGATTTTGATATTTCTCGAAAATCCTACGTAATGGTACAGGAAATATCTTCCAGTTTAACGACATTTTTTCCTTTTTCGGTTTCAGCTACTTAATCGGCTGGAATCATATCAGCAGTGGAGGAACTTTTTTTTCGCGCCTCCGAAGGCAGCGCATAAGTCACTTGGATCTCAATATTTTTCGATGAAAAAATTATGTAATATAGGTCAAACATAGCCAAATATATTCATAATTTTCGAAACATTTAATTGAGTACTTTTCTTCTAAAAAAATCGCGAAAATCACCCAAATTTTCAGCGCTCACACTGGTATAACCCCTTAATCACACGTGATATTCTCTCGCCGGAGGAAATTTCATCTGACTGCGTTTTGATGTTTTGATGATTCGATGTTTTGATGTTTCTGACCTCGACTATGTATGCAGTTACGGTCCTTACATATCTCTTATCAATACGAACCTGTCTGTTATTAACTAGTCTAAAACGTCAAAGTTACAAACTTGCATCAAATGAAAGTTCAAAACGGAAATTCGAAAACTTGAGTTGGCTCATGACTCACTTGTTACCAATCAAATTTTTAATTGGAAAACAAACCATTAACATAATAGAGGTACTGCTATTGAGAACATCGGGAATTATGCACCAATCGCCATTTTCGAATGTTAGAGTTTCGGATACATACTGTGTTTTACTTCTACGTTATTCTCACTTATACGTCATATTTGATGTACCCCTTGAAAGATGTATAACTGAAGTTTCACTGTATTCGCAAAGAATTGATATTCTTGTTTTTCGTCTAAAGAAAGCACCATGCAGTGTGTTACTTTGAGAAACGCAAAAAGTTCTTCAGTTTCTTTGTCGTCCTGAACTCGAAGATTTGGGCTACTGTGAAAATTTAGAAAAATGTCTCGTTTCTCGAGGCAAGTCAAATTGAAGAGGAAGGTCCAACGGATGGTGCAGGAATTGCAGATCGAAGGTAAACTTATGATTACAGAGATAGAACTGCTAGTAAAACTTTAAGAGGGAATGACACCTCATCGCGGTCGGTATGGTAGAACAATTATAGATTCCCAAAAATCTCTGAAACGGCTCTTCAGATCCCGTCGAAACTTTGCCAAACGACGTCAAATAGATAGACGAACAGCTGTCTTCCCCTCAAATTTTCTGAATTTGAGAAAAAAATGTAGATTGGCTTATGATAAGACAATCTAGTTTTTTTTTGTCAAATTCAGAAAATTTGAGGGGAAGACAGGTGTTCGTCTATCTATTTGACGTCGTTTGGCAAAGTTTCGACGGGATCTGAAGAGTCGTTTCAGAGATTTTTGGGAATCTATAATTGTTCTACCATACCGACCGCGAAACGGTGTATACGATCGATTAAAAATTTGGGACGTGCACTCAGGATACGACAAAAAAATTGACATGCTGTTGAAGTTTGCATCGTTGGAATGCAACGAAAATTCGTTTTTTTTAAATTTATTTCTTCAGTTCTTTCATCGTCCGAATTCGTACCCTCCAATATTAGGCTGTCGATGTTTCATGAGGATCCTAAAGAACAGTTGAGCGCTTGTTGTAGCCTAAACTTGCCAAAAAAAATCGGCCTACTAAACTTTCGTTGCGATCCAACGCTGTAAACTTCAAATGGGTGAATTAACTATATAAATTTGATTCGAATGGTAAGATATCGTAAATTGTCCCGAAATTCCTTTAACGTGTTTTTCTCGAAACTATGTTTTTCCAAACAGTGTACACGATTTCTCGACATTTCATGGACGGATAGACCTGAAATTTGGCATACTTGTTCAGTGTAATAGTAGTTGAGCCTTGATCGACCTTTTTCTTCTTACCATTTTTTTCATTAGGTATTAACAATAATGATGTCATTTTTCATCGAAAAATCGAAGAAAAATTTCAAAAAAATTGTTTTTGATGATCAAAACACGATAACAAAAAAAGGTCTACCAAGTATTAGCCAATATTATCTATTTGAAGAAAAAATTCATTCTTTTTGTTCCAGATCAACCGGTTGCGAAAAATTAAGTACACCGTTGAGCTCCTCACGTACAAAAGCTCTTCACGAGATTGCTTATAACTTCTATAATTATCAATAATTTTCAATGAAATTTGGTACACAACTTTGTTAATGTACATACAAATAAATGTCCAAATTTTTCAATAATCTTACGTATTCTTTCAAAATTAAGTTGTTTAAATACCCTGATTTTCGGGTCGTCACAGTAGCCTAACCTCTTAACATTTCGTTGTTGTTTAATTCACATTAAGGGGGCAAAATATCGTGATTTGTATTCTGGATAAAAGTATCGGTGATTTCTATTCTGGAATGAACTTTTCGATTTTTTTCACAAAACTGTGAATTTCCTTTAAATAACCCTGATTTTCGGGTCGTCGCCGTAGCCTGACCCCTCGGGAAAAGCAAATGTCGATAGATCAGCGTTTAGAACTAGTACGATTGAATTGCAAAATTATATCTCAAATATTACGATATCTGTGGCCCATAATTCTGACCACGCAGTCTTCATATTTGTCCAAAACAAGACTTTTCGAGAGTCGTAAAAATCAAAATTCGAACCTTAAGGGGGTGAAACAGGGGTTCCAAAGTTTGTATAAGACATATTTCTTTCAGATTTGCTTGAAACTTGGTGTAAATCCTCTACAATACAGATAATTGAACACGTATTTCAGCATTTCCTAAAATTCGACCCTTAAGAGGGTTAAATCGGGGTGTTAAAGTTTGTACGAGACAACATATTTTTTGTCGGATTTACTTGATACTTGGCACAAATACACTAAAATACAAACATTTAGACATGTATTTCAGCAATTTCCAAAATTAAACCTTTAAGGGGGTTGAACGAGAGTGTTAACGTTTGTATGAGAAAACATATTTTTTTACCACATTTACTTGAAACTTACCAAATTTATTTTATACACAACACTATATGTTTTCCTCGCTGTTCGGTGCGTGTGGACAGTCAAGTAGTACTTTTAACCCCTTAACTGTGTTTGTTTGGGTTGGCTTAGATACACCAAACAAACCCAAACAAATAGGGTGGGGTTCGGAAATTCGAACGACCAATATTCAGAAGGACCGAAATTTCGAATCCAGTAATGACGAACGTTCCAACACATATATATCAATCTTATGACAGTCTTCAAAATAGTTAACCGAAATTGTGAATACAAAAATCTCGAAGTGGATTTATAGCGAAAACAAATATCAGATTTAACAAAATAATGAGAGATATAATATCGATTCGCCTGTATATATACACCAAACAATTCGAGACGACAAATCGTCGAATTGCAAATATTAAGACCGTTTACAATTTCGAACTCATTAAGGGGGAATATCAGTGTGAAAAAAAATCGATTTTGTTTCGCTTAAATAGAAAGTTTTGGCCTTTAAGAATATGCCTACATATTTTCAAAACAATATTTGACTTAGACGTATTCGAAATTGGCGCCAAGCGTCGACGTTCTCAGAGCCTTCTATACGGGCCTTTCTATACTTTAAGCGCGATTTTCTCGAAACCATGTTTTTTGACCTGGATGACAGCAAATTTTTGTGTAAAATTCGATTTTTTTACATGGCCACCATTTTTTTCGAATTAACATTTTCAAATTTCCTACGATGCTGCGATATTATAATTTAATAATCTTTTTGAATTTCTGATTTCACATGCTTGCTGTGGCACTTGTGCTGTCAACCGTCAGGGAGTCTTTTTTTGAGACGCCATTTTGCGACCGCTCCTCTGCTTAATAAAATGTACTAAAAATAAAATAAAAAAATTTCCTTGTATGCTTCATTACTTCGATAATTAATACAGAAAATTTAAAATAATTTGACAGAGCCGTTTTTTTTAATTCCCAAGAAATACCTCATTTTTCAGCCTGTCACACTGATATTCTCCCTTAAAGCGAAGGACCAAAAAATCGATCAGTTAAAATAGCCATGGGCCAAAATGGCGAACGGTCCGGATAGCGAACACTTATTGTTAGACTCGAGCACGGTCTTATAAACAGGTCTGGGCACAGAGGCTAAAATCTTGTGACACTAAGTGAGGCCAATTGAGTTCCAAATTCCGCCACGTCGCTAGCGTCGGAGCGGCCGATTTGCTTATACATACTAGTGTTGTTGTGTTTGCTAGTATATTGTGTATAACCTCGTCGCCACCTTACCACACCGTACACCGACGGCCAACAGAAGTGGAAATGTTTATTTTATTTGAAGTGTCTTTTATTGGAGTGAACCGATAATTCAAGTGAATTGTAAATTGAAGTCAAAATTTTGCAATGCCTGAAAGATCCTATATTGCGTGAAAAATGGGTGAAGGCAGTATCGCCACTCATAAATGAATTGAAAACAACGCACAAAATATGCGAGAAGCATTTTAATCAATCCGACATTGTGCGCCACTTTATCCATAAAGACGGAGATGGACAAATTATCGCACAAGTAAGTTTCTACGATAAATGCTATATGTAATTATGTAGAGGATGTATTCTTATTACAACCATGAAGACATTACGCATGCGCTAGTATATCGCTCTCTGTCCCACAATCGGCCGCTCCGATACTAGCGCTCCAAGTAGTGTGGCCCGTTTCGGAACTTAAATGGTCTCACTTTTTGTCACACGACGGCCTATGCAAAATATATGGGAGTGCCCAGACCTATTTATAAGACCGTGGGCTCGAGCAACTACTTGCGCTTCGAAATGAAGATCGCAGATGGCGTTGGTGGTCAGTCGGGTCAGGCAGCCATGCCATGTTCGTCATTTAGGTATTCGCCATTTCGGACCATCGATCATTTGTGTTTCTAAGATCTAGACATTCGAAGTTTGTAGTCTCGATGTATGGCTTTTTGCTATTGACGGTCTTACGCATATTGGATACTTACTTTTTTCAATTTCGGAGATATGAATGTTGTAGATTAGTGGAATCTGTATTTGCGGGACTCAAACTGCAGACTATCTGAATATATGTTACCGAATAAATTAATTCTCGAATAAATAGTCCTTGGGTGTAATAGTTATTCGATTTCGTTATCGGTCAAAAGATAACATTTCGAATAATTTAACCTTAGTTATTTTGAGAGTGCGTTATTCTGTCGTATCGAAATCTTTGTAGTTTTTTATTTGGTTATTCGATATTTTGACCCCTACCCAACAAATACATCATAAATTATTTGTATTGGAGTGCACTTATACCAAGTTTCAAGCAAATCTTACCAAAAAATATGTTGTCTCATATAAACTTTAAAACCCCTGTTTCACCCCCTTAAGGGTGGAATTTCGATTTTTACCACTTGAAAAAAGTCTTATTTTGGGTCAAATATGAAGACTGCGTGGTCAGAATTAGGAGCCACAGATATCGTAATACTGTCCTCAAACGAGATGAGAATTTCCATAATGAGAAGTGAACATGGCGGAAAAATTTGCAAATTTTCGATCCATCCAATAATCGTCTCGCTTTCCACGATACCTAAATATGATTGATTATGCATTGATTCGAAATTCTTTTTACATATAATACAAGAAACAGGCCAATTTTGACATTTCAACTGTGACAGATAAATCACGTTTTCTTTGGAATTAAAAAGATCGAATTTATATCTTATTTGCTATTTGCACCGACATACAATAGATTTGAGCGTGACATTTCGAGGGTCTTGATTCACCAGCGTGCACTAAAAAAAATGAACATTACAAAATTCTACAATTGGCACGTCGAATGGATCTTGCCAAATGTTCTATCTTATCACCGTCAGAATCACAGCTTGCTCCTCTCCAACGCAGGCCACCATGGGAGTTATTGGTATTTTGTTTTTTTTTCCACCATTTTTAATATGCACCCCCGGAATGGACTTGCGTTGTGTTTTCCTCACGACGAAATTTCCCTTGTGTCCAATCCACGTAAATTTCAATCTTTGCAGTAGCAATATTTTCGTAGATGGTGCAAGTCCTTGTCTACACATCGAGCCTGCGATCCGTACTTGTTGATCCTACTGACGTGCTCTATCTGGAGTTGGAGAAATTTATAAAAGAAATTCACATGTCGTAGGCAATCTTGCGAAAATGATCGTGCTTGCATGTGATTTTTAAGGAGATTAGATCGTCAGCCACAATCCAAGATTAAATTTGAAAAAAATATATGTTACTGTGTAGACTATACTGAGTCATGACGAATTTTTTGAAATTTTTTCACCGCAAAACACCAGAGATAAAAAATAGTTCAATGTATGTAATTTTACGTGCGGTTAGATGGGCAGACATTCACACTATGGGTGATGTAATTTTTTATGACTGTTTAGCACCAAGATAAACCATTTCTAACAACGATGCTGAACTTTGCATCGTTGTACTGCAACGAATTCGATTTATTTCGGCAGATTTCGCTTGCAAAGGTCCTTCTACCATTTGTAGAAAAATTCATTTAGCCATCTACATTATAAATATATAAAAAAGATCGCGTATGATAATAAAAATGCCGTAAAAAAAATGTAGAATGGAACTTTCGTTGCGTTCAAACGATGCAAACTTCAACACCATTTCTAACAACGGATTAACGCAAACTAAACCTTTGTAAACATTTAGAAAAAAAAACCCATCTTGCCCATTTTTAACGACGGATATTCAATATTGAACTATCAATGTTTGATGAAAGATTACGAATCTTGGCTGGCAAATAAAGAGCAGCGCTGCCAACCTCAATGCCCGCGAAGTTGTCGTATTTCGGCAACGCTTGACATTAATTACGTTGCGGCTAGCCGTCCGGTTATCGGCCGAATAAAAGCGTGTTATTCGTCCGGATAGCGGCTCAGTTCACGCAGTTTACGGTGTACGACGCCCCAAACAAACACGCCCAAACAAACAAACCCAAACACACAAATCCGACAAACATACCCAACCAAACAAACAAACCCAACCAACCTAAACCAAACCAACCCGAACAAAATTATAAAGATTTTATCCGGACGAATACGTGTAAATTATTCGTCCGGATAGTTCGTTTAACAATTTAACACATTCTATCCGGACGATTGTACAATAGATGAGGCATTCCACGTCACTTCAGCGAGTAAAAAAAATCCACGAATAACTTTGAAAAATCGAGTTACTTTGTTGAAAAATATTCACCGAATGTCGACATTTAAAAAAAAATTCTGACGTTTTTTCGCGTTGATTACCATTTTTTAATATTTTTCCATTCAAATGACTGTATCTTTGGCAGGATTTGACGTATTTACATTCGTACAAAACGAAAATGTGCGTCTTTTTCTAGCCTTCCAGAAAAAAATTAATTTAGATTTTATTGAGCAAGTCGAACGTCCGTTTCACGGCAAAATATGCAAACATTTTTTTTTTCTCAAGGAAAGACACTCGTTATTTTATTTTTAAGAATTTCCCCGAATTGTGAATACGAAAAACGGATTTTTGGTATTTTTTATATTATGGGATTCCTAAACACCGTGAAGTAACAGCTATTTTCATTAAAAAATTTGTTTGATTACTATTCGATTGAAGAGTGTAGAGCACTCGCTGTATGTTTACCAGGTTTTTGAAATACATATGACATATATGACATATGTATTGGAGCCTTGGAGTGCTCCACACTCTTTAATCGAATATTAATAAAAATTAATAAAAATTAAAATATCTGTTACTTCACGGTGTTTAGGAATCCCATGATATAAAAAATACCATAAATCGGTTTTTCGTATTCACAATTTGGGGAAATTAAAAAAAATAAAATAAAGAGTGTCTTTCCTTGAGAAAAAAAATATTTTTGCATATTTTGCCAGGAAACGGACGTTCGACTTGCACAATAATATCTAAATTAATTATTTTCTGGAAGGCTATAAAAGGACGCAAATTTTCATTTTTTACAAATGTAAATACGTCAAATCCTGCCAAAGATACAGCCATTTGAATGGAAAAATGTTTAAAAAATGGTAATCAACGAGCAAAAACGTAAGAATTTTTTTTATAATTTCGACACTCGGTGAATATTTTGCAATAGAGTAACTCGATTTTTCAAAATTATTTGTGGATTTTTTTTACTGGCTGAAGTGACGTGGAATGCCTCATGTCATTCGTCCGGATACTAGCTGACACGAATCACAATATGTATGCCTACTGGAAATACAGCGTGAACTGAGCCGCTATCCGGACGAATAGCGTACGCTTATTCGTTTGATAACCGGACGGGGAGTCACTCCGTATTAATTAATGGCAACAATAAATAATCTCGTGACATAAATATGAATAGGCATAATTATAAATTAGTCAAAATTACACAGTTTTTTCACAATAATCATCGATAATGTTACAATTTTTCAAGTTGGTAGTAAAAGTTTTCTACTTTGATTATATATTTTATGAAAAATTAGCATTTAGACAATAAATCGATACCTCGTAAGCATTTTCTTAAGGTTCATTGAGAAAAATTCATTAACCGTCGTTTGGCTGAACTGCACCGCTCTAACCTCCTTAATGATCGATCATAAATAAACTACGGGCTGCGAAGAAACTTTACCTTCGTTTCGAAAAGATTCTTCTCCACGTTGTGAGTGATGCTGGCTTCGAACAAACTTCCGCCCGGTTCTATTCTCACTTTTACTTGATAAAGTTCGTAAGTCAGGGCAGTTTTGGCACTAAAGTCGGCCACGAAGCCGTCTTGATCGCCGGATTTCTTGAAATTCAGAAGTCCTGCGGTTCCGACCAATTTACGATTATTAATTTTTACGCAGTTAAACTGTTACCCATTAAAGCATGGGGCCTGGCCGATTACAGAAAATTTTCTATAACAGGGTTCTTACGCATATGGAAAACAGGGAAAACTCAGGGAAATTCTTTCCACCTGTAATAATCAGGGAAAAGTCAGGGAATTTTGGAAATTCTTTGGAATTTTCTCAGAATATACTTTTTGCAAGAATTACAATGAAACCGACTTGACAAAAAACTGAACAGTATAAAAATGAACATTTTTGTATATTTGTAATATTTATATTGTTCTTCATTATATACAAAGCAAAGTTATGTCAGTGCCAAACAATGAAAATTAAAAAAACTGAGAACTAATTTACTGTAAAGCTCTATACATTTGCATTCGATCTGTCGATACGCAACCACATCATTACTATTATAGATAAGTGTTTAAATTTATTTTTTGTCACCGACAGAAAAATGTCTGTTTATAATAAAGAACAGGTTCTGTAATTGCTTTTAATAGATTCTTTATACTTTACAATGTTTAATCCATTTTTCGAATTTCAGTTAAAAAAAAATGTTATTTCAATTTTTAACATCGTCATATATTTGATCATAAAAAACTATGTTATCCAGTTAAGCATAATTTTTCAATAGAAGGATCCAATTGAGAATTTCCATTGTTTTTTCAAGTCTGTTAAGAATGTTATGTTTTTTTTCACAACAATGATTCAATGCTATTTCCACGTATATAATTTTTCCCGTATAGTTTGTAACGTTTGCAAATACTAGTATGGTTAAAACGAGACTTAACTTATGGTCTTTAACTTAATATATATATTTGATGAAAACAAAGTGTCCTTTAATTGACCCTAAACTGGGTCATCAGGAAAATCTGGAATTTTTGCAAAACCTGAATGCAAAACCTGAAAAAGTCAGGGTATTTTTCAGTGAATAATGCATAACAACCCTGTATTAATACCTAAGGGATTATGGGAACCATATTCATGAATAAAGAATAAATTAATAATAACCATAGCTAGAATAATAAATGGGTAAACAAAATATAATCTGAAAAAACGATTTAGAGTTGGGTTATTAACTAAACCCCCCCCCCCCCACACTCATTCTACTGTTATTTGACCAATTGAAGAAATTGTAGAAATTAAATTTGTAATCACTGTGGCTCCTCGAAAAGATAATTACCCTCAAGATCGAAAATTTCTCATCTTTTTGATTAACATGAGAATCATATAAATAAATTGCAGTCGTAATTTATAATTATATAATAAATATATAATAGACTATACCAGAAACAATTACAGCCGTAATTTATGTACAAAAATAAAACTACCATTGTTGCCGGAAATTCTCACGAGAATGTCGGCACCTCAAAAGTGCCATTTTCATATTATTATTGACCAAATTCACCTTTGGTAGGGGCGAGTTTCGCGGACCACAGAATTTTGTCCAACCGTAAAATTTCGCAAATATCACGATGTTCCTCCGTGTAGCTATTCAAGAATTGCGCGAAATATTCGGCTGCCAGTATTACGATTGGGTTGTCATTGGGAACTTCTTGCCAAGTGAGACAAGCACACCAATGTGGCTCGATAAAAGCATCGGCGCAAGTTCTCTCCAACGGAATCTGTTGAAAGGTGAAAACGTTTTGCCTGAGGGAAGCGACTGGCAACAATAATTATTTATACTTGCAATATAACATTGCTCTCATTTCGCTCTCGTACTTTTCCATTGTTCGGCATGAATGTTCGCATCATTTTTTTTCGGAATAAGTAAAACGGACATAACATTTGTCTCTATGGCAATTGAAAATATTTTACCTTGTTGAACAAGCTTATCGCCCGGTCGCGCGTATCGCCTTCCATCGGTGTGTCGAAATTCAAAATACTCTCCAGTGTTTTGTGCACGTCGAAGGGCGATGTGAGATGGCGCGTGTTGTAGACAAAATTTGCGTAAGCCGTTGAATGCGTTCGCTTGAACCACGGTGGAAAAACAAACGAGAAGAATGGCAAACGTTCCTCCTGCTTGCCCTGAAGGGTACTGCGAATCTCGGCGAATCTAAAATTCCAAACATCCACATCATGCTATGGGACGAAAAAAATACATGTACAGTTAAGGAGGCTGCTCAGGGTCTTTGCGGGGCAGGCCACAAGAGGGGAACGCATATGCTTGAGGGGTTACCCCCACTTGCGATTTTGAAAAAATCGATTTTTTTTATTGCACTTTTTTGAAGTATAAGTATCTGAGAATATGTCCTGAAAATTTCAAGTCGATCCGAACAGAATTGACTGAGATATGAGCGTTGAAAGAGACGAATCCGCGTTGAAAGAGCGTTGAAAGAGAAACTTTAAACGCGTTTTTCTCAAAATGGCATTTCTGAAGTCGGTAACCAAGATTACTCGAACACTAATGAACCGATCTTCTTGAAATTTTGCAGGCTTATTTAATACATAAAAATGTAGTCTCTAATCGTTCGATTTTTTTTTCGAAAAAAATGGCCGTTTTATAGCCAAAAAACGGCCGTTTTTTTTCGTTAAAATCGAACCATTAACTTTGACTGTCCGCCATTTTGTGAAAAATGAATATTTCTTAAAATCCTTCGATTAAAGACTAGTTTATACTTATATTTGACTAAATCCATCCGCATTTTTTTCTTCAGATGATCCACTTCGCCGCAATGTTGGTCACCGCAAACCGTGTATATAAAAACATTATTTCATTGACGGCCATTTGCCACTAAACAATGTAATATTTTTCAATAAAAAATTTACTGAAAGTTCTTCAAGATGTGTTCTTTAACATGGTATATTGATCGATTAAAAAAGTTTTGTAGTTTTCTTTAAAAAAATTCATGAAAAAGGTCTTGTTTTGCGCTACAAGTGGGGGTAACGCCTTAAACACAGCAGGCGCCTGTAACGGCTGCCAACCCCGAATTATCAAATTTTCGGTTACGTGAAATAAATAAATTTCAGCTAATATGTGGAATGCATATAATTGACTGTTTAGAAATGTTATTGATATTTTTTGTTTATTTACATCGCGAATAAGTTATTAGCCAAGTTGAAATGTGGCAAACGCGCAATTTAGTTCTCAGTAATTGGTATCACTGAGCTCAGATACGAACGCCACATCGTGAGCGCGTAGCTGTCAAAGATCCTTCGCGAATTCCGTTTTTTTGTTCGGCGAAAATGAACAGATGGAAGGGAAAAATGCAAACCGAAAAACAGTACAATCGACGGTTGGAGCAAGTACAACCTGGAAAGCGGCGGAAAAAAAGTAGTTGAGCCGGAAAATGAATGCGCAGTCGAGGGACGACGCGTAATTGATTTGAAGGTTATGTCGAAACACATGCACTGCAGCTTCTGTAGAGAATGATTCAAAATATTTAAATACTCTTTATGAAACCGCGGTAAGAAATTTATAGCAGGGAAGCAATAGTTTGTGCGTTTCAAATTTTGGCGCCTATTCAAAATGGCCGACTTGACAGCAGCGTTGCCACGTGCCGTAGGGCGCTTTATCGTTTTACGCGAAACAGCTGAAATTTTCTGTTTCATCTCACGAATAACTCGATAACGAGACAAACAAAACGCTGTACTCTTCGTTGAAATTATTCGTAAAAATCTTGCGATTTTTTTCCGCCTATTCCATTCAATTCTCACTATTTTTATTATTCTGCGACAGTCGTATTGGAGTCCTCATGAAGCTTTTGCTATGTCGCCCGTGTATAAGAGCCTAACTTCAATAATCAATTGCTCAACAATCACGCAGACGAAGTACGTGAAATTTTACACGGAGTCGTGACACCTGTTCGCAAATAGCCTCAATAAATTTCAGCAAATTCTTACTATTTCGCGATAGCTGAGCAACCACCTCAAGGAGTTTCGGGTACTTAACATTTAAGGTTAAAAAGAAGACTTTTCTAGATAAAACAAATAACCAAGAGTGTTAAAACAACTGGGTCAAAAAAGTTATCATTTGTAGAAATGGTATGCGAAAAACTAAAAGCAGATGATTTAAAAAAGTAACATAAAGACCAAAATCTCGAAAACCGTGGGATTTTTACTAAACTGAAATTGAAGCATATGATCCAAGACATGATCTGACGGATCGACAGTTGCAAGATTATCCATTCATTATAGGAAATTCTTTGTCTTATACTGAATGCACCCTTCAAATTTTCAATTGATCGTCTACAACGTTTATATGAAATTTGGGATTAAAGAAACAATTTTGAACATAGGGAAATACCTACGCTCATCGTTGAATAGCAGCTTTACGCACGAGGTAGTGTGAAAAAAATGTTCAAAACGCTTTGAAAAACTGTGAAATCACTTAGTACATTATGACACTGATGACGAAATTGTCGTAATGTATGTCGAGTATGTCGAAATTGTCGTAATGTGTGTCGATTTCGGTGAAATTCGGTATGCTTGTAGAATGGGTAAAACTAGGCGACACGTATTTTTTTATATCTGCGGAACTCGATTTTTAAGGGTTGAAACGCACCCTCGAAAATTGGGGTGTTTTTCGTTTTTCGTCGATAACGCTTTAACGGCACGAGATATGGAAAAATTTCAAATTGCAACAATGTTTAGTTTTTCGTGTGCTATACATTGGAAATGAGAACGATAACGTTATCGACGAAAACGAAAGATACCCCTATTTTCGAGGGTGCGTATCACCCCTTAAAAATCGGGTTCCGCAGATATAAAAAAATACGTGTCGCCTATTTTTACCCACTCTACAAGCATGCCAAATTTCATCGAAATCGGAGACATCGACTTCGCAACCTTTCCTGCGAGTGAAAAACTGCCAAATCGTTCAGTACATTATGACAGCTTCGTCTCCGTTTACATTATGACAATTAGATTTGCAATTAGACAATTGCAAATTTTATAGAAACGGTGTAGACGACCGATTTAAAATTTGGAGGGTGTATTCAGTATGTGACAAAAAATTTACTGTATAGATTTGAATCAAATGGTAACATATCGTCAATTGTCCCGAAACTCCTTAGGGGCTATACCAGTGTGACACTTGAAAACAACGATTTTTTTTTGCTTTTTTCGACAGTTTATACTTTCAAGATTTTTATATTTTCAAGAATATGAAATGAGGTTTTTCAAATTTGCTGACACTGTACCTCAAAGAGCAGTTATCCGATTGACTTGAAATTTGAACTGAGTACTCTTGAATATATTTACTCTACAATGACGTAGGATATTTTTGATTGGATGAAAATTGACGATTTGGCATTGAAAAAAACGACCATTTTATAGGCAAGAAAACAGACTTTCTTTCACAACGACGCCATTTTGTTAGGTTTTGATATTTTTCGAAAATCCTGCGTCATTGTACAGGAAATACCTTCCAGTTTAACGACATTTTTTTCTTTTTCGGTTTTAGCTACTTAATCGGCCGGAATCGTGTCAGCAGTGGAGGAACTTTTTTTTGGCGCCTCCGAAGGCAGCCCATAAGCCGCTTGGATCTCGATATTTTTCTATGAAAAAATTACGTAATATAGATCAAATATAGCCAAGTATATTATTAATTTTCCGAAACATTTAATTGAGTACTTTTCTTCCAAAAAATTCCCGAAAATCAGTCAAATTTTCAGCGTTCACACTGGTAGCCCCTTAAGGTGCATCGAGCGTTTCCCTCATGAATCTTAAAGAATACTGATTTATCGGACGTAGATATATCCAATGGAAGTCGATCCATCGAAAGAGATTAATTATATCTTTTACTATTGACAAATTTTGCGAGTACCTATTACCGTGATCGCTCATCAGGATGAATACCGTGTTGTTCAAGTGTCCGGAGCTCTGCAAATCCTTGATCCACTTGTGCAAGTCATCGTCGGCGACACCAATCTCGTTGTAAGAATCGTGCGACAATTCACCATGAAAACCGAATGCGAATTTCGGCTGATCGTGATATGTGTCGAAAATTGTTTTTATGTAGTTCATCATGACCTTAAAAAAAAAACTCGTTCGTATATCACGAGCGCAACGATAGGTTGTAGTGCGAGGGAAAAAACGCTGCGGTTAATGAAAAAGATCGAAATTACCTGTAACACATATAGTGATGATGAATTTCATTACTAAAATGTCAGAAAGCACGTATGTGTGCATATATATCTATGCATGTAATAAAACTGTAAGGGGTGCTTCTTGTGTAATTTTTTTTTCCCCCAATAGAAGTAAGGCAGCAATACTCAAAGTGTCCTCCGCGGAGCCCTTAGGCTCTGCAAGGCCTCTGCTAGGGCTCCGCCGAAAAAAAATACATCTTCATATCTCCCAATAAATGGAAAAAATTTCATCAATTTACAGTGGAATTAATACATTGTTATGTAAAGTACCCATTTTTGTTTGATTTTCAGCAAGAGTACGATATCCGGGGCGCCAAGATTTGACGGTGAATTTAGGGTTATCGAGTCGAAATAAATAAAATATGAAGAGTGGTAAAAGTTGATATTTCGCTTATTTTGCGTTCAAATTAGAATTTTTCGATAGTTATCGGAAATGACGATTTTTTTCGAATTTGAATATTTCAAGTAACATCAGGCAAGGTAACTTGTTAGTTTATAGGATCAATAGTGTCTCAGAAGCCAACAATATATTTCAAATACCACTACCATGTTTTCCTTGCTTATAAGTGCGACTAGACAGAGAGTAAAGTAGTACTTTTAATCGCTAGGAGTCCGAAGAGGGATCAAAAGTGTACGGTTCATCCCTCTTCGGACTTGTAAGGCTCTAAGTTTGTGTAAAATATATCGTTTAGTAATTTGGTGTAGTAATTATATGGAACAATTCTTATTGTTATATATAAACAGAGAATATGAATAAATAAAGCATTGTAATCTTGGAATTTATGTTGAAAATCATATAAATACTACGTTTTGTGGTATTTATATGATACCACTAAACAAACCCAAACAAAGAAATACTTTTTGAAGCTCGCCCGGTCAATTTCCATTATTTGCGATAAAACAAAGATATTGTACCCATGAGCCAACAGCAATCGTTGCATTTTGGCGTATTTCCAATTACCGCTAAAAGCGCTCATAATTCCTTAAGGAAGAAAAATTTTCGTTTAAATATCAACAATCGACGATCAAAACTTGGCGCCCCGGATATCGCACTATCCCCCGATTTTCATTAAAAAATAAACATAAAACCAAGTTTTGCTTATTTTAGGGCTCCATAAAATATTTAGTATGTCAAAAGGGTTCCGTCGCCAAAAAAGTTTGAGAACCTCTGAAGTAAGGAAATGGAACGAAAATAATCTCTGTATCTGTACGTCTTCGCGTTTTTAACTCGAGAGCTACCGAATCAATGTCGATAAAACTTGTACAGAAACACAGTTTAGGGTATGGAATGTGATTTAGACTATTGAACGTTACGCTATACAGCTAATCACACTTACAATAAACAGGCACAAAGTCCATATTAAAGAAACAAAGGAACACAAGCAAATCAACGATTTGTCAACGAAATAATTGAGTAATAACTTGGCAAAGGGCATGTATTTTTGTATCGAAAATTCAAACTCTCACAGGCACCTTCAAACATTTTCCGGGCGCCTTAAAACTTTGCACATAATTTTTTTTATATATCTTGATTATGTTTTTACAAGGGGACATTGAAAATTCAATTTTGACCCAAATTGCCATATATATACCGGGTGTCCGTCTTATCTCTGCCACCAGAAATAACTCGGTAATTATCGGCGTCACAAAAAAATCTTGCAGACAAAAGTTGTACGGTGTGAAGGGGGCCATCAAATGCGACTAATTTTTTTTACTTCCGTGAAGGCGCTGACGCACAGTGAAGGTCACCTTCACTTTTTTAAATGGAATGGTACATTTTTTTTCAACCATCTAGTCGAGCACCTCAAGCAAAGAGTTATTGATTTAAAACTGATTTTTCAAAATTTCACCCCACTTTTTCACCCCCAAATTGAACTTCCACGACTTCGGCGATGTGGACGAAACTAAAGCCCGGATTTTTCTGCACATTTGGCATTAATCCACCCCCATCTCCTTTCATCCCCTAAAAAAACCCTACACCCCGATTTTTAGGCAAACTCGCATTTAGCACCCGCTGCACCTACAAAATCACCTGTCAAAAAACTAGCCTTCTTCTAATTTTCTCGGATTTCGGGGTTTTTCAGCGACAGCATGACTGTACTATTCAATATATAACAAAGAAATTACTGTATAAATTTGAATCAAATGGTAACATTTCGTCGATTTTCCCGAAACTCCTCAATCCTATCTTGATCGATCATCTTGAAATTTGGTGTGTGAACTTATATCAAGTTGCTTAATAAAATTCTGAAAAAAAAATCAGTGGCCCCATGTTAACCCTAGGACCCTACACTATCAGTACGAAACAAATAACCTACACTGGGGTTACGCCACCCCAGCACTTGAAATCAACGCTGCTAACGAACTGTTTGTCGTAGAAAGATTTTATTTTTATCGAACGTTCGAGGACTGACGAATGGAATAGGCTTTGCGAGAAAAACCCAATATAAATTTATCACCGTGAAAAATGCGATTGAAAAAAGCAAAAAAATTTATGTTAGCATTTCTCAGTAATAATGTGGGGTGTGCAGTACCCATGTGCAGGATCCTAGGGTTGAAAAATAGAGGTGATTTTGAAATCTCAGAAGCACCTCCACCCGGAACGGTAACCTTTTATTGGGAAAGGTGATACGTAAACATCCGCAACGGCATGCGTTGGAATTTAGGAAATTAAGGGGTCTTCTCACTTTGGACGCTAAAAATCTTCGAACCTACTGAACCGATCCTTATGAAATTGCAACCATATATTCTTTACAACTATAGCTATAGCACATGTCAACGATTCTTTTCAATTTCGATATTTACTATTTTTGTTGTTGCCAAAAACGGTAAAAAACACGTTTTTTTTTTGTTTTTTCGAAAAACGTGCACCATTTTGTTATTTTTGCATATATCAAAAATCGCATGATATGCGCTGTAGCCATAAACATACTGAATCTAAAACCGTTTAATTTTTTTTGTTTCGGATGATCCATCGCCGAGATTTCATCAACAGCGCAGACCTACAATTTTTTAAGGACATTTTTTTAACTACCATTTTCGTCTATAAATGATGACATAAATAAATATATTTAAAAAATTTTTTTTCGAAAGTATATTTATTCAGTGTAATAACTTTTATATCAATATCTATAATATAAACCTATCGAAAAAAATTCAACAAAATAGCCTTTTTTTAGCGTCCAAAGTGAGAAGACCCCTTAAAAAAAAAAATATATATATATATATATATATATAAATGTATAATATGGATGTAATTGATTGTACACACCATGTGTCTCGGTACACCAGCCATGCAGAATTTATTGGAATATTTGAAGTAGGGCGAAGCGGCCAGATAATATGTTCGCATGTAGTGATCGGTGGGCTGGTCGTCGAAGCCCTTAAGACGATATGTAAATGTTCCGATAGCAGGTACGTCCTCCATGAATCCTGTTATGTAACCACTTCTCTTGTAATCATTCCATATCATTGGATAAACGTCGACGTGATGAGCCTTCGAGCCCATACGCTTCCGCGTTTCCGGCAATTCCAGCTCCGTTTTACCCGTGAGTATGGGTATCAAGGCTTGGGGTGTGCCGTCGCCGATTATGTTGTAGCCCTCGAGAACGAGGGCGTCCAAATTTCGCTTCAAATAATGATATGTCTTCGGCAATTTTCGTATGAACGCGTTGCGCGATAACGAGTCGAAGCCAAACATCAAGACGTTCAGCTTGAGAGCATTTTTCGATACTTTGTCCCACGTATACGTTTTCGCTATCGCAGGATTCTCCTTGACGCCAGCTAGTACGCTGTGCCATCTGCGAAAAATATCACGTCGTATGCAGGATCGGAAAAAATGCGGAAATCCCTATTTTTGGAGGTCAGATGGAGTGAGATTGGAAAAGCTTAAGGGACGTTTGATTTTTTCGAGTTCCTCGGAGATGCTCCTGGAGTGTTGCTCGTAGGGAGGGTTGCCATATAAAAATTTGAAAAGTCCGGACATTCATGAAAAAGTCCAGACATTTTACGACGGCCAAAAAAAGTGCGGCAAGACTATTAAATTGGTGAAAACGGCGTTATCACATAAAAAGCTTTTTACAAGATGATTTAAAAAAGTCATGAGTTGCTCAATCAAGGATCAGGGTGTAAAAAATATGAGAATCATTTTTTTCACACACTTTTAAAGAATAAAAAACTAATTGCTACATATGAACACTTTTAAAGACCATTTAAAGACTATTGAAAAGTAAAAAAACTAATTGTTACACATTGACACTTTTAAAAACTAGTTTAAATCTAATGCTCACTTTTAAAGACTATTTAAAGACTAAAAAACTAATTGCTACATATAAAAATATAGATGGAAAATGTTTCTTATTGAATTATCGATCTCATTGATTATTTGAATTGTTCATGTTACAATTGAATGTCGTAAAATTTGTATATCTCAAGGCTGTCATTAAAGATAATAATTAAACAATCTACGGATATTACACAAGGTGAAAATATTTCATGGCATTGGAAAAGTAATCAGACTTTTCGGGTGATAAAAAATAGGTACATGTAAATAATATGAATTGGTTTGTATTATTTTTCAAAAAATATTTATATATTGCGGTAATATAATTTTTTAATTAATTCCAAGATTGGAATTGGGTAGGGAGTATTTTTCAACCGATCACAGGCGTTCAGCATGTCACAGCTCTCCCCACTCTACTACGACACAGTGGCAGTGGAGGGGGGTCGCGTTAGTTTCGTGTGACATCCAGCTACCTCATGCCCCTATACCCAGCTTACGTTCACAAACATATACAGTTTTAAAAGCGTTTTCCATGCTAACATTTACAATGCTAAAATCACGGTTAGAACACCTTTATAGAAAATTTGTTTGTGATTGAAAAAGTAGATGTTGTTGCAGTTTCATGCAAATCGTTTACCTTTCGATTATTGCCAAAGTAAATGTTTCTTAACTTCTGCGTCATTAACAATAATTGTTGACTATTTGAATTGTGTAATGTTATAGAGGTGTTCTTAAATTTATATTAGATATTCCAAATCTGTCTTTCGTATATATTATATATATATATATATATATATCATTTAAGAATATTTTGTGTGATAAAAATAGATATTGCTGTGAATTCGTGCAACTTAAGTTAGATATATTTGTTGTTACCACATATTAATGTATATCATTTATTTCATGATGTTAAGGAAATCCTATCGCCAAGGCTTCAATCCATAGGATTTTCATTTTTTTTGAGCTTCCCTAAGTATATTAATAGTCGTCTCTGTTAAATTTCAGGGTCGATCATCGACCCTGAAAATAGGAAAATTATTTTACTATTTTCGATTTGAATATTTTACTATAGTATATTACTATTTTCTATTTTACTATAGTATATTACTATTTAATAGTATATTACTATTTCACTATAGAGAAAAAATAGTAAAATTGCGTATTTTTGTGGAGGAATTCCGAGGGAACATACAAAAAACCAATTTCCGGTCGCTACAAAAATGTGTATAATAGTGGGAATCTGTCAGATTGTTGAAAGCAATCAGATTTACATACTTAACACTTGTAGTAATCCAATGCTCTCGGACAAAATTATGCTTCACTACCTAATTTTTATGTAATATCAAGTTTAATTCGAACTTCCAGTATTGAATTTATTGCCACTTGCTACGATAAAGAGACACGATGGCAAGGCAACAGCTGACTGTGCACTGAGAAGAAAAAACAAATGGAATCAAAAAAATATATTGGTTGATCAAAATAAATGTCTGAACGCGGAGTGCCACCGATATATGAGATTGTTACAATACTATAAAATATTGGAAAATGTGATTGATTTAAATAACATATTATTTTATTTGAAAATGTCTTCTTTTCTCTGAATATCTACATTATCCTTCAAATAAAATTATATTCTATTAAAATAATTCTATATACAATCCGTAGATGTATGGATGATATAATTAAGCGGTTGCTACAACATTTTTTATTTCGTACAAAAATATAATCAATAGAATGAATTATTTATTTACTACATTGAAACGAATATGCCATGAGACGTAACATTTTTGTACTCCGTACAATATAAAAAATGATTGAAATATGAACAATATGGATCCGAAATAATGGTATTTTTTTTTGCCACAAAGTACAGGTGACATCTGTAGCAACGCATTTAGTCTCTGGTAGAAAAAAAATATTATATTCGACGAAATAAATGTTTATTGCAATCAAAAGAATATATTTGTGAATTCGAGAAGTCATATTTTTAACATAATTCTATGTGCACTTGCAAACATTTCTTGATTGTTGGTTCAAATAAATGTACACTCACGAGAATAGCGGAAAATATTGGACAAATCGCATGCAGTTCTTTGGAATGAGGAAGAATTGTGTTAGAAAGAATAAAGTGTTTAATCGAATTCGTTTTATCTAAGAAATTGAAAGTTTCTCAATTTGTTTAAAATCTTAAATAAAAAGTGAGCATTAGAATGATCATCCACGATAATAGTGGAGAGAATATCAGATATCAAATGGAATATCTATCGAGAGAATATCAGATATTCAACTGATAAGAACAGATACTACACTTTCATCTTAGCCACATGCCAAGAAGCGATACCCTTTAGAGTTTCTCCGGCGTTCAAGTAGATTTTCGGTTCGCGTTACGCTTACGAGAAACGAGCGCGCGTGCGGCTTCTAGCGGTTACTTCGCGAACTACGGGTTTCCTCACACCTATATTTTCGGTGACGCTCGGCCATGATATGGTTGAATATTTTCAACCAAATGCGCAAGGAAAATTTTTTATTTTCGCATAATTTTTTAACCAATTCAGACATTTGCTTAATATTTCCAATCAAAATAAAATATTCATATTTTAACGAACAATGAACTTGAAAATCAATATCGGATATGGTGAAAAAATAACATATTTACTCAATAGAAATTTTATCTGAATCAAACGAGCGAAATTCATTTTTTCTGGTGTACTCGAATCAACGATATTCATGTTATGAATTGAAACGCTTTTTTTGTTCGTTGCAGAAAATGCATTCAAAACTATATAATTTGTTCACAATAATTTTTTAGATAGTTTCAATAATATATTGTTCTCGGCTAACAATATATATTTTAAATGAATTTTTTTTTAAATTTTATCATGTTATTAAAGTCAATAGCGTTTTGTTTGGACTAATAAATCCGATTATTTACACCAACAATTTTACAATTGAATCAACGAAATTTCATTCGATAACACCGATGATATTGGATCAATGATTTTTGTTCTTACAAGGAACATCCCTCAGGTGACACCCTTCGATTTTGTTGAAATTTGGATATGTTATAAAGCACCGAAAAGTAAGCGATACGTCTTTTTTTTATCGGCGGAAAATCGGTTTTAAGGGGTGAAACGAACCCTCGAAAATAGGGGTGTTTTTCGTTTTTTGTCGATAACGTTATCGTTCTTATCTCCAATGGATAGTGCACAAAAAAATAAACATTGTTGCAATTTGAATTTGTTAAATATCTCATACCGTTAAAACGATATCGACGAAAAATGAAAAACATTCCCATTTTTGAGGGTGCGTTTCAGCCCTTAAAACCGATTTTCCGCCGATAAAAAAATACGTATCGCTTATTTTTAGGTGCTTTATAACATATCCAAATTTCAACCAAATCGAAGGGTGTCACCTGAGGGATGTTCCTTGTCAGTGTAGTCCTAACCTCAGCTCACTCATTCGAATTTCCACACATATTCCATTTTAAACCGACAAATTTCGCGAACGCAAATTTTCTACGCTTTTTACCACTTGTGGCCCGAATACAATGCTTTATATTTCCCGCACCTGACACTCTTTTGACAGATCGACGTTGAAAATCAAGAAGGTTAAACTCGCCTGGTTGAGTAAAAAGAGACGGAGATAGAACCACCCCCGTGGAAATTTATGTATGTAAAATATATGCAGAAAATAGATGCTACATATATATATGTCGGTCGCATATATAGTAACGAAAAATAGAATAATACGTATATATTCAGTATATATGCACCAAATATATGACGCATATATGACCCATATATTTTCGATATATTTTTCTGACCAAAACATATATGCTACGTATAAACACTATATATGATGCATATATGAGACATATACGACGCATATATTTTCGATATATTTTCAATCTATTTTTCTGTCAGAAAAATATATCAAAAATGTATGCGTCATATATGACGCATCCATTTTTTATACATATTCCTGAAAAAAATATATGCTGTGTATAAACACTATTACAGTTAAACTTAATAAAACTTAAAACTTAAACTTAAAAAAACTCAACTTACAGTTAAAGTACGCTATTACATATAAACACTATATACAGATATGCTACGGATATCTGTATATATGTGGCATATATGTACCATTTATGCAGTTTATATGTGGTATGTACGCAGTGTGTGTGCAACATATATGCTAAATATATGTGGTATATATGCAGGGTAAATGCTACATATATCATTGATATATGATACATTGATATACAGTAATACCACGCATATACATCTCATATATAAAAACGTTACGAAAATTAGAATTTGGCACATATATGCAACATATATTTTCATTATATGGCATACATTTCACATATATTACAATTATTAATAAAATAACTTTGCAGTATATTTTTGCGTATATAAATTTCCATGGGGGCAATGTTGTCAAATATCAAACCTGGAAATACTGCGCGAATCGGTGGAGTAACTACTTTTTCATTTTTCTAATCAAATGTGAACATTCATTAAACGGTTTACACATGGAAAATTTTAGTTATTAAAAATTTTGTTTGCATGTGTTGAAGATATCAATTGTAATAGTCTCAAGTATGATCAGTGGTATGACTAGTGTGAAGCGATAGGATTACCTTAACGAAGATTCAATTATATAAAGACATAATTATTCTGTTAATTATTATTGTTTTGAAATGAAAATACAAACCTTTCGAAAAAATGTTAGCCTTTTATTTTTATAAAAGATCAGACTAGGTACGACCCTAGTTACTGGAAACTCTAGAAAGTACAAAGTCCAGACGGGAGGCCAAAAAGCCGGACATATGGTAACCTTACCCGCAGGCTCATTTTTCTTATGCACTACCGTATCGCATTTGCAAAGTGTTCACTCGATCCTCAAGGTACGAAGAGATTACGAACAGTTCCGATAGGAAGTATTTCGAAGCCGAATTAACGAAACTCCGTTGGCTGATAAACCAAAATGCGTGGACGACGGTCATAGCTGTTAGGTTTACTTACTGTTTACCAGTTTTTGTCTCGCACTTCACGTCGACGAAGTCACTGTGCCGCAAAATGTAATGAGTGTCGGATTCGCGAGGCTCAATTTGTCTCGTGCCGAAATCGTCCACTCTCAAAATTTCTGAAAATTCGACCAGTTTCGTTTCGTTGAGGAAAACCATTGTCATTAGGGATGTTACAATGAGACGCATATGTGTACACGTGTTGAGACCCAATAAAGATAATATTGGGACATTAGTGGATTTTTTAATTGTTTTTCTTAAGGAGTTTCGGAACAAAAGTCAAAATGTTAAGAAATTAATAAAATTTGGTGATAATGTTCTTCAACATTAAGTGCGAAAACACAATTTTTTTCAAAATTTTCTTCTACTTAGTTATCGAGTAATTAATCATTAAGGGAGACTTTGTCCTTGAAATCGGCGGGAGATGTTAGCGGCTCAACACGAGCAACTAGGAGAAGAGGGAACTAGGAGAACTAGGAGGGATGCCTCTATGGACCAGGCATTGCCGATTAGCGGTAATTATAAACATATTTGTGTAAACACATTACAAAACTTTAAACGCGTTTTTCTCGAAAACACGTTTTTAAAAATGGCTGACATTCTCCTAACCGCTGTAATTAACATATCGACCTTAACTTTGGAGAGCATACTCAGAAAATATGTCTTCACGGAATGACGGTTCGTTTTTTTGATAGATACATTTTTGCATTTATTATTTATCTTTTTATGCGAAAAAAACGCGAAAATTCGATTTTTTTAAAATTGCCGCCATTTTCCGAAATTTGTACTAAACGAAAAACCCATCCGTCATTCCATGACCAAAGGGTCACAGATTGATAATATGCTTTGAATTTGTGTTTCAGATCAACAAAGAGGGGGCAGTGATGTCAGCCGTTTACCTCTCGCGATTTGAGGACCTGTTTTCGCGGAGCTGCAACGGCCGCCATTTTGGTTTTTTTTTTTCAAAATTTTTTTTTTAACGTTCTGTATATCATGAATAAAAGCAAGAAAAAAACCGCACTCAAAAAGCTTTATTCGTTTCCTTTAAAAAAAATAAAATGTAAACACCTGAAATATGGCACTCCAAGGACAAAGTCTCCGTTAAAGTAGATTTCTTATGCCCGCAATGTATACCTATATATATATGGAAACGCTATGCTTATACACGTAAACTTCAGTGTTAACTTACTCGATAACTGTGCAGAAGAAAAATCTGAAAAATCTGAAAATTCGTATTGTCAAATTTGGCACTAAAGAATATGTTCCCCAAATTTTATAAAATTCTGAACTTTTTGAATTTTTTTATGTTTTTAACACGGTTTAGGATGGCAACATTGTATCGCCCGTACCGAACATCCTTAAGGGGGCGAGAAAATAATTTGCTGATTTTTATGATATTTTTTTTTAAGTAAAGAATTCTTCACCATTTTTGAGATTTAGGGGAGGTTTTATTACTACTTTTGGTTGTTACATGGTTTTTTAAAATTAATCTTTAAAAATGGCGAAGGTATGGCACGGTCTTCTAAACTGCATTTTTAAAACTGGCGTGACGTATAGCTAAAAAACTAACCGACCCCTAAATGTTCTTGGAAAGAAAAAGAAAGGATTTTTTTTTATTGCAAAATGTAGGCATTTTTTCGGAAAATTCAATCTTTTTGTTTCTAAGCGTACCATTTTATCGATCTTCAACATTTCTCACTTTTTCTTGCTTCATATTCTGCGTATGAGTGGTAATGAAGGAAAAATCTTCGTTGGATATTTTTCAGATTGATCCCACAGACGCATAGAAGACGGTGCCATACGTCCGCCATTTTTAAAGATTAATGAAAAAGAAAATAAATACTATGTTACAGCCAAAAACAGAAATAAAACATACCCTAAGTCTCCACAATGGTGGAGAAACCTTTCCTTGGAAAAAAAACCCATGAAAACCAGCCATTTTTTCCTCGCCTAAAGGTGTCTCCCCCCTTGAACCAAGGATCAGTAGATTATCACTGTTTAGAAAAATCTGAAGGCCTGCATCGACTTCTGCATCAATCGCAGCCGTTATTCAGTACAATTATTTTTCTACGAATTATTTTTATAGCGACTCTAAAAATTTGTTGAAAAAATTACAGCGGCAACAAGGAGCGCGTATGAAACTAAAAAATCAACGGATTTGCACGAAAGCAGAGCTTACTCTATGAGGAAGGAAAAACAACGAAGAATGCAGTCTGTGAGGTGAATGTAGATCAGATTCAAAAATGGTTGTCTGTAATGTTGATCATAAACCAACCGAATCTTACCACTGAAAGCACAAGTTATTGAGCCGTAGCGTTCTTTCGCTCTATCTGAAATAGACAATTTGGAACCTTCCACAACGACCCAGTCCTCTGGTCCACAGTCCAATGGAGGAACGTCATAATTGAACTTTGTTATTTCTGGATTGAACACATCCATTTCTGGTAGTTTGCAGACTGGCACTCCATCACTATACGGAAGAAAAGTCCTTCATGATTGCTCAAAATCCAAACTTCATTCGCTAATCTTTTTGAGCAATTTGCAAAAACTACATTTATGTTTATAAAGAATAAACGTGCATACCCCATGTACAGTACTTCTTGACTCGACTGTTTTATCATTTGCGATATACGGATCCTGAAACGATTATTATAAATATGCAGCACAAGTCGAAGCAATTACGTGAAAAAAAGAAGAATTGCTGTCAAATATACAGGGTGTCCCTCTTATCTCTGCCACCCGAAATAACTCGGTAATTATCGACGTCACAAGAAAATGTTCCAGGTAAAAGTTGTACGGTGTGAAGGAGGCCATCAAATGCGACCAATTTTTTTTTATTTCGGTGGTGGTGCTGACCCACAGTGAAGGTCACCTCCACTTTTTTAAATGGAATAGTACATTTTTTTCAACCATCTTGTCGAGCACCTCACGCCGCATAAAAAACATTAGGGGGTCAAAGTCGTTCAAGGTCATTCAAGGTTAGTATCGATGATACAAATCTAAATATCTCGGATCACTACTAAATATTTGGTAGTGATCCGAGATATTTAGATTTTTATTTCATTTTAATAGGTGACCTTGAATGACCTTGAACGACTCTGTCCCCCTAATGTTTTTTATGCTGCTGAGGTGCTCCAGAAGATGGTTGAAAAAAAATGTACCATTCCATTTAAAAAAAAGTGGAGGTGACCTTCACTGAGCGTCAGCGCCTCCATCGAAATAAAAAAAAAATTGGTCGCTTTTGATGGCCCCCTTCACACCGAAAAACTTTTGTTTGGAACATTTTTTTGTGACGTCGATAACTACCGAGTTATTTCGGGTGGCAGAGATAAGAGGGACACCCCGTATAAATTTATGTTGAAAAAATTACCGATCAATGTTTTTATTTATGCATTAAGACCTTATATACCTATCTTTAAAAAAAATGGAGCGTTTTTTTTTGGCTTTGGCTTAAATGATGCATAAACATCGGAATAATTATATGGTTAGAAGAAAAATGGTTTTAAAACGTTTTTCTTGAACGCCTGTTTTCAAAATCGGGCGGACTCGTAGCTCCTACAATTTTCAACCGATTGTCTTCAAATTTCGACTGTTGCTTCTTAGATAGATATTCTAGCGAAGTACACACGATTTTTACGATAGACCAACAATTACAGTTTTTACGAAAAAATTAAAGGCGTTGTTTTAGTCCAAAATGCGATTTTTTGCAAAATGGTGACAAATTTACAGAAATCAATAGTTTGGAGTAATCGTGCGTACTTCATGCAGATTAGGAAAAAAGATTAGGATCTCGTTGAAATTTCCCACAGACCTTCCTTTTAATACCTTAATTAGGGGTTGTATACAGTCAAAATTTTCGAAAAATCGATTGTTTTTAAATTTTATTTTCGTTATGTACATATATTTAAGTACACACAGAAAATTTCTTGTCAATCCGGCGAATACTCTCGAAGTTACACGCACATTTGTAATGACGTGTCAGAGCATTTGAAAGTGCTTTTGAAACTTTAAATGCGTTTTTCTCAAAACGGTGTTTTTAAAGTCGGTGAGCAAGATTTCTCGGAAACGGCTGAACCGATCAGTCTCAAATTTTAACACAATCTTTTCAACGATATTTTTTAGTACTTAATCGAAGGTTTTTTCGCACCGATAAATATTTTCCATTTTATAAACGATTTAAGGCCTACATTTTTGTCAAAAATCGATTCTTTTTTTTTGAGAAGCCGCCATTTTGTCACAAATTGTTATTTTGCTTATTGCTTCGGTCAATTACAAGATAATCTATTATATTAACGAAAGATTTTTGGTTTTTTCGTTTTTGATGATCCAGTCCAGAGATATCGTGCTCACCGCAAGACGCCTTTTTTTAGAGGTGCTCCCGGAGATCAGCCATAGCTGCTTTCAAAATCATTATTTTTACAAATAAAAAATGTTAAAATACAGTTAGAAGTTACCATAATAAGTGTGAAAATGTTTGCGTTTATAGCTTTAAAGGTCTTCTCAAGAAAAATTCTCGAAAAATTTATCTTTTTGGGCCTCCTGACTGTATAAACCCCTTAAGAGATCCCCTGACGGAATTTTTGTGCAAATAAGAAGTTGATTTAAGTACCTACAGATATGTAAAGTAAACCCTCCAAACTTCATTTCGATTGCTTTATTAGTCTTTTTAAATAAAATCCTCAAAAAGCCTTGTTTTTCGACCATCCAGAGGTATATAAGCCCTTAAGGACATTCCGAGCGAAAAGTTTGATTTGATCGAAAAGTTTGTACTTCGCTATATGCCAAACACTGATCAAATAAAAACATAATCGAGATCTCACGGACATTCATTTCTCATATAAATAATGTTTTTTTTTAAATTTTAAACAAGTTAATACGTTACTGAAAAATCGTTAAAACAAATAACTGTAAATAATAATCACCAAACATAATCTTCGTATAGATTTAAATAATCGATTATTCTAAATATTTATACATTATTTCAAAATTATTTCTTCTATTTGACACTCTTTCTGTCGATTTTACTGAACGTCGTACATATGGACCCGCTCGTTTTATGACTTGAAACATTCTCAACATTAGTATGCAACCTTAAAAAAGAAAATCGAACGATTCGGAATTCCTTCGCCACTTTGCAGTTAAAAAAACGGAGATGATCCTGAAACGTGTAATCAGTATTAGGAAAAGTTACTTAAACCAATATTTGTTTAAACAATTCGTATAAACCTTTTCGGCATTGGAATAACTCAAAATCAATGCTCACAGCAACTTCGACAAATCTGAGTTTTATCAGACTTTGATCGAAACGCGAGGTATTGAAATTCTGATTAACGGGCGACATCTACCTAGGTGGGTAAAAAAATTGCATTTTCCAAAAATATTTTTATTCGATAGTATCACCTTTTATCCATATTCCCTGAAAATTTCATTGAAAGATTCCTAAAATTGAATGAGCTTTAAACAGACATCCGGGCGAGCGGTAGCAGCACTATACTTCAGGCTTTGAACACGTTTTTCTCGAAACACTGTTTTCAAAGTCGGTGGACATGATATCTCGAAAACCACTTAATGGATTCTTTCCAAATTTACAGGAGACATGATGAGAAATATTTAAAGGTCGTTGACGATCTCACTTTTTCGAAATCCATCTCCATTTTTTAATAGTTACGTAAAAATGACGACTTTTTTCATAGATTTTGTATGCTCGAGTTTCAATTTGCCACTTTGTTTAAAAAAATAATTTAAATAATCAACGATCGTCAACGACTCGTATTTATTGTTAACTTGAATAACCCGTTTGGTTTTTAGATTTTAGATTGACTGTTTTAGCTAGAGAGTGTCCACCGCCAAACGCCGCGAAAAAATTTCGGTGTATTTTTACAATATGACATTTTTTTCGTGTCACTAGGTAGATGTAGCCCCTTAAGGTGGGAGCCTGAATTAGAAGGTCAGGAACATCTTTTTTTTATTATTTAAATTGATAGATATACTATCCAAGAATATATTTACAAAGTTACAGAGGCTGTTTGTAAATATTTTCGAAGATACAAGGCCAAAAGCAGAGAAGCGATTGATATTTGATATTGATATTTCCTCCTATCGAAAACTTTGAAGTGCGTTTTCTCCAGTTTTCATTATCGCGATTTTTTCAAATTAGCGGGCGTGATAGCAAAAAAACTAAACGACGTATTGAATCAAACCAAATTTTATTTTCTTTAGTATGAAAATCTCATCTGAGTGAATTAAAAAAGTCGTTGAAAAAGGCGTTGAAAATAATTTTTATAACACGTTAAGGTAGTTCCGAAGAAAAACCGGAAGTCAAACTGACAATTTCAACGATTTTAATTTTTTTCTTTCGAATGTTTAAAATACATAGAATTTGATCTCATAAAAAAGTATTTTTATTTTGGTACCCATTAGAATGAAATTTTTTAATGATATTCATAAATACTTTCAATCGACATTGGTTATTGAGCACTCGGTTGATCATTATCGACTTGACTATTGAGTTCATGTTTTAAGCAGTTGGCAGCGCTACATAACCTCACTTTAGAATAATTCAAACATCACCTCTCAACGACTCGACAAATGTCAAAACATGGCACAATTGACGATTTTTTACGCAAATTTTTCACTTCCCAAAAATTTGCCTAAAAAATCGTCAGATAGTTGTTAATAACAAATCAACTATGCAATATAGAACAAAAATCCTACGTACTTTCATAGACATATTTTTCAAGATATATTCAACATTTCAAGTGAATCGGTTGAAAATTGTCTGAGTTATGTTTTCGGCCAACTTAAAAAATGCAGTTTTGAGATAAACGCTGCACAGACGACATTTTGAGATTAATCGCTTCAAAAAAATTATTGCATACAGTCACTGACATGTATGATAAACACCCGTTTTTGTAATCTCGATTTATTTTGTAGTTTTTATGAAAAAAAACCCCAAAAAGCCTATTTTTTCGGCCTCTAGAGTGGCCTAACCCCTTAAAGTGTTTTTTTCAAACACATTTTTTTTTCAAACCTGAGAAAAGTTATAATTTCACGATTTTTCAGCTTTTTCTTAATTCACCCAGAAGAAAAATAAGTGTCACTATATGTAATATCTTTCCTTTTTTTTAACCAATCAAGTTAAAAATTTTATTGGTTTATTTGGTTCGGTAAAGAATTACGAGCTGCATCTGTCCCGCCGATTGGGGACTGCAGTGGCAAGACGCACATGGAATAGGCTGATAAATCTGTAGTAATTTATTCTTTCTTCTTGAATTTTTTTTTTTATAGATTTCAAATATACATGAAAAGATACCTCAATGTTTACTGGGCTCATTTGTCATTATCCCTTCTGAAAAAATTCTCGAAAAAACGCTTTTTTGGACCTTCTAATTCAAGCTCCTGCGTTCAATCAAACAAGTAGATAAAATCAATTCTTTTTCTTCGACATCTCTCGATTTTGATGTTCCTTTCCATTGTCGTATAAAAAGAAACAGTACAATCGAGGTATGTCGAATAAAAATTATAAAAAATTTAAGAAGCTCTCAATCTCACAGCCATAAAAAAAAAAAGATTAAAAAAAAACCATTTGATTCGACATGCCACACTTTCTCGTTTCAGCTTCACAATTAATTTGTATCGTAAAAAACGTGCGTTGCTTACAGCTTGTCCGAATTCGATAGATCGACTTCATTGAGCCTGAGTTCGGACCTCATGACTTGAATGACACAATAAACCAACGCAGCCAGTAAAACTCCCAGCATGAGGCGTCTCACGTAACATGACGCTATCCGCATGATTCCTCACGTCACTCCTTTTGCGTAATCTTCAAATGGCAAAGAAATAAACGGTCGTTAATCCACGAACAATCTTCTTCATTAGTTCGAGCGAGCGCGAAGGGGGAGACCTTGGTCAGAAATTCTGTTTTCTGCTATATTAAGGGACTATACCAGTGTGAACGCTGAAAATTTCGGTGATTTGCCGGAATTTTCTGGAAGAAAAGTACTCAATTAAATGTATCGGAAAATTAAGAATATATTTGACTATATTTGACCTATATTACATAATTTTTTCATAGAAAAATATTGAGATCCCAGCGACTTATGCTCTGCCTTTGGAGGCGCAAAAAAAAGTTCCTCCACTGCTAACATGATTCCGGTTGATTGAATAGCTGAAACCGAAAAAGGAAAAAGTGTCGTTAAACTGGAAGGTATTTCCTGTATAATGACGTAGGATTTTCGAAAAATATCAAAATCTTACAAAATGGCGTAGTTATGAAAAAAGTCTGTTTTCTTGCCTATAAAGCGGTCGTTTTTTTCAATGCCAAATCGTTAATTTTCATCTAATCGAAAATATCCTACGTCATTGTAGAGTAAATATATTCAAGAGTACTCAGTTCAAACTTCAAGTAAATCGGATAAATGCTCTTTGAGCAAATTTGAAAAATCTCATTTCGAGAAAAACGCGTTCAAAGATTTAACTATCGATTTTTGCAAGATAAAATGATTAGAGATACGGCCTTGAAATTCTTATAGGATATTCTTGAAAGTATGAACTGTCGAAAAAGGCAAAAAAGATCGATATTTTTAAAGTGTCACACTATAAGTGTATAGGCCCTTAAGCCGGGATATACATTTATACAGGAAAAAAATAAGCAATATTGAGGGATTTTTTGAACTGAGAAAAAATTATTCTACAATTATCAAACTTTAGGTATACTTTAATAGTATATTTGAGTATACGAAACAATTTTTTTAAATTAATTCATCATCAAAATGGCGGATCTGTGGCAGAGTGTTACAGCAAGGTCGCCGCGGGAGTTGTGGATTAAAAAGGTAGTTTTTTTTCAATGTTTCAAAAACAATTCTAGGCAAGTAGAAGGTACCAATAATATTTCTACCAAGGTTCAACTCAATTGGCTTACTAGTTTATGAGTAATCCTGTATGCCAATTTCGATAATGCAGTTTTGAGAAAAAACGCGTGTGAAGTTCACGCCCGCTCCGAATCCAAGCGGTGAGGCACAGCGTTGACGTTTGAAGTTCTTCGAATTTCGCTTTGAAACTTTGGGAAAATATTCTACATATATAGTTCTATCGTTTGAAAAAGAACAAGAAGATCGATTTTTTGATAGTTGTAAATGTATATCCCGCCTTAAGGCCATGTGCCACACGCCTCCGACCGCTTCGAAATTTTGAAATAGGAATTCTCCCAAACGGAACAATCAATTGGAATGAAATTTGTTGTGTGCATGCAGGACGCTTGCTCCGAGAGCATGATTCGCGAAATTTTCCAAAATTTTGAAAAAAAATTTGCAGTTTGTGGTTACCATGCGAAAAACTGTGAATTATTGACCATTGCATCGCATTGTCGTTAATTTGGCGCGAATCATGCTCTCGACAGTGAAAAAGCACACATTTTGAGCTTTGTTTCATCTGTTTTCATGAACAAATGGCGGAGAAAAAGCATTTTGAAATTTTTACATAAATGTAGCAAATATGTACCAACAAAGCTCAAAATATCAGGTACCGGAGCGAGCGTTCAGTTCATCCGTTTTCTCACTGGCGGCGCGCAGCTCACTTCGACTGTTTTGACCGACCGCGCTCGCCTCCTTCCGGAACAATTTATTTTTTGACAGGTCGAAAGCCGGAGCTATAACCTCGCACATTCGTTCGAATTATATTTCATGCGATGTGTGCGATAGAGTGTGGTATAGAATGTGAATAGTGGAAATAGTGATAGAGTGCAGTTTGTTTTCGTCGCGATTTGATGAGTTTTTTTTTGCTGTGAACAACGCCTCAGGACGCAGGCCACCACCGACGAGAGATCCCGACGACGAAATAATCAACGAGAAAACCGGCGCGGCCGATTACACGAAGAAGATCGAGGAAGATCACCGGAAGTCAAGGTACGTACGTGCTATAACCTTATAACCTCAATTTACGTACTTTGTAATTTGCCACGATCTTCCCTCGCATTGCTTTCCCTCTCGCTGATGTGTCAAATAGCCAACGGCTCGGATGCAAGAAACCCAAGTTTATTTGCTCTTCGCAGAAATACCTCGGTATTTATTCGTGAAAAAATCGCAGATCGCATATTTTTCATTTCCTGAGCAGTGTGCGACCAAAATGAGGCACGAAATTCAACACCCTTTGCCTACGAACGCTAAACTATCACGTCTCAAACATGGATGATTTATGGACCTGTGGCGATTCCTCGATAGCTTCACCCTGAGCACCATACTAATGTATGGTGCTCAGGGGGCTATCATGTAGGAACCAGAAGACCTGGGCTATCATGTAGGAACCAGAACTAATGTAGCGTCGGATTTACCATCTAGATGGACCATTGGATTTATCCACGGCAGCAAGTACGTACTGCCGAGGATGAGAAACTGCATCAATCGTCGCGGCGACAATATACAGTCCCGGTGTCGCGAGGATATCACCGCTGTCTCCAATCTCTCCGAGAGCACCAGCAAGGCTGACCGCAAGGAACAATATCTTGCCATGGATCGCACCACCAATCTGTGCAAGGCCTTTCAATTTTTATAGATTTTGTTCAAATTTTAACCAGACATTGTTCGTATGATTATGCATGTTTCAGTGAAATTTCAGAACAGTCGACTATTTAGATTCGGAGATAATGGGTTTTAAAATTGCAACTTTTAACACTGCAGGGTCTGCATTGAAATTTAGACAGGAATTTTCCATAACATATATTTGTCCTCTATAAAAAGACACAAGGATAGCAATATGAAATATTAATGTTTATAACGCAAACATTTCTTTTTACGTTAAAAGTTTTTAACTTTAGGAACACGATAATTATCTTTTTTCTCGACATATTGACCAATACTGTTCTACGGTGTTGCATAATGTCTTCTTATTATAGGGGACAAATATTTTTTACCGAGAGTTATTCTGTCGTTACTGAACGTCTTAAGCAAAACTGAATAGTAAAGACAATCTAAACTTTTTTCACTCGTTCCCTAACTAGTTTGCTATCTAATCATAATTTTTCCTCAAAATGAATAACCCAAAAGAATGGTACGCTGAATTATGTGACCTGATTTTCGGCCAATGCAGACCCTGCAGTGTTAAAAGTTGCTATTGAAAAAACCATTATCTCCCAATCCAAATAGTCAACTGTTCTGAAATTTCACTCAAACTTGCATGATGATATGAACAATGTCTGGTTAAAATTTGAACAAAATCGATAGAAATCAAGAGCGCACGCTCGTTTTATCATAAGGGCTTACACCACTGTAAACGTCAAAACTTGAGTGATATTTCGCGATTTTTTTTTTGTAGGACAAATAAGAGACTATTAATATTCAAGGATGTTATTAGTCTTGTCTTCGAGTGACCAAAATGAAATGTATATTAAAAAATTATGCCAAAAGGTGAGGCTGGAGCTATTCTGGAGAGGCATGTTGAATTTGAGACGCTCTGCGGCACGCAGTATAGCTGACTCAAATTCGATTTTAGAATAAAATAAATAAATTTCTATTAATTTACACGAGTATAGCTAGAGAAATACGTAGAGGATTGTGAAAATATTAATTTTTGTGTAATTGGGGAGCATTAAACCAAAAACTTCATTTTCGACAGAAAAAAAAGGACAATCATTTAGTAATAACTAATGTTATAACTAACTCATAGAAAATCACGTAGGTATTCCTCTTTGGAATGTTATTTTAAACATGTACTCAAAATGTGGAGTGAAAATAATGAAAATTTTTAAAGTTATGCTGCGTGCCATTTTGAAAAATTGTGTTCTGAGAAAAACCAGCGTAACACAGAGTGTCTTCTTCGTTCCTTGGTGGACTATGGACACAATATTTCCGATGAAATTTTTCGAGGAGAATAAGCCACTGTCCGGGCTGAATCTCCGTCGTCTGATGACATCAGCACCGTACCCATACCTTCGTGAGGCGAGCCGTGGACAAAGTGTATATGAATCGTGGTCGAGGTATTTGTTTAAATTTATTAAAACGGACGGTAAGATGTCACCACCTTTCCACAGGGCAAGTCTTTAGCAACTCGGAAAGCCTAAACTTGAATTGTTGTAAAAAATTATTGAAAACTTTCAATTTTGGGTAAGTCAGCATTTTATTTCAAATTCGTTCAGGTCAAAATGACGCAGTGTGTCAAGGAAGGAGAACACCACCGTCACAGCCCATTTTCGACCGTTTTTTAAAGATTTTTTTTGAAGAAACCAATAAAATACATGGTCAAAAGAACTTTTAGGCTTTATCAGGTATATATTGAAGTATGTAAAAAGAGTTTATTTGTCAAAAGAATAAAAAATCGGGTTGCACGAGTTGCTATAGCACTACTGATTTTCAGTCAACTCTCTCCATACTGTTGAAGTTTGCATCGTTTGAACGCAACGAAAGCTTTTGCTTACATTTTATTTTTTATATTTTTATTGTTTTAGAAAAACTTTTTTTTTTAAGATTTATATTGTAGATCGCTAAATAAACATCTTAAAAAATGGTTAGATGATTTTTGTGAGCAAAGTTTGCCAAAATAAATTAAAGGAATTCACGAATATTAATTTTCGTTGCGTTCCAACGACACAAACTTCAACCTCATACTCTCTCTGCGGAACGCAGTACAACTATCGTTAATTTAATCCTGGAACTAAGAGCGAAATATTTTCGTTGATTATGTTAGTTTTAGAAGTCAAATACCGGGAAAAATTTAAAAATAATTTTAAAAAAAATCGTAACGAGGAAAAAAAGTTCGTGTTTTCGACCATAATTTTGATATACTACTCCGAAAAATTAAAGGAACAGAAAATTTCTTCTTTTTTTGGAGTGCTTTTTCGAAGCACTGTATCTATGTGAAAAATGGTCGCATCGGGATAAAAAAAAGCCTTCGAAGCTTCAAGTTTCTAGCGTCGCGATTTTTTGGCAACTTTTTTTTGTGAGCTGCGGTTTTCGCGCTATCATAAGAATAGCGGAAGAAAATAATTGCCAAATTTATTATTTTTTTTTTCAAGGATTCACGGGCTAGTTAATTTTTTTCCACGTGACTAAATGTATAGGTCAGTTAGCTTGTTGATTCAGCTTCAATTTGGTTTTTTGTCTCTCTACTTCAATTTTTTGCTGAGATATCCGACTTTAAATGAAACAAGATCCTTTTGTGTTTAATAATCGATATCTCAGCAACCAATGATTGCAACGGGAATTAAAGGGTAGCTTTGAAAACTTGAATAAATTTCCTACCAGCCCCTTTCGTTGATCTTTCAGAAAAACATTTTTTCACTCTCAACATTAATTTGAAAAAAGGACAAAAAGTGACTTTTTATAGTTTGTCAGCAAATCTACTACTACTTTACAAATATTGATGGAAACACTAATGTTGCCGCGTTTTTTTTTCAAGCGTAATGTAGCCCCAATAGCCCTGTTAATTTTCAAATAGATTCATCGAACTGTTTTTCCGGTCTGATTAATCAATATTTTACAGAACAATGAGAGGCACAAGTGTATTGTTTCTAAACATCGTGTAATCATCATCAAAATGGAAAGACCAATTTTCTTCGACTTTTTTCAGAAATTTGCACTAGTCTCTTGTTAAATTTAAGAAAAAGAAATTCATAAAATTTCAATTTTTTAAAAATATTTCTTTTAACTTTGTAAAACATTTCAGGAAACAATACTGACTCATTTTTTACCCGATTTGGCCTTTGCGCACTATATTTTCACTCATGTTTAACTTCATTAATTAAAAGTTGATAACCCCAAACTGTATTCAATAGTCGATCTGAGAACATTTATGCGATTAACTCTTGATATTTTCTACGAAGCTTATTAGGGTTCCAGAAAACAGTTTTTTTTCAAACTAGGCATGAACAAAAATTGAAAAACGTTACAGTTTACAAAAACTTTAGATTAATTTATTTACCGAAACGTAGAAAAAAATTACCAAAAAAATATTAGTTAAAAACATGTTAATTGGTTTTTTCTTTTAAAAAAAGATCAGTTTTGGAAGAATTTTTTTTGTAACCCTAATAACCTTCGCAGAAAATATCGAGAATTAATTTCATACAAGTTCTCAGATCGACTAGTGAATACAGCTTGGGGGTTTCAACTTTTAATTAATGCAATTAAAGATGAGTGAAATTATGGTGCGCAAAGGTCGAATCGTGTAAAAATGAGTCAGTCTTGTTTCCTGAAATGTTTGACAAATTTCAAGAAAAAAAAATTGAAATTTTTCGAATTTCTTTTTCTTGACTTTAATAAGCAACTAGGTCAAAGTTGTGAAAAAAGTCGAAGAAAATTGTTTTTTTTTTCATTCTGATGATGATTACACGATGTTTAAGAACAATACACTTCTTCCTTTGTTTTGTAAAACTTTGATGAATCGAACCGAAAAAATGGTTCGATGGATCAAATTGAAAATGTACGGGGCTATTGGGGGAACATTAAGCAGAAAAACAACCGGGCAACATTAGTCTTTCCATCAATACTTAAAGGATTGTACATTTACTATAATATATAAAGTAGTAGTACAGTTACTGAAAAACCATAAAAAGTCAGTTTTTGGTGCTTTTTCAAATTAATATTAATGGTGAAAAAATGTTTTTTTCTAAAAATCAACGGAAGGGTCGTGTTGGAAATTTATTTAAGTTTTCAAAGCTGCCCGTGCAATCATTGGTTGCTGAGATAACGGTGATCGAAGACAAAAGGATCTTTTTACATTCAAAGTCGGATATCTCAGCAAGAAATTGTCGTGGAGAGACAAAAAAACCAAATAGAAGCTGAATAAACAAGCTAACTGACCTATACATGTATTTAACTGAAATAACATTCTCCAGCGCGTGGACCCTTGAAAAAAAAACCCCAAAAAATTTGGAAATAAATTTTCTTTCGTTATTTTTTATTATTGCGCGATTACAGTAGCTCACAAATTTGTTTTGACGACAGATCTCGAAACTACAAACTTGAAGCTTCATAATGCTTTTTTTCATCTCGATGGGGCCATTTCTCACATTGATACAGCGCTTCAAAAAACACTTTAAAAAATTGAAGAAATTGGATTGGTCGAGGGGACGAAAATTGTTCAAGTTCTGCTGCGTCCCGATTTCGAAATCGTGGTTTGGAGAAAAACGTGTGTGAAGTTAACGGTTAGGCGATAGACCTGAAGAAGTTTTGTTTCCGTAATCTAATGCCACCTTTTGGTCGAAAGTAAAACTATTTTTAGTCGGTGAATTTATCCCCATAGATAATAGGCTTACAAGAGTTGAGAATTGCGACTACCGGCATGGCATCGCCGATTACGCTTTTCAGCGCCGGACACTCTCCTATAAAAATAGCTCGAAAACCACTTTAAAACTGTTTTTTCAGCTATAAACGAATATTCATCATATTTTTGGAGGTTATAAGGATTTTTTAAGGGTTTCCAAAAAAAAGATTTTTCGAAAATTTTCCACCGGTGTCGTCCTTTAAACATATCGCGATCGTAAAATTTCACCGCTCTTCTGTAGGGCGAGACTCCTGCGATCGTCATTGCTAGAAAATTCGATCCTTGGAGGAACCTGCCGAAGATAAATGCCGGCAGAGAGAAAAAATTCTAAACGTATTTATTTTAACAATAATTATAATATTTCACCACTCTTTCGCAGAGTGAGACTCGGTCGAGCTCGTTCGCTCGCGAATTTGGTCGGCCGCAGCCAACCTGCCGAAGATAAGCCATGGCAGAGCAAAAAATGGCGAACGCAATTGTTTAAACAAAGAGCATTGTAATTTTTTTTAAGTTTCCAAGGATTTTTGTAAAGTGCTTCCAACAAAATGATTTTTCGAAAATTTTACACCGATGACCTCTAAACAATTTACGATGGTACAATTTTACCGCTCTTCTGTAGAGCGAGACTTCTCCGATCGTCATTGCTAGAAAATTCGATCTTTGGAGAAACCTGCCGAAGATGAATTCCGGCAGAGAGAAAAAATGCTAAACGATTTTTTTTTTGCATAATTAGAAATAATTTAGTAATAATAAAATTTGACCACTCTTTCGCCGAGTGAGACCCGGTTGATCTCGTTCGCTCACGAATTTGGTCGGCCGCAGGCAACCTGCCGAAGATAAGCCATGGCAGAGAAAAAAATTCCGATCGCAATTGTTGAAACAAAGAGCATTGTAACATTTTTTAAGTTTCCAAGGATTTTTGAAAAGTGCTTTCAACAAAACGTTTTTTCGAAAATTTTACACCGATGACCTCTAAACAATTTGCGATTGTAAAATTTTACCGCTCTTCTGTAGAGCGAGACTTCTCTCCGATCGTCATTGCTAGAAAATTCGATCTTTGGAGAAACCTGCCGAAGATGAATTCCGGCGGAGAGAAAAAATGCTAAACGATTTTTTTTAGCATAATTAGAAATAATTTAGTAATAATAAAATTTTACCACTCTTTCGCAGAGTGAGACCCGGTCGATCTGGTTCGCTCGCGAATTTGGTCGGCCGCAGACAACCTGCCGAAGATAAGCCATGGCAGAGAAAAAAATGCCGATCGTAATTGTTTAAACAAAGAGCATTGTAAAATTTTACAACTCTTTTGTAGAGTGAGTCTCGAGCGATCTCGGTCGTGACTCGAGATATTAGCAGAGATCGAATTCGTCGACGATGAGCGACATCGAGATGCCAAATAGTCTTTGAGCTTATTTGTTTAAATTAATTAAAAAAGAATGGGAAAATGCTAGCACCCTTCCACCATACGAGTCTCTAACAAACCCCGTTTGCTAGAAAGTTCAAACATAAAGAAATTTCCACCGATGACCGCTGTCGACAAAAAAATCGATTCGAGGGCATTTGTTTGAACAATGCGCGATCGCAAAATTTCACCGCTCTTCCGTAGAGCGAGGCTAGCGATCTTGATTGTTCGAGAAGCTGACCAGCAAAAATGCTGCCAAATATGAACCCTGGCAGAGATAAAAACGCTGAACGCATTTGTTTAAATAATGAGCATTGTAAAATGTTACCACTCTTTTGTAGAGTGAGTCTCGAGCAATTTCGGTCGATCAAAATTTTGGCAGGGATCGATATCGTTAACGATAAGCGGCATCGATGTTACAAATTGTGCTCGAGCTTATTTGTTTAAATGATATAAATAAGTATGGGAAAATGCCTGAGTCTTTTGGTTGTGGCCGTCGTCGAAAAAAAATCGATTCGATGGCTGCATATACAAAGTAAAATGCAACAAAGTTTCACCGCTCTCCTGCCGAGCGAGCGCATGCTTCCAATACAAGCGTACCATGGTCGCTACGCATAGTTGTATGAATTGTGCGATACCCGCATAGACGTAAGGTGCTTGCGTACGACCGAACGGCATGCGAGAATGTATTCGTTCTTTCTCCACGCGGTTGCCGCGGCGTAGCAAACACACACACACACACGCGCGCGCTCATCGATCACCGTCTATTTGCTGTCTATCGGTAGCGACTCGTAGCTAAAAACTACGAGATCTGCGCTACCGACGTAACGAGAGGCCGCGTCGAAATTTTCTGGCGTGTGGCACATGGCCTTCACACTGCATTTATGCTTCGGCACGTATTGTTTTAAGCAAAATTCTTAAAACGAGCGTTTTAAGCAAAATGCTTAAAACACTCGCAAGGAAAAAAATTACTTTTTATTTTTTTTTGAATTTTGTCTCCACTAATCTCCATTTTATCAAAAATTTAACAATTTTCGATCGTTATCTCGATATTTAGAAAAATGCACAACTGTCAATTTCTATTTGACTAAAAAAAATGAACACGTCATTTTACCGTATTGTAAAAAATTAAAAAGGACTGCATTGTCACACACGATAGTTGCATTTATGGAACAATACTTCGCCAACAAACTTAATTGAAAAATTCATCTAATTGGAATATAATAGTCAAATGTGAATAGAACCGATGGCAAATCAAATGATAAAGAGATCTTTATCATTTAAACAATTTCATTTTTGTCAAATCGAAATTTTGTTGTCGTCGGGCGTTTTAAAATTTTTAACGCGTTCTTCATGAAGAAATGTCTTCAAAATCGGGCGGACTCGTAGGTCCTGCATTTTTTGACCGATTGACTTCAAATTTCAACTATAACTTCTTAGATACTTTTTTTAGCGAAGTACACACGATTTTTACTATCGTTTAACAATTGCGATTTTTGGGAACGAACAAAGGCCGTTGTTTCAGTCGAAAATGCGACTTTCTTAAAAATCGGGGTAGATGTACAAAAATAAATATTTTACAATAATCGTGTGTACTTTGGTAGCAAAACTCATGTAGATTACGGGGAAAAGAAAATTCTTCTGAGTGCACATGTGCGACTGGAACGAGTCCGCTCGTTGGAGGTATCTACAGATATGTGAAACAAACCCTCTAAACCTCATTTTGATTGCTTTATAAGTATTTTTTTTAATCCTAAAAAGCCTTGTTTTCCGACCATCCAAAGGTATATACGGCCTTAATTAATTATGCAAAGGTTCGTAGGACTTTGTTGACTCGATTATGTCTGCATATAGAACGGCAGAATAATTTTTACGCACTCTGTCACAAACTTTATGATTTTTATTAAAACATTTGATAAAGAGTTTGAAACATAAATTTCCCTTCCATAGAACTTTATTAATTTCAAAAATAAAACAAATTATTGCCTATTACGTCAGAATTATAATTTTTATTCATTTGTCGTCATTATAAACAACTATTTTTTCATGAAATAACTTTTAATATTATTTTGATCGAGTGCTGTTCACCTGTGTTCAAGACATACCCAGTTATCGACATGGTCACGACCCAGTAATCGACGACATTTATTTATATGCATATCTTTTTACTATAGCGATTATGTGTATGACGATTACTGGTCCGTGGGTCCTTCAGACAATGCTAATTACGGACCCAATATTTCTTTTCTGATTTTCTATAAACTAATATTCGATTCGTAAGACTCTTTTTTTGCTAACATTGTCCCAGTTATCGACAGCCGTGGCGATTAATCGGCAGAGTGTTTATGATGCTGAACCGGTAATCGTCATATATCAAAATTCGTTGAAATTAACATAAAACTATAATTTTCTATGCTGAACGCAAAACTAAAATCCTTGTTTGTCACGTGAAGAAAACCTTATAATTTTTTTTCGTCAAGTTCGCCCACTTTTATTTTTCTATAAATTTGAGAGAACTTTCGTTGATGTCATAACAAACCACAGAAAAATTGGCATGATGGAGAATTCATATCTTCCAATTATTTTTTAAGGTTAATTGATGAAGAATTTTATCGAACCATGGATATTGAATATCGATCATTGTTTTAGGCACAACAGTGGATTGCGACGAATATTCAGTGTTATCTAGAACCATTTTGTCCTCCTCCTTTCAATTCAATTATGGTTTTGTTTGTCTGCCTCGAAATTTTTCATTTTTGAATATTTTTATCGTTAAACAATGAGTGAATCAGAATATGGTTAGTCTACTAATACTACTACTAATGTATATATGTGTATGTATATATATATATATATATATATATATATATATATATATATATATATATATATATATATATATATATATATATATATATATATATATATATATATTACCGATGAGAAAATAATATCGAATAAAAAAGTATCGAATCGTTTTGACCGAGTTCTTCAGCAAAATCAATTGTATTAGCATTGAGAGTGAGCAAACGAGATCATTCAACAAACGAGAAGCAAGATTTCTTTTTGATACAAGAATAACGCTACGAGAACCGGTGAGTAAATGAAAAATTTCAAGGCAGACATACAAAACCATAACTGAATTGAAAGGAGGAGGACAAAAAGGTTCTAGATAACACTAAATATTCGTCGCAATCCACTGTTGTGCCTAAAACAATGGTCGATATTCAATATCCATGGTTCGATAAAATTCTTCACCAGTTAACCTTAAAAAATAATTGGAAGATATGAATTCTCCATCATGCCAATTTTTCTGTGGTTTTTTATGACATCAACAAAAGTTCTATCAAATTTATAGAAAAATAAAAGTGGGCGAACTTGGCGAAAAAAAATTATTTTTTACCTTATTTCGTTGAAAAATACATTAGCAGAATTTTTAACAGTTACGAAACATATATGATTGAAAAGTACATTCGAAAACCTAAATTTTCTTCTTTGACGTTTTTTTTGTACAATGCATGACTTTTTGAGTATAATAAATCGAAAAAAAATCGAGAACAATTTCCCGGTATCCAAATTCGAGTGTAAAATCCAATTTAAAAATCTAAAAAAAATTGTAGTTGCTTTTGACACTCGAACGAACTTAAAAGCAAATTATGAGCCCATTTAAAAATTACATGATTTTTTAGTGTTTCACTTGGTGTGGAATGCTTCATATATAGTTTACGATAGGCAAGAACCTTGACGGTACAACATTTAATGTATACAGGGTGTTAAAAAGGTCGATGCAAAGCCTAAAGGGGGTAATAGGTCACCTCGTTAGGAACATATCTAACCTAGGTTACCTTAGTCCAAAGTCTAAGGATTTCGAGTTATCATGGTAAGTATGATTTCTGGAAAATTTCCCAAAATTAGGTAATAACTCGTTTACCTCTTATGTGAATGCTATTTTCTTCAAAATAGCATTAATATAAGCGGTATTTTTATTTTTCGACAAGTTTTTTTATTATTCAAGACGTCCCATTTAGTTTGTTGAGTGGATTGCGATGATTGTATTGGTGTTTGTCGGTTGGATACACATTAAGCTAAGACGCAAATAATATTTTAAGTTACCAATTATTGTCTGTATGAACATTATGAACGAGTTAGTACCTAATTTTGGGAAATTTTCCAAAAATCATACTTACCATGATAACTCAAAATCCTCAGACTTTGGACTAAGGCAGCAGTTCTCAAACTTTTTTGGTGACGGAACCCTTTTGACACACTGATTTTTTTACGGAGCCCTAAAATAACCAAAACCTAGTTTCATGTTTATTTTTTAATGAAAATGGGGAGATAGTACGATATCCGGGACGCCAAGTTTGACCGTTGTTTTTGATATTTAAACCAACATCATGAGAATTGCAACAATAAAAGATTTGCCGTTTTGGCTTCCTTAAGGAGCGCTTTTAGCGGTAATTGGAAATACGTTAAAATTCAACGATTGTTGGTGGCTCATGGGTACAATATCTTTATTTTATCGCAAATAATGGAAATTGACCGGGCGAGCCTTCAGAAGTATTACTTTGTTCGGGTTTGTTTGGGTTTGTTTAGTGGTATGGGGCCGACCATTAATCACGTGAGGCTCAAATAGGGGGGGGAGGGGGTTTGGATAACATCACGATTGATCACGCTAGGGGGGGGGGGGGGGTGTTGTGACATATCACGTGTATTTTTTTGTGTAACTGCGTGAACCGGAGAGCATCCGCTGTGAGCTATTGAACCGGCAAGTTGTGCCCAGGGGGCTGGCACCTTTTGGAATTTTTGCTACGCAAAATGACCGCATTTTTAGTGTCGTACTCTGCCACTCGCAGCGCTAGTTATACTCTTACAACCTGATGCGTGCGCAGGGACCATGTATATAATACGGTCGCTATATACGCCGTGCGGGCCTCGCGCCTACGCAATAAGAATATTCTAAGATAACTGCTAGCGCCATAGGGAGAGGTAGAACTAAAAAACGGTCGAAAATAGCAGCATTTGTATACCGGTAGGGAATAGAAGGTTTCAACCCCCTGGTTGTGCCTAAAAAGTAACCTAAACAACAGTTTTTAGTTCTATTTAATTTCGACTGGCCACCTACTTAAAGTGAAGTGCCTACATCTGATTCACAAAAGGCTTGTCCACTTGTTACTGTAGAAAACACGCAAATGAGCCCCTGGTCCTAGGACAATGCCATTTAAATATATTGACAATATAAATTATTTTGCTTTTGACAATCGAATACCGTACTCCCTATTGGTTGTGTCTGACATTTCTTAACACAATAAAATACACGTGATGTAGGCGGGGGGGGGGGGGGGTGGCTGGAAACCTCACCACATATCACCACGGGGGAGGGGGGCTCAGAAAGTGGCCTGAAAAACCTCACGTGATTAATGGACGACCCCTATCACATAGATGCCACTAAACGTAGTATTTTTATGATTTTCAACATAAATTCCAAGATTAAAATGCTTTATTAATTCATATTCTCTGTTTATTTATAACAATAAGAATTGTTCCATATAATTACTACACGAAATTACTAAACGATATATTTTACATAATCTTAGAGCCTTACAAGTCCGAAGAGGGATGAACCGTACACTTTTAATCCCTCTTCGGACTCCCAGCGATTAAAAGTACTACTTTACTCTGGACTTCCGGTTGAGTACGAGTAGCAAACGCACGCGTTGTGAAATCGGACGTGAATAATCAGATAGTTTGGGTGAAAGGAGAAGAGAAAAAAGTCAGGAAAGTAGTGGAGGAGTGAAGGAGGAATCAGTGGAAATTGAGGTGATAATGGGCTCAGTGGAAAATAGTGAAATGGGAGAGTCAGGGGGAAATAAAGTCGGAGATCGTGAAGAAGAGGTTAGGCCAGAGAACGGCGGCGGGGAGAGAGGGAACGATGAGAGCGGAAACGTGGCAGGAGAAAGGGAGCAGAAGCGCCGTGAGAGTGGAAGGAACTATGTAGAGACGGCGGGCGGTAAAGAAGGAATCGCTGCAACAACGGAGGGGGAGAAAAGAAAGCGTGGACGACCAAAGAAGAAGGAGACGAGTCGCGATGTCAGGGAGTTTTTTTTTACGACGACACGAGTGGCGGGGGCAGGGGGTGATGTGGCGTCACCGCCGCTGAAAAAGCATAAGAACAGCGGCAACGGAGAAGACAGCGGAGAGGAGGCAGAAGAGATCGGTGGAAAAGAGGAAATGGAGGATAACGGAAGAGAGAAGAAAGAAGGGGAAGAAGACGAAGGGGATGAGGAGGAAGGGGACAATGAAACATGGTGCGAGGGTGAAAAGGAGTTTGACAACAACGATTGTGTGTACACGTGGATGAAGGGAATAAGGGAGGCCGAGATACGGATGAAACACACGATGAGAAACAGCGTGGCGGAATCGGAGAGAAGGATGAAGCAGTGGTGGAAGGAGGAGTTACAAAGAATAAAGGAAGAGTGCGAGGCAGATGGAGAGGATCAATGTGAGGAATGTGCGGAAAGGCGTCGGGAGATTGATACATATAAAAAAGAGGTCGAAATGCTGAAGAGAAAAGCAGAGCAGGACAGGATGCGGTGGGGGGAGGAGCGAAAAAGCTTAATGAACGTGATAAATAAGCTCGAAGGAAAGGAAAAGGAAGAACCGGTGAAGAAGGGTTTCGAAAGCGGGGCATATGACGGAGGAAGAGCAAAAGTGGCAGCCAAAAGAGTGAGGGAGGAAATCGTAAGGACGGAAACAATGTCTGGAAATGGAGGACACGGAGAGAGGTGGAGGAGGCAGGAGGAGGATGAATGTGAAAGAGGGGTATCGGAAGAAGGTTGGAGAGTAGTAGGAAATGGGAGGAGAGGAAGAAAAAGGTCGGATGAAAATAATAACGTTACGAAGGAGGATGAGAGAGAAAAGCGGGAAAACATCTTGCGGAGGAAGCCCGTGGCGATTAGTGACCGGGAGTGGAGAGAGGAAAGAATGAAGAGGGAAAACAGAAGAAATAACATAAATGTTTCTTTCTACGCGGAGGCGGGATATGAGAAAGATAAGGTGTTGGCGAAGGTTGACGAAAGATGCAACACGAATATAAGGAGAAAGACAACGACGAAGTTTGCTGGAAATGGATCGGTGGTAGTGAAGTATAAAAACTGGACCGACAAGATAGAAATACTCAGAAAAAGCAAGGAGCTGAGGGGAACTGATATATGGATCAACGACGACCTGACCAAGAGGGAGAAAGAAGTACAGAAATGGATGCGGGATGTAGCGAAACACGAGAGGAAATACGGAAAACAAGCTGAGGTGAAGTACATGAAAATCTGGCTGGAAGGAGCATGGTGGAGATGGAACGAGCGGAAGGGAGACATCGAAAGGATGGGAGGCGATGATGGTTGGCGGCAGACATTTCGGAACGAGCGGAGAGGACGATATTGAAGGATGCGGACTGGCAGAAAATGGAAGAAAGAAGAGAGAAGACCAGCAAAGAGAGAAAAAAGAAGTAGAGGGAGGGGGCGAGTTTAAGATAATACTATGGAATATAGCGGGGATATTTAAAATTGGAGAAGCGTGGGGATTTTTAGAAAAAGCGGATTTGGTAATTTTACAAGAAACGTGGGTTGAAAAGAAGGATGAGGAGAACGTGAGGTTGAAAATGAGTGACAAATTTAAATGGGCGTTCAAAGCGGCCCACAAGGAAGTAGGGATAAAAAAGGGAAGAGCAAAAGGAGGACAGGCGGTAGGGATAAAAAAGCAATGGGCAGAGGACTGGGAAATAAGGGAATGGGAATTTGGTTTAATAATGAACAATCATATAATGAAGGAAAAAACCTCAATAATTTCAGTATATAATAACATCGGCGTGCAAAAGTTAGAAAAAAAGCTGAGAGAGGCAATAATTGAAGAGGCAAAGGAAAAGGAGCGAGTAATGATTGTGGGCGACATGAACGCAAGGATAGGAGGGATGCAAGCAATAAATGAGGGGGGTGCGGAAGGGGATGGAGGCGAAACAAGGAAATCCCAGGACAAAATACTGAATACGGAGGGAAGAAGAATGTTGAAATTATGCGAGGATGTAAGTTTAAAGGTGATGAATGGAAGAGTGAAAGGTGATAGGGAGGGTAAAATAACATTCGTAGGGGGGGATAAAGAATGTTGTGGATCGGTCATAGACTACATAATGATATTAGACAGGGGAGAAAGAGATGAATTCAAATGGATGGAAGTAGTGGAAAGAATAGAATCGGATCACTTGCCAATATGTGTGGCATGGGAGGAGAATAAGGGAAAGGATGAAGAGGGGGAAGAGAAGGGGACACAGGATAGCGAAAGACTAGGGTGGGTTGAAGAAAAAGCAGAGAGGTTCATGGAAGAAATGCAAAAAGAGACGAAAATGGAAAAAGGGAGGGAGAGTTGGGAGGGATTGAAAGAAAAAATCGTGAGGGTGGCAGAAAAGGCGGGGCTAAGAAGGAAGGGCAAAAAAACAAGGAGAGAAAAAAGGCTCCCGAAGTGGTTTAATAACGAATGTAAGAAGCAAAGGAAGGCAGTGTGGGAAAAATTAAAGGCGTTCACAAAACAACGAAGCGTGGACAAAAAACAAGAGTTGGTGGACGAAAGAAAGAAATTGAAAAAGGTATATAGAGGGGCAAAAGAGGAATGGCGGAGCAAAATTTGGGAGGGGGTTGGAAAGGCAAAGGACCTATCGAAATGGTGGAAAGCGATTAATAAATTCAGGAATAAGGGGAGAGGAGCGAATGGGAGCAAAGTAACTAAGAAAGAATGGAAGGAGCACTTTGAAAGATTGCTTAATGGAAAAAACGATCAAGAAAAGGAAAATGAGGAGGGGGTATGGGAGAGAGAAGAGACAGAAATATGTGACGAGCAAAGAAAAGAAAAAAAGGAATTTTATGAGCCGATCAGGTTGCAGGAAATGGAAGGGGCACTGAAAAAAATGAAAAACGGTAAGGCGGCGGGGGAGGACGGAATTAGCGTCGAATTTTTAAAGGCTTTACCAAGGGAAGAAAAGGAGGAGTTGAAAGAGGTCTTAAATAAAATGTGGCTAGAAGGAACGATGGAAAAGGGGTGGGAAATCGCGAGGATAGTCCCAATATATAAAGATGGAGAGAGGGATAAGGCAGAAAATTATCGGGGGGTCTCACTATTAGATGTAGGTTACAAATTATTGACAAAAATGATGACAGAGAGGCTGAACAAATGGATAGAGAGAAACAAAAAATTAAAGGAGAGTCAGGCTGGGTTCAGGAGAGGTAGAGGAACGAGGGATCAAATATTCACGTTAAACGCGGTAATAAACAATCAACTAAAAGTGAAGGGCGGTAAACTATATGTGGCGTTTATAGATTTCAAGGCAGCATTTGATCGGGTGAGCAGGGAAAGAATGTTAAAAAAATTAAGAGGGAAAGGAATAGAGGGAAGAATGCTAGACATGATAAAGGTAATTTACAAGGACACAAGGGCAGAAGTGCAGGCGAATGGAATAATCACGGAGAGTTTTAGGACGGGGAAGGGAGTAAGGCAGGGGTGTGCACTAAGTGCGGTCTTATTTGATATATACGTTGACGATTTGGAGGATATGTGGGTGAGGAGAAATGAGGGAGGAGCAGTAGTGGGGAAGGAAAAAATTTTTGCCATAAAATATGCTGATGACGTGGCGGCAATAGCGGATACGAGGGAAGGTTTAAGCAGCATACTGAGGGACTTAGAAAAATGGGCGGAAAGTAACAAAATGGAAATAAATGCTAGGAAAACTAAAATAATGATATTTGGGAATGGGGGAAGAGGTAAAAAGAATGAAGAATGGGGGATTAAAGGGGAAAAGATTCAAATAGTGAATGAGTTTAAATATTTAGGATACTGGTTCACGGCGAAAAACTCAAGTTGGACACATGGCAGAAAAACGGCGGGGAAAGCGCAAAAAGCCATGAATAGGGTATGGGGAATATGGAAGAGAGCGGGAAGGGATATCATGGAGGAGCGGATCTACTTGATGGAAACGATCGTAAAAGCGGGAGTGATGTATGGGGTAGAGATTTGGGGAGTAGGGGAAATAGAAGTGATCAAAAAAATACAGAGAAGGTACTGTAAAATGGCGTTGGGGGTAAACAGAGAGACCCCAAATTACATATGGAGGAGGGAGCTGGGTGTGCCCACTATAGAATATGTAATTAGAGAACGCGTACTGAGGTACATCAAAGAGGTGCTAAAGATGGAGGACGAGAGATGGCCAAAAATATGTGTAAGAGAGGAGATGAGGGCGATAGCGAATGGTGCACCGTCGAAGTGGGGAAAGGATTTGAAAAAAGTATTAAGGGAAATGGGCATAGAGGAAATAATAACGATGATAAGGGAGAAGAAAGAAGAGAGAACAATAGAAAAAAAGATTGAAGAAGGATTAGAAAACCTAAAAAAGAAAATATTGGAGGAAGAAGAAGAAAAAATAAAAAAATCATCGTACAATAGCATCTATAAATATTTGGTGGAGAACGAGGAAAGCCCGTGGAAGTATTGGAAGGAGGAAGGGGTGAAGGGTAGGGACAAAGAATTGTGGGCAAGATTAAGGTGTGGAAACGTCTGGAGAGCGGGAAAAAAGGGGGTGAAGGACTGGCGATGCAGGATATGTGAGGAACAAAATGAGACCGTGGAACACCTCATAGTGTGCAGAAAAGCATGGGCTTTAATGCCAAAGGAAACAAGAAAAGAAGCTGAGGAGTGGATGCAGGGAGTGGATGAGATCGCGATAAAAGGAGAAATCATTAATATGTTAGGCGGAAAAATAAATGTTGGAATCTGCCGGTATTTTATAGAAATAGAGGTACTGTGCGCAAAAAAGAGCAAGGAGGAGGACGGAGGCGTTAGTGATAAGTAGTAGAGGTAAAAAGAAAGAGAAGTGCAGGTGAAGGATAGAATAGTAGGCTTAAGTTAGAAATAAGGAACAACATGTAAGAAAATAGTTTGTAAAAAACTGGTATTCCAAGTTATGCAAATAAAACTCTATATATATATATATATACTACTTTACTCTCCGTCTAGTCGCACTTATAAGCGAGAAAAACATAGTGGTGGTATTTAAAATACATTTTTGGCTTCTGAGACACTGTTGAAACTATAAATTTCCCAATTACCTTTCCTGATGTTGCTTGAAAGTTTCAAATTCGAAAAAGTCGTCATTTTCGATAACTATCGAAAAATTCTAATTTGAACGCAAAATAAACGAAATATCAACTTTTACCACTCTTCATATTTTGTTTATTTTGACTCGTTTATTCACTATCAAATCTTGGCGGCCCGGACATCGTATTCTTGCCGAAAATCGTACAAAAATGGATACTGTACACAACAAACTATTGAGGGGAGATGAACAACTAGATGGTCGAAAAAATCGATTTAGAAGCTATGAACATTCCGTCGACCGTAGGAGACCTACACTATGGGCTTGGTATCGATGATTCCATGTAAGTTGACAAATGTCATGATCTATTCATTCCCAAATTTTCAAACGCGTTTTTCTCAAAACCACGTTTTTCAAATCGGTACCCAAAATTTCTCGGAAACCAATGAATGAATTGCCTTGAGGTTTTTTGTGGTTATTCTATACACCATTATCTAGTACTTCTCATAGGATTTTTTTTTCCGAGACTTAGTTTTTGTTTTATAGGCAAAATAATAACTAATTTTTGGCCCAAAAATCACTATTTATGTTCAAACGTCCACCATTTTATCACCAATCGATATTTTAAAATCGGCTATGACAAGTACTAGATTATAGTATCTAATTTAATAATCTTTTTCGTTTTTTTTTTTCAGATGACGTTTGAAGAAACGCCAGTGGGTACCGTATACGCAGATTTTTTTACGACGCTCCAAGGATCATACAATATCCTTGTATATTTTTTTGATATTTTTAAATAAATAAAATTTAACATATTTTTGAATGCATTTAGATAATTAAAACCCCAATCCGAAATTTGAAATAGTTTTCCTTGAAAAAATTCACAAAAATAACCTTTTTTCCGGCTCCTAAGTGTACATCTCCCCTTAATTCCACTGTGAATTGATGAAATTATTTCCATTTATTGGCAGATATGAAGTTTTTTTTCGGCAGAACCCTAGCATAGGCCTTTGACTATGGCTGGACTAAAGTAACCTAGGTTAGATGTGCTGCTAACGAGCTGACCTATCACCCCCTTAAGGCTTTGCGTCGACCTTCCCAACACCCTGTATCGTTTACGATGAGCAAGATGGATTTTTTCTAAATGTTTACAAAGATTCAGATTGCGTTAATCCGTTGTTAAAATCGGTTCATCTTGGTGCTAAATAGCCAAAAAAATGACCCGTGGCATGAACATTAAACTATTTTTTATCTCCGGTGTCGTGCGATGAAAAAATTCCAAAAAATTCCTAAAGTCTCACTATAGTCTAGACAACAACATATATTTTTTTCAAATTTAATCCCGCATTGTGGCCAACGCTCCAACATCCTTAGTAAACAAGTAAAAATCGTATTATACGAGAACTACGTACCTTTTTTGCGATCCAACTGGATCTTCCGTCAGCACTGTGCTCTCAACACCGTGTCACATAACGAACTAATACGAACGTTTTTTTTTTTTTCATTAAAACGCACAATCCGTTAAACATTTCATAGCGGATTCGTAAGTTATTTATATTTTTTCCCTTTAGCCCCAAAATAGCGATGCACTGCGACTCATCGATTCGTCATAGCGATGCGACGTTTCCTCGTTCGTTTGCATTCTCAAGTCTCACCGAGCGCTACCGGAGGAGCGGAAATAACGAAAATTGGATGCTGTCTCGACGAGCTGACTTTTTAATCTGCTCTACACACGATACGCCCCCTTCTAAACGACCGCAAAATCACCGAAATGAACAGAATTATAGGCGCGAGACTTCGAGCGAGGAAAGCTCGAGGGGTGGTAATATCAAGCCCGTGCTCGATTCCGAGTGAGACTGACGTAGAATTCTCGTATATGAGGAACTCCCGAGTGCACCGAGTGGCAGCAGCAGCGCCAGCAGCAGCGAATGCACGGCCGAGCATTATACGACGTAAAAAAAATGCTGAGCGAAATCCGGGAGAAATTCCCCTCGGGATTTCTGGCCGCGGCCATAGACACATGTTTTCATTGATAACGAAAAATAATGCGTCTCATCATCTGCGACCAAATACGCGAGATCCGAAAATGAACGCGTCGTGAATTCCGATTGGTCTTTTTTTGGGTATATTTGTCGTGTTGCCTCTATGAACAATATATCGATCGATTATTAGTGCTGACCTCGATGACCCGCGATAACGATAGTCCTGACGTTAATATGCAATTAAAGTCGCTGCATTATTATTGCGGAACGTATTTCCGCATTTAAGGGTTAGACTACTGTCAAAATTTCAAAAAATAAAATTTCACAAACTGATTGTAAAACTTTAAGGGGGCAGATACTTTTAGGGGAGAAAAAATTTGCTGTTTTTCATGATTTTTTGGTGAATATTTGGAAGAGGGCCTCTTGCTAGAATCAGGCTAATTTTTGTTTGAATAGTTTAATTATATATATATATATATATATATATATATATATATATATATATATATATATATATATATATATATATATATATATATATATATATATATGATTTTTTGGTGAATATTTGGAAGTGGGCCTCCTGCTAGAATCAGGCTAATTTTTGTTTGAATAGTTTAATTATATATATATATAGGTTAGTTTAATTTTATATATATATATATATATATATATATATATATATATATATATATATATATATAATTAAACTAATATTAAATTAAAAAGCCCAAACGAACGCAAAGAAAAAAAATAAGAAATTAAATTAACCTGATTCTAGCATGAGCCCCACTTCCGAATATTTACCGATTTTTTTTTCATAAGGTAAGATTTTGTTGCCATTTTTGAGACTTAGGGTACGTTTTATTACTACTTTCGGTTGTTACATGGTATTTTTTATTTTTTAAAATCTTTGAACATGGCGGAGAATTTTTTTTTATTTCGCCCGGTCGGTTTTGTTCGCCCTTTTTCTTCGCACGGTCTTTTAAACTGCATTTTCAAAACTGGCGTGACGTATAGCTAAAAAACTAATCGACCGATTCTGATGATATTTGGTTTAAATCTTTTCGAAAATTGAAGAAAAACTATTTCTTTATTGTGAAAAGTAGCGACTTTTTTTTCGGAAAAATCAATTTTTTTGTTTCTAAGCGTACCGTTTAATCGATTTTCAACATTTCTTACTTCTTCTTGGTTCATATTCTGCGTATGAGTGTTAATGAAAAAAAAACTTCTTTGGTTTTTTTTTAGATTAATCCCGCCGATGCTACGTGTCACGCCGGCTGACAATATCCGTCGCAACCCGTTTAGAAGATCTTGCCATACCTCCGCCATTTTGAAAGATTAATAAAATAAAAAAATACCGCGTGAAAACCAAAAGTAATAATTAAACATACCCTAAAAATCTCCAGTCTCAAAAATAGTGAAGAAATCTTACCTTTTGAAAAAAATTATGAAAATCTTCAATTTTATTCTCCCCTAAAGGCATTTAGGGGAGGATAAATTTAGGGGACCCTTGAAGAGGAAGGTCTAAAATATGGAGCCCGAATCGTAGATTGAAAGAAAACTTAACATTAGAACGATAGAACTGCCGGTAAAAGTTGAAAAGCGTTTTTCTCGGAACTATGTTTTTCAAAACGATGTACACGCTTTCTCGACATTTAAGGAGACTTCTCACTTTAGACGCTGAAAAAGACTATTTTCATGATTTTTTAAATTATCTATATTATAGATATTGCCATAAAAGTTGGTACGCTTAATAAATACACTTTCGAAATACATTCGAAAGAAAAAAATTATTTATTTAAGTCACTATTTATTGACGTAAATGGTAGTAAAGAAATGTCCTAAAAATTGTAGGTCTGCGCTGTTGATGAAATTTCAGGAGATAGATAATCCGAAACAAAAAAATCAAACGGTTTTAAATTCAGTCTGTTAATGGCTATAGCGCATATCATACGATTCTTTATATATGCAAAAATAACAAAATGGCGGACATTTTTCGAAAAAACAAAAAAAATGGGGTTTTTCACCGTTTTTGGCAAAAAAATAGTAAATATCAAAATTCAAAAAAATTCTTGATATGCGTTGTAGCTATAGTTGTAAAGAATATGTGGTTGAAATTTCATGAGGATCGGTTCAGTAGTTTCGAGGATTTTATCAACAAGCCGTCGAAAAACGTTTCGAGAAAAACGCGTTTAAAGTTTGTTTGAGTTACATAAATACATTTTTTTTAAATATTTATTTATTTCGAAAGTGTATTTATTAAGTGTAACGCCTTATATATCAATATCTATAATATAAATCAATCAAAAAAATGCATGAAAATAGCCTTTTTTAGCTTCTAAAGTGAGAAGACCCCTTAATGAACGGATTGACTTGATATTCGGTACACTTATTCAGGTTAATAGTATTTTAATCTTGAACGACGTTTTTCTTCTCAACATTTTTTTTTCATTAGTTATTACCAATAATTTTCATTTTTCCTCGAGAAATCGAAAGAAAAATTCAAAATGTTCGTTTTTATGCTTAAAACACGACAAGAAAAAAAGCTCGGACAAGTCTTAGTCGATATTATCTAACTTGAGGAAAAAAACCTATTTTTTTGTCCAATCAACCGGGTGACCAAAATTAGATTATGAATATTTTTTTAATGCAATTTGGTAGACAACTTTATTAATGTATATAAATAAATGCCTGAACGATTTTTCAATCATCTTACTTATTACTTCAAAATTAATTTTTCAAAATACCCCTGATTTTCGGGTCGTCACACTAGCCTAACCCCCTAATGTTTCGTCGTTATTGCCTCGTGTCACTTCAGAGACTTCGCATTCGCACGTAATTTTTGCATTCACATAAAGATGGAAAAGTATCCGGCTAAATACTCGTATACGGAGATTCGGCGATTGTTCTTCCAAAATGAACGTTTTTGCATTTCTTTTTTTCACAAAACGTTCTGCAAAATTAAACCAGCGAACGTACGTGTGCCGAAATCCGACACGGTATTTTTATTTTATTTTCCAAAGTCGTCAATATTTAATTTATTCAAATATGAAGAGAACACACTATGGCTATTTGATTTTTTAACTATATATATATATATACTTTTTTGTACTTTTTTTTTTACTTTTGTCACGTGCTGTTATTCACGGGCATTATCGAGCTCGGGAGACCTACATAGACGAGTGTTCGCATACAAAAATAAAGCTACGTCTGTGTGAACAAAATGAAAAAAAAAAAACTTTACGAGGCACTGTGCTACTGATAATTTTATTGCGAGTACTGTGAACTCGCCTTGCAGTGAAGTCTCGATGTCGCGTAGACGGGAATATGCAATAGTCGATATGCGGCGACTATATACACTATATAGACTGTATACACACGTAATGCCCGGATTCGTCGAGGTGGCGCTGCCTTCGTTGCAAAATCTAAGCAACGAAATTCAATTGTGCTTTTCAACGTATAAGCTTCTTCTTTCCTTCTTATCATTTTGATGTTTCGCTGTTATACCGCAGGACGATCGAAGGAGAACGATTTTTTGGCGTGCAAAGGCTCAGGTGTTTTTGCCGATGGACATTTCACCCCTCCATGAAAAAAAGTTCAATCTTCGTCGAGGCTGTAAAAAAAGTAGCGATGGTAGGTATTGGGAATTCCTTAGTTACTTACAAGGAACATCACTTGAGGGGTTTTCTCACTTCAGAGGCTAAAAAAGGCTATTTTCATAATTTTTTCGATAGGTTTGTATTATAGATATTGATATAAAAGTTGTTACACTAAATCCTGCGTGGGTACACTGTATTTTCCAAGACACGGTGTGTACACTGGGTCTTTTAGGGAACAGTCGGGTTTAAAAAGATTTCTAGGCTTTCAAAAAATCTGAAAAAATTCTGGGTTACTTCTTGAAGTGTCTACTACATGGTCCAGAAGTTGCCAAAGTCAAAAGTTCAAAACCGTTGTTAATAAAAATTCATGAATAGTGAAAAAGGCGGAAAAAACTGAATTTTGTTAAAAAATATCGTAACTCTACAATAAACAAATATTTGACAAAACGGTTATCGGTTATTGTAGCTTAGACTATGAGCTTTTAAAAGAATATAGTGTCCTTGGCGTGGGCTCCAAAAAGTTGAATTATTTAAGCACCTTAAAGTGGGGAATATTTTACGGATTCAGGCATGGCATAATAAACGGAACGGTAATTATTTGGCCCAAAGCGAGTTTTTATTGTTGCAAATACAAACATTATGAAATATTAATAATAATTAGTGACAAAAAAGGAATTTACAGAGCGCAATTGTGGCAAAAGTGCGTTCGATGATCATCGCAAGCCGCCGTTTTGCACCATGCACAAGAATACATTGTTTTTCGTTTTCTTGATGCACTTCTTTCACCCATCTTCAAAAACTGTTAGAACAAAAAATCTTATTTCAGTGAAAAGTATGGACTAATTTTAAAAAAACCGAAAAAGCAAGAAAATAAAGAAAGCAAGAAATATAGCAAAACTTTATTTTCTATAAAAATATGGAAAAATAACGGACTTATAAGCCAAAAATACAAAAAAAGTTTCGTTCTTGGGATAAAAGTTCGTAAAAATTAGGCAAAACAACATCAAATTACATAAAATATTTATTGTAGCCGTGAAAAATTTTTTTAAACTACGAGAAAACAAAGAAAAACTGCATTCACTTATCTTCGAATATACCGAGGCCGTGTGTACACTGACCCTTTCAGGGAACGGTCATGACTTGCACTAGCTGGCGTCTGCAAGTAAATTGCCAGACACGGGCGTCCCTTGGGCCTTTAGTCCCCACTAGTACCTAGATTTTTAGGGGATTTGGCCGAAGCCCTCGATTCATAAGAGGGAAATTCAAGTTTCCTATTTCGACTGGTCCGCACATATGCAAGGTTAATAAATACACTTTCGAAATACATGAAACAATTTTTATTGGTATTTACACAACCCAAAAAAACGTTAAACGCGTTTTTCTCGAACCAACGTTCTTCGATGGCTTGTTGATAAAATCTTCGAGACTATTGAACCGATCCTTATGGAATTTTTAACCACATATTCTTTACAACTATAGCTATAGCGCATATCAAGGATTTTTCTAAATTTTGATATTTACTATTTATTTTTGCCAAAAACGGTGAAAAAAACACGTTTTTTTTTCTAAAAATGACCGCCTTTTTGTTATTTTTGCATATATCAAAAATCGTATGATATGCGCTATAGCCATTAACATACTGAATCTAAAACCGTTTGATTTTTTTGTCGCCTATGAATAGCGACATAAATAAATTTAAAAAATTTAAATTTTACTTCGAAAGTGTATTTATTAAGTGTAACAACTTTTATATCAATATCTATAATATAAACCGATCAAAAAAATTAATGAAAATAGCCTTTTTTAACATCTAAAGTGAGACGACCCCTTAATGGGCTACATCTACCTGGGTGGGTCAAAAAATTGCATTTTCCAAAAATATTTTTATTCCATAGTATCTTAGTTCTTCCATGGTACTTCAAACATGTATGTAACTGTGAAATACTAACACTGTACATTTAACCGTTTCTCTAAAGTTGATTCCCAAAAAAACCAGCTAGGAAATTGGTGTTCACGCTAGAATACGGCCTTAAGGAGGTTGGAGCGGTCTTGTTACGTAAAATGACAGTTTATGAATTTTTGTTCAATGAACCTCAAAAGAATGTTAAATTTACTACTAATAACTAATTTTTCATAAAATACACAATTAATGGGACAGATTATGCATTTTTTTTTATTGTCGTTACGCAAATAAGAAAAATGTTCGTGTTACTGCCAACTTGAAAAAGTTACTTCAAACATGTGATAACATTATCGATGGTTGTTATCGATAATCATCGATAATTCGATAAATTTATCGATAAATCGACAAAAATCGAGATCATTCGCGTCAGCGAATGTTTTATACAACGCAAAATCAAATTTTGAATAATTTATAATTGTGCCTATTTTGTATTTATGTCACGAGATTATTTTTCACCATTAATTACCAATAAATTACCATTAAAGCAAGATGGAATTTTTCTTTCTAAATATTTACCAAGATTTCGTTTGCGTTAATCCTTCGTTATGAATGGTTTATATTGGTGCTAAATAGCAAAAAAAAAATTACATCAGTAAACTATTTTTCAACTCTGGTGTTTTGTGGTGAAAATTGAAAAAAATCGTAAAGGCTCAGTATAGTTTAGACAATAACGTGTATTAAAAAAATTTTAACTCGGATTATGGCTAACGCTCCAACCCCTTTAACGCGATTATATATCTGAAGATTCAAAATGACGCATTTAAGGCCTTAGGCCACTCTAGTGGCCGAAAAATAGGCTTTTTGGGGATATTTTTTTCAGAAAAACTACAAAATAAATCGAGATTACCCAAACGGGCGCTTATCATACATATTAGTGACTGTATACAATAATTTTTTGAAGCGATCTATTTCATCACAATTATCTGACGATTTTTTAGGCAAATTTTCGGAAAGTTCAAAATTTGCCTAAAAAATCGTCAGATAATTGTTAATATCAAATGAACTATGCAATGTAATAAAAATCCTATGTACTTCCATAGACAATGTATTTTTCAAGATATATACAACATTTCATCTTAATCGGTTGAAAGTTGTCTGAGTTATGTTTCCGGCCAACTTAAAAAATGCAGTTTCGAGATAAACGCTGCACAGCCGCCATTTTGAGATTAATCGTTTCAAAAAAATTATTGTATACAGTCACTGATATGTATGATAAACACCCTTTTTTGTAATCTCGATTTATTGTGTAGTTTTTCTGAAAAAAAATCCCCAGACAGCCTATTTTTTCGGCCTCTAGAGTGGCCTAACCCTTTAAATTCACAGTTAATATTTTATTTTTTAATTTCTATACGCTATTCTGAATTTCGAACGTGTATTAATATTCGAGACATATGGATGTTCGAGTGTATTTTTGCAATATTAACAATAAGACAAATAATAATGATACATTGATTAAAAAATTGCAACGACGTATTGTTAATGTTAAATCAAGCACCCTTGTTCCACGAGATCCACGTTAATTTTTTGTTTTTAAGCCACTTGCAATATGATTTTGGAGTTTGCATCGTTGGAATGCAACGAAAATGGTTTTTTTTAATTTCCCAAACTTGTTTTGGCAGATTTGAGCTACGAAAATCACGCAAACATTTTTTTTAGGATTGTCGTTTAGAGATCTGGATTAAATTTGCAAGGTATGATTTTGGATAATAATCAGAAAAAGATATTGGAAATTCTTTCCAATTTCTTTACCTCATTGTAAATTTCAATCTAATTTTTTTCACTTCAGAAACTTGTCCAAAAATACTTTTCACGGGCACCATGTTTTTACCTGATACTCCGAGGGACAGCTTTCTTCGCTGCAATTGGTGCTACTATCGTCCCGGGACGAGTATCTCTCTTCCATACTGTGAAAATACGTAGGCCTGTATGCGTTGTACACATTGATTAGGATGTCCGGAATAGAGCACATTGTGACTATGACGATACTTAGTAACCAGCTTGAAGGCGAAAGCAAGAGGGACTGGAATACCCACAACATATCACCGTCGTAAACTCTGCAATAATAAGTAGTCAAACATAAACGATAAAGTTCCGAAATGGACATATCACCGATTGATTTGGAATTTTGTGTACCCATGCATGTTTATTTGCTGATCACGAATATGAGAGTGAAAATACCCGCAAATTTAATTTTCAAGGTAAAAACTCACAAAAACTGATTTTTGAAAAGTTTTTCTATTTTATTGCAATGAATGTCAATCTTAGAGAAAAATATTTCCTACTAAAGTTGTAGCCTATGAAAAGATTGATCTTTTATGTTCTATACAAGTTTTGTCTAAAACCAATCTGTTTCGAGAAAAATGGAATAATGCTCCAAAAAGTAAATTTGGCTAAACTCTATTCGTTTTGATATTATCTACTTACGCACTTCACTAATGGAAACTAATGGAGTTTAGCGAAATGTACTTATTGGAGCATTATCTCATTTTTCTCGAAACAAAATGGTTTTAGACAAAAACTGTATAGAACATAAAAGATCAATCTTTTTGTAGGCTACAACTTTTGTATGAAACATTTTCATCTAAGATCAACATTTATCAAAATAAAGTAGAAAAACTTTTTAAAAACCAGTTTTAGTGAGTTTTTACCTTAAAATTCAAATTTGCGGGTATTTTGACTATCATATTCGTTATCAGCGATTCCAGATACAAGGGTGCACGAAATTCCAAATTCATCGGACGTATGTCCTTTTCGGAACTGCACCAAAAATTAAAAAAATGTTGAGTGCAAAAAAAAATAAACCTTCAACCTGTCTCTAGGTTTACTTACATCCTAATGGCCGAATAAACAAATGCGACCGCAAAAAGCACAATTTCCGATATTACGACACTCGCTATCAACGGTAAGGTCCAATTTGAGCTGTGATAAAGAACCTGCAATCAAATTATACATTCTAAAAAATTCCAAAAATTCAATCATTATTCATACAGACCAGAGTGTTTTTAAAAAATCAATAGAGATATTTTTTACGTTCAACTTGTCTAATTTATTACTCGTTAATGCAGTTTTTACATCACTTTTTTTTATTAAAAGTAAACAACATTTTTTTTACATCAAAGAAATATCACAATGTCATGTATTTTTTGTTGTGAATCGCTTTCTCTATAAGTGACGGTAACTGGACTTGCTCGATATTTTGCCGTTTTTGACAAATCGAAAAGCATAAATATAAACGTAAAAAAAATGACAGTAAAATTTTCAACGTTATTTTTTATCTCACCTCTAAATTGGTTACCAAAGTGACGAGTTGAAAAATGCAGGAGCTGAAGGACCAGAAATCCGCCGGCGTGTTATTGTACAAAATCACGGGATTAACGAGCCAATAAAAGTATGTTGCAAAGTATATCGCACACGTGTGCCAGATGCCTGTAAAGCATGACAAAAAATCAACAAGGTATACTAGCAGCACCGGATGCGTAGTCTGCCTGTGGTGACTTTCCACGTTAAGGGGGAAATTCCTTCATAGCCTAAAGAAGAGCGTACGGACGAAATGGAGTCCACGAGGAAGCTGAGGGACCACTTCATGGCCCCGGAAACCCAGATTAATAATTCGTTCAGTCACAACATTTTTTAGTTTTGAAAATTTTAACGCGCTTTCCTGAAAACCACTTTCTTGTGGACCTCGTACAAAATAACTCAGAAACTATCCGACCGATCATTTTGAAATTTCGGACACGTTGGAATAACTTAATTCTCGTCTATGTGAACCTTCACTCCCTTAAAGATTATTTCAAAAGATCTACTTTATTTATTAACAAATAGTGAACATTTCGGAAAAATTGAACATTTTTTCAAATACGTGCCATTTTTTGAATTTTCACCTTTCTTGACATTTTTTAGGTTCACATAGAGCATGTCGGTCTCAGGAATCTACACCTTTTCGGCTATGGCGCTCAGATCGCTACACTAGACGCTAAGATGTACGCCGCGGAACGATGTGCAAAACATTTGCTGTTTTTCATGTTTTTTATTCAAACGAAAGATTTATTTACCATTTTTGAGACTTAGGGTATGTTTTATTACTACTTTTGGCTGTTACATGGTATTTATTTTTAAATGAATGTTTAAAAATGGCGGAGCTAGAGCGCGGACATCTAAACTGCATTTTCAACACTGGCGTCACGTACAGCTAAAAAACTAATCGACCTAAAAAAACATGAAAATCAGCTATTTTTTCCCCACCTAAAGGTATCACCCCCCCCCCCTTGAAATAATAGTATCGGCACAATTTTGTACAGTTTCTCCGTGTAATACACTAGTGCATTATAAAAGAATGGTTGTGTATTAGGTAGCACAAATTTGACCTCTATTTTCTTTCCGTTTTCCTACCATCCAATTATCTTCTTTAAAGATAACAAAAAATGTGGCGAAAGCTGCGAGCAATCAAGAAATATTTTGAGGTCGCTCAAGCCTCCCAGAAATTCAAATATCCATTAAAAAATCTATTTTTTTCTCTCACTTCTCACCCATGAATTTGACGCTTTATAATTTTTAAATTGACCTCGCGAAAGCTCTAACCGCCTAATGAATATTTAGTGGTCACTAAAGAGCTTCGAAATTTCCAAATTTCGCCGATTTTTTTTACTCTTCTCACTCATAGATTTGACGCTTTGTAAAATTGTCAAAACACTTAATGGTTTTTTAGAACAAGATTTTTCAAATTTACCTCACCCTACTAACCCAAGAATTATAATCTTTGTTCTCATAAAATAATTCTTTAAAGCACTTGTCCGTAAACAAAATTATAGGTCCCTCGTTTTATCGGGTTAGAAGTGTGAGGTAAATTTAAAAAATCCGTTTCGAAGGACAAGAAGGATTAATTGGTTTTTAAATTTTACAAAGTGTTAAATTTATGAGTGAGAAGAGATAAAAAAAATCGCGACGATTGGAAATTTCGAAGCTGTTGAGCTACCACTAAATATTCATTGGCCAGCCAGAGCTTTCGCGAGCATTACTTAAAAATAATAAAGCGTGAATTTCATGGGTGAGAAGTGACCGAAAAAAATCGATTCAAAAAAATTAAAGTTCCAATTTTTGGGAGGCTTGAGCGACCTCCAAATATTTTTTGACCGCTCGCAGCTTTCGCGAAAATTTTGTTTTTTCTTCGAAGAAGATAATTGGATGGTGAGAAAAGGGAAAAAAATAGAGCTCAAATTTATGCCACCCTACTGCCCATGTAGAGGTTGCCATGAGTTGCCCAATGTTACGATCAGGCCAACATTGGGACCATCGTATAAGCCAACAAAAGAGAAATAATATTGGCCCATTACTGTTCCGCTCTAAACTCAAAACTGGCACAATATCGGCCCATCCCTAAAGCCTGTCCTGGCCCATCTTTAAAAACTAATAAACAGCCGTGATAGATAAACAATATTTGCCAATTCTTAAACTGGTGATGCTAAAGTACTGCCAATTACATTGGCCCATTATTGTTCCGTTATAAATTGAGAACTGGCACAATATCAGCCCATTACTAAAACCTATCCGGGCCCATCTGTCAAAACCAATAAACAGCCGTGATAGTTCATCGAAATTTGCCAATTTTAAAACTGGCAATGCTAAAATACTGGCAATTACATTTAATTAATCTAAGCCCTTTATTGGCTAAGTGGGTCAGACCACACCTGCTTTTATTTTATTTAAGCCTTGGGTTATTCATTATCTGTATATTGTGCCAGAATAGGCAAATAACTGGCACGTCATATATATTAATCGTCTATATTTCGTAGTTCAGTTTTTGTAATCGAGTCTTGGCCCATTATTGGCATTTGTAAATAACCAACATAAGTAAGTAAAATATGCCAATTTTGAAACCTGTCATACACGCAAATCACAATTTATTTCAAGGTTATTCCATGAAATATGTATCCATAAGGACCAATCTCGGGCCAATCTTGGCCCGATATAGGTTGAATATTTATCACGCACTCAAACAAACCCACACAAACTCACGGCCCAATATTCTAGAAAGGCTAACTGTGAAGGCCCGTCCCAGGCCCAACGGTCAATCTCTATATGGGTGTGTGTATGTGTGTGTGCGTGTATGAACATACGTGAAAAGTTAACGAAGCAAAATATAATTCCAAAAGATTTAGAAAGTCGATCTAGCTTGTGAATAAAATAATTACCCATTAAGATCCAGACCAAAGATTGGGGTAACGACAACAAACGATTCTTTCTGTCGAGCTTGTAGTATTGTGGAAATCGTAATAATTTGTTTGCCGGGTAATCCTGCTCGAACAAGCCGAAACATAAAATTGGCACTGAGGTGAAGAACAGGTTGAAGCCCATTAAAAAAACACTGTCGTACAACGACTGAAAAGAAACACAACAAATCAAATAAATTCACTACCGATCGATGGTAAAAAAGTGAGCCGAAATATATAAAAAAATGGTGTACCTGCGTCGAGAATCCACTGTGTATGCCGAAGAACAATTGGGGCGTTATAAATACGATATTTTTGTAGAAGAAGTATTGCGTCAAAATGCTAATCCGTACGTAGTACCAGTGGCCGTGGACGAGCAACGCTTTTCTCAGATGCATAAATTTCGAAAATGCAAAATCTGCATTCATCGTCGCCTGGCGTCCCTCGTTGCCGATTATTCCGAGGCCGACGTGTGCCTCCTGAATCATCGAGACGTCATTGCCGCCATCACCGATGGCTGCCGTCAGAGGATGATCTTTCGCGTTCTTGATCATTTGAACAATCTGTTAAAAAGAAAAAACGAACAGGGAGCAGTTGTAAAATAATTGATTAAATTTGACAACTGAAATTCTGGTGAAAAATTGAAATGTTCGAAATTAAGGATGTAGAGGGTTGGCCACGATGGAAGATTAAATTTGAAAAAAATAAATGTTATTGTCTAGACTATACTGAGTTTTTACGAATTTTTTCAATTTTTTCACCACAACACACCACAGATAAAAAATAGTTTCATAGATGTGGTTTGCGTGCGGTTAAATGGGCAAGACGTTCACGCTACGCGATGTCATTTTTTTGGCTATTTAGCACCAAGATAAACTATTTCTAACAACGGATTAACGGAAACTGAACCTTTGTTAAAATTTTAAAAAAAACCTATCCTGTCCATCGTAAACCATATACAGGGTGTCCCAAAACTGAATGCGTGCCCTGGAATGGGGGTTTGAAGGTGAAACTCTGAGTCGATTTATATAAGCATGTGTGGGTCTCAGATCAACCCCTGAATTATTATTAATTTTTAAAGGCGGGCGCACCTGATTGCATACGACGCTACGTGTCACGCCGTCTGACAACATACGCCGCAACCCGTTTCAAAGACAGTGCCATTCCTCCTCCATTTTTAGAGATTTATAACAAAAATACCATGTAACAGCCAAAAGTAATCATAAAACATACCCAAGTCTACAAAATAGTAAAAAATCTTTCCGTTAAAAAAAAAACTCATGAAAATATTTTTTTCCCTCGCCTAAAGGTCTCTCCCCCCTTGAAAGAAGAATAAATTCTGAAATAAAATGAGCCTTTAGAAAAATCAGCAATTTTATTTCATACAAAGTTTTGCTTTTTTCACTGATAAGGGGGCATCCATTAATTACGTGAGGTGATTTTGGCGATTTTTCGACCCCCCCCCCCCCCCCCTCTTCCCCTGGTGAGATGTCGTGAGATTTTGCTCGACCCCCTCCCCCTTCCCCTAATCTCACGTGAGATTTTTCAAAATGCATACGTTCACGGAAAATAAATTGTAGTAGAAGTAACTGCGGTTGTAGTACCATTTACTCCACCATGTAAAGTAGTAGGGAGACTCTCCCTACGTGATAAAAATTACGTGATTACTAAAATTACTAAAATTACTAAAATTACTAAAATTACTAAAATTACTAAAATTACGTGATATTTGCCGAAGCCCCCCTCTCCCCCACGTGAGATTGAGTGAGATTTCGCTCGACCCCCTCCCCCCCCCCCTAAACGCCTCACGTAATTAATGGACGCCCCCTAATTTGTTGCACCCTGATACGTTCAAAAGAGTTGTCAATAATTTATTATTATAATTATTCGAAATTAACTTTCGTAACATCTTAAGGTAGTTCTGTAGTTTTGGTAAAATCTTAGGGATTGGCTGAAATCTAAGTATGGAGTAGATATGACCTTAGTGGACTGATACCCAAAAGTTCAATTCGATTCACCGTTTAGTTCATGCGATAAATGCAATTGAATATGGATATTTTTGTACGCGATCCCTATACCTAACACGTAAACCGATGGGAGTTTGCTCGCATTTCTCGATATAGGTTCTAAACGGATCTTAGGATTTCAAAATAAAAACACACGTGTACGCAGTACTATTGTGGGATTGATTTTAAGACGGAATGACACCTCATCGCGGTCGGTATGGTAGAACAATTATAGATACCCAAACATCTTTGAAACGGCTCTTCAGATCCCGTCGAAACTTTGCCAAACGCGCCCCGTGAAAAACGACGCAACCGACCCAACCTCCAGCCAGCGTCACGCCAATCACATTCTATCATTGGCCGATGCATGGCAGCACTACCGGCTTGGTGTTGCGCCACGGTAGGAGTGATCTCTTCGGCCCAACGCTGGGATGTACGGTTGGCCAATAGTAGGCTTACCGGAAATCCTAACAGTTGGTCGGGTATTGGCCCAACTTTGGGCTAAAGAGATCACGATCATTGGCTGCCGGTTGGCGTGATCACCGGCCCATAGTAGGGCTAAGGTCGGCTTCATATTGTTGGCGCAATATTCGGGCTAGTGTTGGCCCAGTGTAGGGCTGTCAAAGCAACCCAATGCTTAGCCAACAATCGATCAGATTCACAAGTTTCTGTGCTCGATGATTGCTCATCGAAAGAATTATTAGATTCACTAACATCGCTATGCACAATCACTTGTTCGTGGAATGCTTCCAAATTTGTTTCACTATCTACTTGTCTTTTTGCTTCGTTGTCTCTGATCCTAACCTGCTGTAAAGAGTCTTTTAATTTTTGTCGTCGTTTTAACACTCGACGTTTCTTAATACTATCATAATAACTCGGCATTTTTTTAATACGCCACAAAACTTTGGTATAAATCAATTTTATTTTTAATAAAGTGAATTTAAGATAACAGTAATTATGAGTTTTTATTATCAGAGGACGTAGAAAATTGCATGCAGCAATAATAAAAAAATTTATAATAATAATATACGTAAAAAAGCATTCTTGTATATATGTATGGACTATACCGTTCAAAGCCAGTGTTGAGCCAGGATTGGCAATTCGTCAGTTTGCCATGCTTCAAATGAGCACTGGCAGAATCATGGCCGAATCATTGGCCCGTATAAAGGTTGTAAATCCACGATCCGACGTCCTTCGACAGCGCAATTTTGTTGCCGATCTTTGAGGTTATGGCTATTCTCATCGCGTTTAGCCGCATTTGCTTGAAACATGGCTGCCACTGCTTTCCGTCTTTTAGCAGGCGCCTTTTTTCTTGTGAACTTTCCTTTGTATCGCATTTGGCTTGACATTTTCACGCTTTTGTTATTTATATAAAGTATTTCACGAAAGGCGGATCGTAGGAAGCTCAACGCTATGACTGGAGGAAAATCGCGCTGTTGCCACGATTACAGCCCCGCTCTCTATACGAGTATGAGACCTATCTATGCATGAGGTGCGAATGTGTGGAACATATAGAGGGTACAAGCTCTGTCCAAAATTTACAACCAACAGTATCGTATAGGCATTGGATGTTACTATACGCTTCGACAGAAACTTTTGGCTCATACGTGTACGTACAGAACTACCTTAAGTAGAAATGAATTTGTTCAGTGTTTGATCCGTAAAGTACTGAACTTTGAATTTAATCAAACTTTCAGCTTTGCGATTTAATTTTGATTTAAGGAGGTACGGTGATTGGAGCAAGTTCAAGACAAAAGACCGATTTTTTTTATAGCATTGTCGAGATCTTCGTCCACGCGTATGCGGAGTTTCCACGAGATTTACCGTACACTTTCCGAGTTATTAATTGTTAAAGTTGGTGAATTAGTCACACGTAGACGACAAAATGTGCCTGTCCTCTCATATATCGATTTTTTTTTGTGCTACTTGGAGCCAAGAAACACGGAAAAAAAACTGACGGTTGCGTTCGTTGAATCTTTGTGATCCATAAGGCACCTTGAATTGGAAAGCTCACCGCAGAAATAAGCAATAAATTTAGAAATAAAGTCGCAAAAACCGAAGTTTTCGGAGAGCGAGACTTCTCGTGACGTAACAGCAGCCATCTTGCTCGACGTGTGGCAACGCCGGATACCCGCGCAAATTTCATTCGTCTATCGGATATTTTCAACGCGAATTAAAAATATGATTGTGCGAAGCCGTACATTTTTTAATGGATTATAAAGGGCCTTTCGTCGATATTTACTTGAAGTTCTTTTACGTACAGCAAAGGCATCTCAATTTTTCTGGCTTCATGTACCTATACGACGCATCTATATATAAATTTTAGCATGGGAGAACCGTCATATAAAATAAACGTTCCTTTTTATACCTGAAAATATTGTGAAAATTGGGAAAGGGAAAAATAACATAACAATCGATGAAATATGTTTTGACTTTGGACAGATTGGACATTGGACATTGAGGTTAACTTCAACGCGACATTTTTCATTTGCAATCGCAATATTATCTTTTCATTTTCTAATTCTTGTCCGTCAGAATCTACATTTGTCTCTAAACTGGACTTCAGGTACAATCCCGTTACTCTTTTGATAAACTTCCACAGTATTTTCATTCTCCATGTTAACCGGCTACAAAAAATTATAAGCCGGGCGCGTGGAACCGATGACAGCCACCGAAAATGCGACGATGCTAAACGTCAACGATATGGCGTACTACTGAAGTCGAGTAGTAGATTATTAAGGTTGTTTCCATATTACAAAAATAATAGGAAACTCGAAATTCGATACTTAAAAAATATTTCTCGAAAAAATAGGCCATATACATATATCTAAAACGTGGCGGTATTGCGGCGTGAAATAGACTCTAAGTTTACTAGCATGGTCATCACCGTACCTCCTTAATCAAACCCATGAGTGAACCATCCGGCGATCTCACAGCGCCCATTTTTAGGAATATAAAAAAAAGACATCGGTTTACCTCACATTTTTGCAGCGGAGACATTCTGCAGCAAACAACGGCGTCGCAATGAGTCGTTACGTTTCGCAACAATTCGGGGAAATTCTTGAAAGCAATTGCCATACTCGGGCCATCCATCATGAGACCGTACTGTCTCGAGGGCTCCAATTTCAAGCGACGCCTGCGAAGAAATACATGACTCCAAATAAATCCCATCGAGAGATTATCCACAGTTGTTGAAAATGATTTATACAGGGTGTCTCCAAATGACCTGACATTTTCAATTGCGCGCCTTTTTTTTGGTGGCGAACATAGAGTATTAATCTTTGACAACTGGCATCAGGTAGTATTGAGGTTTAGTAGTGGAGAATTACACGATCGAGCAACACATAGAAATTGTGAAAATTCACTACGAATGCAGGGCGAAACAATGCAGATGTGAATTGGCCATCAAGATCGTGCGATTTGACGCCATTGGACTTCTTTCTTTGAGCTTTTCTGAAAGGAAAAGTGTATGCCAATGATCCACAGATCATTCCGGAGCTCAGAGAAGCAATTGGACGCACCATTAAGGCCTTAGGCCATTGATTTTCCAAAAATCGATTTTTTTTGTTAAAAGGTACCTTACAAGGAACATCCCTCAGGTGACACCCTTCGATTTTGTTGAAATTTGGATATGTTATAAAGCACCGAAAAGTAAGCGATACGTTTTTTTTTATCGGCGGAAAAACGGTTTCAAGGGGTGAAACCACCCCTCGAAAAAAGGCATCTCCAGGGGTAATATAGCAGTTTCACACACAAGGAGTCCACCGATTTTAACGAAACAAAAACGATAATTCTTCTAATCCGAAGAAATGAAAAATCCACTATAGTGATATTGCAAAAAAAAATGAACCACCCCTATATTAAGGGGTGGTTTCACCCCTTAAAACAGCTTTTCCGCCGAAAAAAAACGTATCGCTTACTTTTCGGTGCTTTATAACATATCGAAATTTCAACAAAATCGAAGGGTGTCACCTGAGGGATGTTCCTTGTTAGCACCTATTAAATTCTATTCCAAAAGATTATGGGTGGGAAGAATCTCTAAGTACTCGATATTCGAATTCTAGTGCAGGCATCGCAGATTAAAGGTATTGAAACATTATTCATGTTGTGACTTTCTACTAACTTTAAACGAGTTTATCTCAAAACTACATTTTTCAAGTCAGCCGGACGCATAACTCGAACAAATTTCAACCGATGCACTTGAAATTTTAACCGTATATTTAGAATTACATTTTCCAAGGCACTACGTAGGATCTTTTTAATTGTATTGCATAGTTCCTTCTTTATAAACAATTTTCTGACGATTTTCTCATGGCATTTTATACTTTTTGTTTTAGAAATGCGCCATTTTGGCAAAAAACAATATATCAAAAAATGCTACGTACTTCTATAGCTATTCTTATATATAATCGAAAAAACTTTGGTATCTCATCATAACTAAAAAATTATAGGAGCTGTTAGCCTGGCCGTTGACCTTCCAGAAAGGCGTCGTCGGAAAAATGCTCCACAGTGGACATTTTGACATGTATCGCTGTGAAAAAAACAATTTTGTATAGTCAATTATGTGTATAATAAAACTCCTATTTTGTAACTTCGATTTATTTTACAGCTTCGCTGGGAAAAATCACCAAATATGCCATTTTTGCCTCTAGAGTGGTCTAAGGCCTTAATGAAATTAGTCCGCAGTTATGCCAAAGTGTTGTTGAAAATTTCGTAAAAAAGTGAACTTTTGCAAACAACGACGAGACGGCCATTTATCGGATATTGTGTTCCGCACATAACCTCAATGTTTGTATCTTATATTAAGCGGTCTTCTCACTTTAGACGCTAAGAAAAGGCTATTTTCATGCATTTTTTCGATAGATTTATATTAGAAATATTCATATAAAAGTTGTTACACTTAATAAATACACTTTCGAAATACATTTTTTTAAAATGTATTTATTCAAGTCACTATTTATAGACGAAAATAGTAGATAATTTTTTTCTAAAAAAAAAACAAAAAAATGAAATAAAGCAATTTAAAAAAAAGAAAAAAATCAAACAAACGTGTTTTTTCACCGTTTTTGGCAAAAGAAATTAGTAAATATCAAAATTTAAAAAAATCCTTGATATGCGCTATATGTGGTTAAATTTTCATAAGGAATATGTGGTATTTCATAAGGAATTTTCATAAGGAAAATTTCGTAAGGAATATAATGAATATGTGGTTACAATTTCATAAGGATCGGTTTAGTAGTTTTGAAGATTTTATCAACAAGCCGTCGAACAACGTTGTTTCGAGAAAACCGCGTTTAAAGTTTGTTTGGGTTACATAAATACATACAATTTTTTTATGTCAATATCTAAAATATGTACCTATAAAAAAAGCATGAATATAGTCTTTTTTAGCGTCTAAAGTGAGAAGACCCCTTAAAACAAAAATATTCGTACTTTTCAAATAAATAATACGTTATATTAATAAATAAAAATGTCAGGTCATTTTGAGACACCCTTAACGTGAATGAGTCGAGAAATAATTTCGTTCGGCGAACTCACTCGAAACTCGTGAGAGCTATGAAACATATTTGTGCTGTGGAATGATCCATGAGTCTCAGTACTTCGGTGCCCGGCTTGAAGTGGCCACAGGAAAATGCTATGTTCTCTGCGGTCTCGGCTTTGTCACCTGTCAATACCCATACCTGTTGAAGTGATTATTCGTTGGAAGAAAAAAAAATCAAATTCTTCAAAACGACATAATCGTATCGGCAATTGATAAACAATAAGCGAATGATTCGCTGTGAAAAATAAATTGCAACGAAAGTTCTGGAGATTGTTTTTTTCCATCATAAGGACATCTTTGGCAGGGTCCAATTTTTATTCGTCTCTCTCGGGAAATATTCGCACCTTTATGCCAGCGACCCTTAAGCTTTCCAGGGTCTCCTGGACACCTTCCTGGAGACGATCCTCGACAGCGGAAATTCCTAACAACGTGAGACCTTCTTCCATAGCGTCGTAGGCTCGTTCCACGTAAGGTCCACGCTCCGAACCGATCAACTGTCTCGCATGTTCAATCGTACGCGACAGACTCTTGTATTCCGACTCTGACATTTTTTTGTAACCCATCACGAGAGTCCTCAGTCCCCTCTGGAATAATTAATTTTTTATTGCTGATAAAGAAAACGGAGCCGCAGTTTTATTAAGGAGTTTCGGGACAATTGACGATATGTTGTCATTTGATTCAAATTTATGCAGTAAATTCTATGTCGTATACTGAATGCACCCTCTAAATTTTAAATCGATCGTCTACACCGTTTCTATAAAATTTACAATTAGAAAAACACTTTTCAACATCGGGAGATGCCTAATTGTCATAATGTAAAGGGAGACGAAATTGTCGTAATGTACTGATTAATTTGACAGTTTTCGTAATTGGAAACTGTCAAATCTGCCATTAACTGTCAAATCTGTCAGTAACTGTCAAAAACTGTCAAATCTGTCAGTAACTGTCAAATCTGTCAGTGACTGTCAAATCTGTCAGTAACAGTCAAATCTGTCAGTAACTGTCAAATCTGCCAAAAACTGTCAGTAACTGTCAAATCTGCCAAAAACTGTCAGTAACTGTCAAATCGGTCAGAACCTGTTAAATCCGTCAGTACCTGTCAAATCTGTCACATGCCTTGGGAGATGCCTATTTGTCATAGTTTAAACGGAGACGAAATTGTCATAATGTAATGAATGATTTGACAGTTTTTCACTTAATGCATTATGATAATTTCGCCATCAGTGTCATACCATTTTAACGGGCTACATCTACCTAGGTGAGTAAGAGAATTGCATTTACCAAAAATATTTTTATTCGATATTAGGGTAAAGTGGACTTATTTTTGCACCCCACCAATTATTGACACTTCTCTCTCACCTACACAGTGGTCCTCAAAGTGCCAATAAAAGGGCCATTGAAGTGCAAAAAGTTGGGCTTAAAGTGCCAATGATTGGGGAGCTTACCCTGTCACCCTTTAGCTAAATTCCGTGAAAATTTCATTGAAATATTCCTAAAATTTAATGAACTACAACTCCTATGCTTTGGCTGGGCAAACAGTAGCATAGCAACATACTTCAAACTTTAAACGCATTTTTATCGAAACACTGTTTTCAAAGTCGGTGGACGTGATATCTCGAGAACCACTTGATGGATTGTTTCCAAATTCACAGGAGAGATGATGAAAGATATTTAAAAGTCGTTGACGATCGCACTTTTTTGAAATCGATCTCAATTTTTTAAAAGTTACGTCAAAATAACGACTTTCTTCATCGATTTTTCATGCTCGAGTTTCAACTCGTTGCCACGTTGTTAAAAAAAATGATTTTAAAAATCGACGATCGTCAACGACTCGCATTTATTGTTAGCTTGAATAACCCGTTTTGGATTTAGACTTTGGATGGACCGTTTAAGCTGGAGAGTGTCCACCGCCAAACGTGAAAAAAGTGTATTTCTGTAATTTTTTTAAAAGGATGTAAATATAGGTACATTTGTGTTTAAAAGAATGCATTTTTTTCCACCAAACATTTAAAAAAAACGAAATTTAGCCATTTTTCGGGCCTCCAGGTAGATGTAGCCCCTTAAACATTTTCTCACACTGTTTTGTGCGTAAAACTGCTATTCAGCGATGAGCGTAGGCATCACCTTAGGGAGTAGTACGTTTTGGCACCGCCGTTTTGGCGCGACCGTTTTGGCGGCGCCGTTTCGGCACGAGACATTTGGGCGCGGGAATGCTTCGGTGCGGGGACGTTTCGGCGCTGCCGTTCTGGCGCGAGGACGTTTAGGCGCAAGGACGTTTTGGCGCGGAGACGTTTTGATGTCAGCGTGTTCCGGCACCAGCACAAGTTGGTTTAGCACCACGAATCGTGTGTCGATCATAAACCATATGTCATAAGCCTAAGTCTTGAGCTGTTTAAGGAACACATTTGAAAAAAAGATGAATACTCCTTTTAATTAATACAAAATGTATAAAAATATCAGCCAAGTAAAAAAAAATCATCCACAAAATAATTTTTTTTGGTTTTGTTGTTTTTTTGTCGGATTTGTTAGGGTTTGTTTGTTTGGGTTCGTTTGGGTATGTCAGCCACATAAAAAAATCATTTTTTGTTTGATTTGGTTGTTTTTTTTTTGTTCGGGCTTATTGGGGTTTGTTTGGGTTTCCTATTTAGGAAATTATGTTACGTTGCTTCCCTGTATAAGCACAAATTGTGTGTGTTTGTGTGTTGTGTGTTGTTATGGTTTATTCGGATTTGCTAGTGCGCCGGTACATTCCTGCAAAAGCGTCCCCACGCCAAACCGTCCCCGCGCCAAAACATTCCAGCGCCTAAACGTCCTCGCGCCAAAACAGCAGCGCCAAAGCGTCCCTGCGCCAAAACGTCTCATGCCAAAACGGCCACCCCAAAATGACCAACCCGTCAATTGTAAATTTTATAAAAATGGTTTACACGATCGATTTAAAGTTTAGAGGGTGCATTCAGTATATGACCAAGAATTTACTGTATGAATTTGAATCAAATGGTAGCACATCGTCAATTGTCCCGAAACTCCTCAAATTGAAGACATCATGCTTTTACACTATACCTGTTACATAGGGATTTTCCGGTTTTTAATTTAAAAAAACAGTAAACGATTTTTTTTGAACCACAAGAAAACCAGAATTTTTGTAAATTCTTTTCATTCTTTTCATTTGTAAAAATGTTTGTATACTGATCCCGGTACTTTTTACACGAGCATAAACGAACTTCGAACATCAGGAGAATTATCGATTCGATATTTCGTTGCCAGTAATATTAAGAATAATTCAGTAATTAGAAATTTCCGAACCCTGGAAAAATCGGAGACGCGTTCGACAGCTTGTTCAATGTTCCCGACGATCGTGAGTGGAAATATTGCGGAATCGGCTCCTTTGCAATACAGCCAGATATCACCGGCCGAATCTTCGACGATAACCGACATTCGTTTTCTCTCTACCAGTACAAAAAAATCCCAATAACGTCTCATATCTTTTAATTAAAAAAAAGCTTACATTTTTGTGCAACTGTAAATGAATGTTAAATATTTGTTAGAATATTTGTGGAATAAGATCGACAGAGCAACACTTACCCGAAGTGAATTCCAGAGTCTCGAGTTTTTTGAACCGGAGAGTCCCGTCGTTTAGTTTGATTTCCATCTCATCTCCGGCGGATTTCATCAATATAACGCCACATCTCGCACTTGCTTCGACCAGAGCTTTCTCATCTGCCGAAGGAGCCTTAAGTATTTACAATCAGTAATATCAATTCAGGTCATTTTTCGAGATAAGTCAGTCAGTGTGCGGCTTGTGCGACCTTCTACGCCAAACAGCGTTGGCTTGGGTCAATATGTGGATGGGTGACCGTTTAGCAGTGATTTGGCTTGTGCACCGACTACCGACCACATGACAATTGTACCGACTGATGGTAACGTCAGTAAACTATACCGACTGATGGTAACGCCAGTAAACTATACCGACTGATGGTAACGTCAGTAAACTATACCGACTGATGGTAACCTCAGTAAACTATACCGACTGATGGTAAAATCAGTAAACTATACCGACTGATGGTAAAATCAGTACAATATAACCGCTTGTATCTGCCCAGGTTTTCTGCACTTCCCATGTGCCCTCACGCAAATGCGAGACAGAGTGTGTCAGGTACGAGTGGATGTGTGCAAATAGTAGTAGCGAAATGACAAGTTTGGGCTAATCGTGAAAGGGATGGAGTTGAAAAACGGCGAGGGCATACAAAAGAATATTAAGGCTGCCATCCCATTAGACAAGTCCAAAAAATGGAAAAAAAAGTTTTGCACAAATGGCAAATTGCAAAAAATAAACTTTTGAACTCGTTTTTCTCAACATATTTATTTTTTAAATTGGCTTCCATGATATCTCAAAAACTATTGAACGGATTTCGCTCAAATTTGTATGGTATAATCATCACATCTATAGTTCTCACCTGAACTAGAATATTTCTGATAGTTTTTTTAAGCTGAAAAAGTCGAAAAAAATGACAAAACTTGGTACTTCACTTTTAAAACCGTGCTAAAAATGCAATTTTCGATATTTTTATTTTACCCTAGTTCTGGTGGTAGCCTCAGGTCTACAAATTAAAATGCCTTTTGATTTTTTTTTCAGATGTGAAAAAACATCCGCAATCATGGCAGCCGTCAACCAACTTTTGTCTACACATGCTTGTCTTCCAAACGGTGTAAAATTTATTCAACTCGTTATTTTTTATTGATAACATTCTGAGGGACTGTAAAAATATCAATAAATGTGTGGTCAAAATTCAAAGATAGGGTGTTTTAATGGTTCATAAAAAAAATCTCACAAAGGCGTAAGAAAATAGCTGTCACATGGGATGATCCCGTTAATAAAAGAAATCTTAACAAAGCATAACCACAATTTAAAAAATTGGCAAACAAAAAACGACGTTGGGAGAAAAAATACTATTTTTTTGTCGTATTGGACGGGCAACGCGAAGGTAAGTACAAAGTAACAAACTTAATAGTTATATTGAGGGCTGGCAAGATGAAATTTTTGAAAATATCGATTTTTGTTTTCCAACGGATTCTCAAAATATAGAACTTTAAAAGTTTCTGCTAAAATTCTCATAATGACTTCTTCAAGATTGGTAGCCACGATGTCTCAAAAATCACTGCACCGATGAGCTCCAAATTTTGCAAGCCTCTTTTACATATTAAGAAGCAGTGATTGAACGAAGGCATTTTTTCGATGCATAGTTTTTTTTGTTATCAACGAGAATAGACAGAAAATCAGTATTTTCACTTTCAAACCTAAATTATAAATACAAAACCTAAATGCGTTTCGTTTTTTTTTCGGACAATTTCTTTTCGAGCAGCAGTGGTCACCACGAAGGACGTTTTTCAAACAGCGGTCTGCACAAACCATTCCATCTACCACATTTACAAATATGTTTAAAAAAAAAATTGTCGAAGATACTCAAAACCATACCTATCAATATAAAAAAAAAACACACCAGTTGCCCAGGAAAAATTCACGAAAATGTATCTTTACTCCGGCCACGAGCTAGGTGTAACCCCTTAAGCCAATTTTTATAAAACGTTAGTTTTCAAATTGAAGTTTCTATTAACTTACGGGAAACTCGATCTTGCTAATTAGATTACTGTCCGTTCTGATAAAATTGAAATATTTGAACGTTAATTAGATTTCTTAAATTGCTGATTTTCACGAACCTGGTATTCCGGCAAATCCGGGTCCATCATCAGTGAACTATTGACCCTCGTTATTTTCTTCTGTCGAAAACTCTCACGATACTCGGCCCGTTTAGAAGCGATGCTCGTTCGGAACATAGCAGGAGCAATGTGCACGGAGTGACAGAGTGACAAGCTCATCATAAAGTGCCAGACTTCCGTCTGAAGAATCAAATAAGAACGAAGCCTGAGTCATGACTTATAAGACTTGTGCGGGAAAATGAGAACTTTATGGACAACCATTCTAGATTTATTCGCAGCACTTGAATCATCCGAATAACAATAAAATTAGCAACAAATTAGCTATATTGCTGGAGCGGAAAAAGTTCGGTATATAATTTAGTCCCTTTAAAAAATGTTAAAGGTGGAGTTTCGGGACAATTGACGATATGTTACCATTTAATTCCAATTTATATAGTAAATTCTTTGTCATATACTGAGTGTGCCCTCTAAATTTCAAACCGATCGTTTACCGCTTCTATAGAATGTACAATTGAAGAAAACCTTTTAATATACAGAGATGCCTAATTGTCATAATGTAAAAGGATACGAAATTGTCATAATGTAACTGAGTGATTTAACAGTTTTCGTAATTGAGAACTGGCAAATCTGTCAGTAACTGTCAAAAACTGTCAGTACCTGTCAAATCTGTCAGTAACTGTCAAATCTGCTTTTACCTGTCAAATCCGTCAGTCCATGTTAAATCTGTCAGTCCCTGTCAAATCTGTCAGTAACTATCAAATCTGCTATTACCTGTCAAATCCGTCAGTCCATGTTAAATCTGTCAGTCCCTGTCAAATCTGTCAGTTCCTGTCAAATCTGTCAGTCCCTGTCGAATCTGTCAGTAACTGTCAAAAACTGTCAGCAACTTTCAAAAACTGTCATTACCTGTTAAATCTGTCAAATTTGTCAAATCTGTCAGGACATGTGAGATTTGACAGGTACTGTCAAATCTGTCAGTAGCTGTCGAAAGTTGTCAGTACCTGTTAAATCTCTCAGTACCTGTCAAATCGGTCAGTAGCCTCTGAAAGCTGTCAATTTATTTCGTAATTGAAAACTGTCAAACTGTTTTTAATTATGTGATTATGACAATTCCGTCATCAGTGTCATAATGTACTGAGTGAGTGATTTGACATTTTTTCATAACATTTTTAACATTTTGTTTACACTATTTCCTGTGTAAAACTGCCATTTCCTGGGTAAAAAATTGCATTTTCTAAAAATATTTTTATTCAATAGTATCACCTTTTAGCTATATTCCCTAAATTTTCCTAAAAATGCCCTAAAATTTCATAGAAATATTCCCAAAATTGCATGACATAGCTTCTGACAGTCGGCCGGGCGAGCGGTAGCGGCACTTTATACTTCAAATTTTAAACGCGTTTTTCTCGAAACACTGTGGACATGATATCTCGAGAACCACTTGATGGATTGTTTCCAAATTCACAGGATATACAATGAGAAACATTTAAAGGTCGTTGACAATCCCTGTTTTTTCGCATTGATCTTTATTTTTTAAGAGTTACGTAAAAATGACGACATTCTTCATAGAATTTGTTACTCGAGTTTCAATTCTTCGCCACTTTGTTGAAAAAAATTATTTAAAAAATCACGGATCGTCAAAGACTCGGATTTATTGTTAACTTGAATAACCCGTTTCGGTTTTCGATTTCGGATGGACCGTTCAAGCTGGAGAGTGTCCACCGCCAAACGTTGCGAAAAAAAATGTCCTCGTCTGTAGGCGGCCATATTTTTGTTGCTTCTCTGTATTTTGTGGTGATTTTTTTTAGGTGTTAAAAAAATGCGTTTCTTTTTCACAACCGTTTCCCAGAAAAAAATCACAATTTGGCAAATTTTTTTTCGGGCCTTTAGGTAGATGTAGTCCTTAAACAATTTATTTTCATCGTACCGGCCAAGATTGCACTTTCACCGCATCCTCCTCGTTCCCGTTCGCTGTCAAGAGATAAAGTTTGCCATCGCAATCCTTCTCCATATAAGTATTACCCTCGATGAAACAACGTCTGAATATCATCAAATTTTCCGTCAACGTTCCCGTCTTGTCGCTGAAGAGATATTCAACCTGACCAAGCTCCTCGTTCAAGTCCGAGCTGTTAACGAGAGCCGGTTGATCGTTTTTCTCGTCGTACATGTCCAGATCCCAAGTGAAAAACAAGGAGCCCAAAAACTTTTGGAGCTCTGTCGTAAAACGGAGCGGGCAAAAAAACAGTATAAATTTCCATTAATTTATTCGCTTTACGAATGTGATTTTTGTTAGTGAATATTGATCATCGGATGAGGCGAGAAAAAGTTTTCCACACAGGAGACGATCGCTCGTATGACGTACCAATGGAGACGTACAACGATATGGGAACGATGTAGTTGTACAAAATGGTGAACGACAAAACGTCGATTACGATGCTCCATGATTTTGGGGAATTTTCTTCGCCCAGATAAACCGTCCAACCCTCCTTTGAATCGATCCATTCTTTCAAGATCGTTGAAGCTATCACCTCAAGCATCAAAATGATTATGAAGACGATGATGTACTTGTTTATCGATCTGAAATCAAATTGGTGAATTTGTGGATGTTTTGCCACGATCAAATGTCTCACGTTGGAAAATTGTTAGACGGGACAAAACGTATACACTTTTTCAGTTATTATACGTACTAACTTTTCAGCTGTGGAGAATTTATTAGCAGTCATCTTTGAATTGAGGGATAATTTGGTGTCACTTCCGGTGTAAACGGCTACTCCGATCACATATTCCGTGTCCTTTAGTCTGGCACCGCGGAGCAAAACATTGTCGATCGTCAATGAACTCGTGATCGGTTCGTTGACATTTGTTATCTCCAGTTTTCCGTAAAACTCGTAAAGGTTTGGCAGGGGATGCTGACACGTTAGGACCGCTTCGACGGAGACGATCTCTTCGAGGGGCCAGGACGAAAGCGCCCTGGGCACGCAAAGGGTCTACGGGAAGATTGGAAACAAAGGGAATTCTCCTTGAGGGGGAATATTCCTTTAGGCGAGGAAAAAAATTGCTGATTTTCGTGACTTTTTTTTAAATAAGAGATTTCTTCATCATTTTTGAGACTTGGGGTATGTTTTATTACCACTTTTGGCTGTTACATGGTATTTTTTTTTGTTGTACCAATCTTCAAAAATGGCGGAGATATGGCGACCTTCTAAATTGCATTTTCAAAACTGGCGTGACGTATAGCTAAAAGACCAATCGACCGATTCTGATGAAATTTGGTATGAATTTTTCTAACCTTATTGTCTAAAATATGAGCCTAAATGTGTTTGGAATTTTGTTAAAAAGTATCGTTTTATCGCAAAATGTCGCCATTTTTTGGGAAAATTTAGTCTTTTTGTTTCAAAGCGTACTATTTACTCGATTTTCAACTTTTTGTCATTCTTTCTTGGTTCAAATTTTGCGTTTGCCCGTGCGGAAATTGAACTAGGGCTTTGGTCAGGCCCATATAGAATTTCCCTAACTTTAATAGGGCCCTAATCGGGTAGCCTCACATGGGCCCTTCGTGGCCGGTCACACTTTGCTACTGAGGGCCATTAAAGGCAGAATAATGAGGGCCTTCCAGGATGCCTGATCGACGCCTCATGTAAACCATGGTGTACCCACAAGTTATCCCTGTCAATGGATATTCTCACGTGTGTGTAAATGTATGTGTTTCTGCGTATATGTGTCCGTTTATATGTGGTCACGATACAATGCCAAATTTTTTTAATTTATTTAAATAGGATCTATTTAAATGAGATAGGTTTTTTCCTCGTCTCACGGCCTGCTACGATCTTATTTGTTTCAAAGATATTTTTTTATTCGTTTCAGCTATTCTTTTTGAATATCGAATATATTCAAATCGAATAAATAAAGATTCGATTCAAATAAATCTTTATTTGCTTACAATGTACACTGTAAATCTAAGTGTACTATGTGCATAAAATATTTCACAAAATGCAAAATAAAATTAAGCACTTAATTGAGAGTTTACCACAACGATTTTGTATCGTAATTCGTCATGCTCTGGCCTTTCGAAATGATTTTTATCGAAGAAAATATTTCACCTATATCGGTATTGAACCTAGTACCTATCTACTCATAGCTACGCACGCTGCCCCTATGCTACCGAGTGCTTGTAACATGTTCGTCGCAGATATGGCGTAAGAGACCAAATTAATTCCTATAATTATTTGCTGTTTCACATAAACAATATCAATTAGTTAATATCATTGTGATATTATCTATCACAACGCGAAATAATTTTTCATATGGAAAGTATTCGGCGAAAATAGTCACTATAAAAATGTTTTAAAAAACCGAATGGGATTGTTCAAACATACGCGCTGGCATCACTCCATGAGTGAATAAGGCAATAAGAATAATATGTAATTTTTTGAAGGATTTGTAAATGTAATATATAATAATTTTTAATGCCCTCACGTTTTTATCCTATTTTTATCTATTATCGAATAATTGAGTGTAGTAATTAAAATACCACAAACGATTTAGTCCATGCTATGTATACCGGTCCGTTTCCTATAATGCCCAAACCTGGCCCTCTTGTGGCAATCCCTGTCGGGATTGCCATAATAGGGCCTTCAAGGAAAGCCTCAAATAAGCCCTTAAAGACCCTTATTTTTATGAGAGATGCCCTATCAATTTTCCGCACGGGATGTCCTAAGTCTTACAGTAATTGAGGTATGATTTTTTTTCGTTTCTTTTTATTTACCCGAAATTTTGCCTTTAAATCGTCATAACTTTTTTATTTGTGGCTGTAATAGAACGAAATAATGTTTGTTGTTATCTGCAATGTATGCTTATGATAAATAGATCATTGTTTGAAACAATTGGTTTCAAGAAAATGATACATGAGGTTTCCAAAGTTTTAAAAAACGTGTAGATGTATGAAAAATGTTAACTTCTACATTCATTATAAAAAGAACTAAAAGCTATTTTGAACTTAGCTTTGTTTTAAAAAGTTCTCCAGTTTATCCCCCTACCAACGGTATGCTACATGTCATAGAAATCATTTCTTATGTGATCAAACTACGAGATACTAGTTTGCCAGGTTCAAGCTTAAGAAAATACTTTTTATGTTTTTTTTTAAATTACACGTGAGTTATACATTTTGTTAAAATTTATCTTATTAATGGTTCTTCTTTGTACTTCTTAGGACGGTTTAAAAGCGAAATTTCGGGTAATAAAAATAAAAATCATATCTCAGTTACCTAAGACATAGGGCCTAAGGATGAAAAAGTTAGCAATTGACCCCCCCCCCCCCCCCCCAATCCCCCAAACAATTTTGTCGGTCCATGCGCCAAACACCCTGAATATATATATATATATATATATATATATATATATATATATATATATATATTCATGTACGATCAACAATTAGCATATTTATGTATATGAACTTCAAATATAACATAATGCAATTCATAATTGTATAAAATCTAACCTAGAAACCTTAGAGGCACATCTGGGCAGCCAATTTTTTTATATGTTTTAGAAAAATGTTCAATGAGCAGCCAAAAGTTTTTTTCGAGGCAAGATCTATCAAGATTTTTTACTTCTTGCTTTTTTTCTAAAGACTTTTTTAAGTCAATGGCCAAAAGTACTTGATAAGTACCACAATTGATTCATGGGCATGTTGCGAATATTAATTTTGATCTACAGATTATTATTGTACTCACCTTCAGGAGTGCAATCCATTTTACAGAATGGAAAAACGTCCACCTATAAACTTTTTATGCGCGTTTGGGAAAACTCATTTTGCAACCGCTTCACGAGATCAAATGTGATTGCACTCGATGGTTACAAAAAAATTGAATACTACAGAAAGGGAGGGAAGCATGACCTGCTCTAACGCTGGTAATACATCCCGTGCGCAAATTGAGTTGGGGCTGTGATCGGGCCCCAATAATATTCCCCTAACTTTACTCGGGCCCTAATCTGGAAGCCACATGAGGGCCGTTAGCGGCCGGTCACACTTTGTCAACAAGGGCCATTAAAGGCGCAACGACCGGGGCCTTATAAGTTGCCTCAATGGCGCCTCATCAAAACCATTTTAGCGCCCGGAAAATGCCTCAACGGCACCTCATCATAACCATTTCAGCTCCATAAAATATCCGTATCAGTGGATATACGTGTATGTTAAATGCGTCAGGGTATATCTGTATTTGTTTTCATGTAATTGTGCATGTGCATAGGTGTGGGCGTAAGTACATGTGTATGTATGTGTGCGCGCGTAGAAATGTGATTGCGTAATTGCATGTGAGCCTTTATGACAAACTGCCATGACAAAATTAATACAAAAAATAATCCATTCTAAGGAATGAATGTGTAGTAGAAATAAATAAAATATATTGGCCTACTGAATCACTAGAATCTATTTCCATTGAGGGAAAGATCTAGAAAACAAAGACCAATTTACTTACTTATCCTATACAGTCAGATAAAGTTTATGAATGGGAAATATCAGCGAAGTCTTCAGAAGAAATAATTTTCCCTATGATGAGTATTGAGCGGAAATTAGTTGCTATAACAATGTGGTGAAAACCGGTTGGGACTGTTCACACTCATGCGCTAGCATTACTCCATGTATGAGTAAAACCATGAGTAATTGTTTGTATCTATGTAAAAGGTTTCTTTAATTTGATAAATAAATACTGTCTGATGTTTGTCTGCATATTTGTGTTCATCGTTGATTTTTTATTTGCTAATGCCCTTACGCTTTTTCCCAATTTGCGTTCGATAATATTATTCGATCGATGTATATAATCTATTTGAATAATTGAAATACCATCAACCATGTAGCCTAAGCTATTTATACTGGTTTATCGCTATAATAGTCAGATCTGGGCCTATTGTGGAAATCCCTACTTGTTTATCCCTATACTGGCCAAGTCTGGGCCTATTGTGGAAATCCCTACAGGTTTATCCCTATAATGGCCAAGTCGGGTTCTATTGTGGAAATCCCTACAGGTTTATCCTCATAATGGCCAATTCGGGGCCTATTGTGGAAATCCCTACAAGTTTATCCCGATAATGGCCAAGTCCGGGCCCATTGTGGAAATCCCTACTAGGGAAAGCACTAGGGAAGCCCTGAAAGGCCCTTATTTTTATTAGGGATGCCCTATCAGTTTTCCGCACGGGATACTAGGTGTACCACTACAGCTATTCCGATGAATAAAAGTCCCTATCTAGAAACTTTTTTTTCGACTTTTGGCCAGCATTTTGGGTTTTAGGACCACTGTGCGACACTACGTGTTACGCCGTCTGACAACATCCGCTGCAACCCGTTTAGAAGACCATGCCAAACAACCGCCATTTTTGAAGATTGATCAAAATAATAAAATACCGTGTACCAGCCAAAAGTAGGATCAGTAGTAAAATCCGCAATTTTTTCGTCGCCTAAAGGTATCCCTTTATCCTCGTGTAAACAGTTTATCAATATAATTTCCCTTCATCAACTTGTTTGAGATCAAAATGTTCTGGTTCAAATTTCCAAGGACCATTGTGGTCGGAACTCTTACCGATCGAGAATTAAAAAAACCGGACGTTGTTGAAGTTTGCATCGTTTGAGTGCAACGGAAAGTGTCTTTTGATTTCTTTTTTCTCCATTTTTATTTTTATCCAAAAGCTTTTGCGATAGATTTAGGTCTATAAGGCGAATTTACAAAAAATTGTCACAACTTTGACTTACCAAAAAAAATCCCCAATTAGAAAAAAAAATGATTTTTGTTGCGTTTTAACGACGCAAATCTCATTATTATAAGACTGGATCAATTTATCATGGGCTAATTATGAGGTTCAAAACATCCGTCACGATTTATAATGAAAATAAAAAAATTAATACATTGGTCTCTCTTGACACCACTTTTCTTTACTCACTATCTCATTCAGCACTGTTGGATGCAATGTTTACTTATGATTTTACACCGACAATTTACGAAGTGTCGATGAGGAAGTTTATAAAAATGTCAAATGACACCAACAGCAAGAATCGAAAAACAAATGGAGGGTCTTAAAATACCTTTAGATTCGTTTCTCCATCGAGATTTGACGTTGTAACGTAGCAGCAGCCAGTGCTCTCGCTGCTCTTGAGAATTACGAGATCGCACGGTACATCTTCGTCGCGTTTGACTTTAACCAGATCACCGACGACTATTTGCTCGCAGTGAATCTCCTGTCAGATTGAAGATAAAAATTAGAACGAAATTGAGCTACAGAAAAAAGTGGAGCTTCTATGTAAGGGAGTTGTGTTCAAGATGACATAGTCAGATAAGACGACACACCCTCAATATCTTTTCTAACGATCGCGCTATGCGCGTAACGATGACGTTCTACGGTCGGCCGATAAGTGTTGCTAGTAGCCAAATCTAGTATATCCGTTCGTGAACGCGAACGTTTACGTGGTAAATATTTTCGTGATTTTGAAATGAAAAAAAAACTGACCACGTTATTATCTGGTGTTAAAAATACGCGTCAGGTAGTTTTTTTCTAGTTTAACTATTTTATAATAGTACTAAGTTATTGATTTATTAGTAGTTCACTGATTTGTTAATAATTTACCGATTTATTAGTAATTTACTGATTTATTAGTAATTTACTGATTTATCAGTAATTTACTGATTTATTAGTAATTTACTGATTTATCGGTAATTTACTGATTTATTAGTAATTTACTGATTTATTAGTAAATTTACTAATTTATTAGTAAGTTATTATTTACATACTAATTTATTCATAATCTACGCTCATTGTACTTCACAAACACTGCACAACGGATATTCGTACTCCAAAGTTTTTGTCACAACAAATAAACAAAATCTGCATTCACTTGTGGGATACAAAACCAGATTTGTTGGCTTATCGTTATAGGATGCTTGGCTGTTATTAATGAATCTCTACTCGCAAGAGCTGGTCACAAGAACATATGACCAAGACCATTGAAGCTGTAAAGAAGAATAGAATGGGTTGGCTTTCAGCATCTAAACATTTTAACGTGCCGCAGGGAACACTGTATCGTCACTGTAACAATGTTCAAGTAAATATTGGTTGCTATAAACTAACCTTTAACCCAGAAATTGATGTATCTGAGCATAATTCGGTCGACTTGTGTAAGATGACATGCATATGTCATCTTAGACTGAAATATGTCGTCTTACACACGACGACCTACATGTGGTATTTTATTTTTCTATTTTTTATTTAAGTAAATAATGTCCTAAAACTCATTACATTTCATTATAATAATAAACCTTTATGGATATACGTTTGGGTTTTATTTCATACGTCGTTATGGATTTTAATATTTATCGTGAAAGAACAACAATGTCATCTTAAGCACAACGCTCCTGCAGGATTAAAAAAAAATGAGAGTGGAAACTCGATATTTACAAAGACATTGCAAGAAGATTGCAACGATTTTTTTTTCGAAATAAGTTGAGCGTTTGTTATTTCGGTAATAAATGTTAGACTTGCAGATAATGATAGTTTCGCACCTGGACGCATTTGTTGCGAACAACTGTGACGGGGGTGTGATTGACAAATTGATCCAAACGATAACGCAGATAATCCTCGTAGCCCTGTTTGCACGCTGTTACTACGATAACGAACGTTAGGGGCAACACACTTGTCAACGGCGATACAGGTGATGTTATTACGATTGCCACTATCGCCATCATGAGAAAGTAGAAATTTGCGATACGACGAAATTGCTCGAAGAAATTCTTCGGTATGAAATTCCAGATTGTGTACTGTTTCGATAAAAAAAAACAAATGTTTGCATTGTAATAAATAAATAAAGTACCATCATACACACTAAGTGTAATCAAAAGAGCTGTACTCGTGATTTGTTTTTGCAATAATTTATTATGGTTGATCGAATGTTATTTTTTTTCAAATCCAATATTCACTTTTCATTTAATCGCTTCAAATTTCAGTCGCGAATGGAATAATCTCTATTGTTATAATAATAATAATCATTATTATTATTATTGAAGTTTTCTTTATTAAGATTCATTTGATCGATATTTGATTTATTATATTAATAGCACTACTATTGTCATTAATTAATAGGTTTAATTATCACTATTTCGTTTACTCGAGGTATCAACAATTTGGTACTGAAAAGCAACTTGATAAGAGAAAAAAAATCTATTCTACACAACACCCATTCGGCACTATTTTAACGGCGATAAAAATATTTTAGTCCACTCGATCCAAGTCCATGATTATGCTGTAACGTGTCGATTTATGGTTCGATTTATTCTCCAATAGAATTTAATTTATAATAGTTTTTTCTTTACCTTGTTGGAGGTGATTCGATTACGAGGAAAAGTCGTTTCCTTCGGAACATGGTTGGGCCTTATCTCAATTACTCTGTGTTCGGTTAGTGTCAACTTCGAGGCACCCTTTAAAAAAAAATCAAACGGAGACCAAAGAAATGAAAATCTGGAGCGATCAATACCCTTGCATGATAGAGTTCGAACATTCCGTGATAACTTTCGAGAATCGAGCATAGCACACGATAACACGAGTTTTGGTCAGAAATTATATATGACTAGCTTTTGCCTGCGGCTTCGCCCGCGTGGATGTCGGAAAATATCCCTCGGGAACATACTACCGTGATTAAAAGTACCCCATTTGTTAATCTAGGTAAACAATGTCTTCTCGCACTGCTTATATAGTATCCGAGGAGCGGCGCGCGGATTGATATATGATTGATGGAGGATAAAATCTCTAGAACCTAATAATATAACCTAATAACGGGACGGAAAATTACCTACTTAAATGCCAAATATGAAGGCAACTTTGAAGTGAAAATATTAAATCCTCTTTATTCTCTATCCTGTGAGAATTAGAAAAAAATAGTTACGTAAATAATCCCCGTTAACCACGCCCCCCCTAAACCCCTTAATGACAAACTTTATTACATAGGCAAGTATTTGTGTCAAGTTTCAAATAAGATCAAAGAAGATGTTTCAAAGAAGATAAGCCCCGCGATAAAATCCTCCCCTGTAAAAATGACTACCCCTTTTTAACCCGTTAGGGGTCGATTTTCGAAAAACCCTGATACACGTTATTCTTTATTTTTGTTCTCAAGCATAAATACTGAGTTTCGAGTTAATCGAACCGCGCGTTAAAATTCTTCCATACAAACTTTGATACTCCCAAATCCCCTCTTAGGGGGTAGTTTAGGAAAAATAAAAGTGACAAAGTTTATAATTTACTTTATAATTTATTTGTGTTAAGTTTTCAAGTATATTAACTCAAGGAATAAGATTTTTCATACAAACTTTCACCCCCAATTTAACTCCCTTAGGGGTTGAATTTCGAAAAATCCTTCCTTATTCCTTGTCTACATTATAAAGGGAACCTTTGTGCAAAATTTCAGCTTTCTAGGTGCAAGGGTTTGGGCTGGGCGTTGATGAGTCGGTCAGTCAGTCAGTCAGTCAGTCAGTCAGTCAGTCAGGACTTCTCTTTTTATTTATATAGATTTATCAGGAATAGTCGTCCGACGTTTCGTCGTCATAGTCCTTCGTAATAATAAAAGTTCTTGCATAAAGATCCGTTCATTTTTCTCTTGGCAAGATCGTACCACATCCCTATAGGGATTTAATAGGCAATAGCACGTAGGCAGTCCTCTACAATCCAATGTCGCGTTATTTCCCAATCGATATCGTTTAAGGGGAAGTTACTTTTAGGCGAGGAAAAAATTGCTGATTTTCATGATTTTTTTTATAAGGAAAAAGTTCTTCACCCTTTTCGAGACTTAGGGTATGTTGTATAACTACTTTTGGCTCTTACATAGTATTTTTTTATTTATTGATCTTTAAAAATGGCGGAAGTGTGGGACGGTCTTCTAAACTGAGTTTTTAAAACTGGCGTGACGTATAGCTGAAAACCTAATCGACCGATTCTGATGAAATTTGGTATAAATCTTTCTTACCATATTATGTAAAACATGAACCTAAATGTTTTTGAAAATAAAATAAAAAAAGATTTTTTCATTGCAAAATCTAGTCATTTTTTTCAGAATATTCAATTTTTTCGTTTCGAAGCGAACCATTTCATCGATTTTGAATATTTCCCACTTTTTCTTGGTTCATATTCCCCGTATGAGTGTCAATGAGAGAAAAACTTTCGTTGGTTTTTTTCAGATTAATCCCACCGACGCTACGCGTCACGCCGTTGGACAACAGCCGCCGCAACCAGTTTAGAAGACCGTGCCATACCTCTACCATTTTTAACGATTATAAAAAAAATATTTATTTAAAATAAAAAGATTATAAAAATAAATATTTCCTTTAAAAAAAATAATGAAAATCAGCATTTTTTCCTCGCCTAAAAGTATCTCCCCTTAAGCCTCTCCGTATCTCCCTCCATCGCCCTTCAATTACGAATAACATTTCGGTCGCATGAAGTTGCACGTTGCAAAACGATTGTCTCGAAATTTTCATCTGTCTTCTGCGTACATTTTTCCATTGAAAATACGAAACTTTTTACCCTTAAATTTAACAAACACGATTGAATCGTAGCTTTCATGAACCGTCATATCTACAATTAAATAAACAACAACAACAAATTCATCGTACATTCACTCGCCGCGAATAATTGCTGAAACCATTTTCCGAGTAAAATCATCGCAAAAGTCAAAAACGTGACTGACATTGGGAAACAAATGGAGAGAAGATGTGGTCTATTTTGCGAGGCTGCTGCGAGGGTGGCCGGTTTGCGGTACGATCCGCAAAATTGCGATGGCTCGCACCCCGACGTTGGAAGCATCGAAAAGATTCGTTCTTAAGCCCAAACAACAGCCAGTACATCGATCACATGTACGAATCATGGTTGAAGGATCCCAAGTCCGTGGATCGATCGTGGGACGTTTATTTCGAATTTATAACGTCTAACTCGTCAGCGAAATCAAGGGAAACGTCGAAAGACGTATCCGCGTCGTCGAACAACAACGAATCGTGGATCGAGCACAAGCCTCAAGCTCGGGCGCTCGTTCGCCCCGGGGGAGTCGAAAAATCCCAGACCAGCGACAATGGAAATGACAGCTCGGATCTTGACATCGACGCGACAATTCGTGCCTACCAGGTACCAATGATCCATCGGAAAAACCTCATTACCACAAATAAAGGGTGGCCCGAATATAACTAAAGAATGTCCCGAAAGGAGTTTCGGGACATATTGATTAAAATTTGATACCATTTGATTAAAATGTGACACCATCAGATTAAAATTTGATACCATTTGATTAAAATTTGATACCATTTGATTTTAATTTGATACCATTTGATAAAAATTTGGTACCATCTGATTAAAATTCGATACCATATGATTAAAATTTGATACCAATTGATTAAAAATTGATACCATTTGATTAAAATTTACACCGTAAATTCTATGAATACTGAATGCACCCTAGACATTTTAAATCGATCGGCTACACCATTTCGAAAAATTTACAATTGAAGAAACTACTCTTTAACATAGGGAGTTATAGGGAACGTAGGATTGTGATATTGGTTTCATGAAGTTTTAGAAAGAGTGCTACCAACACGGTTGACTTTTTGTCCAGTAAAAGAGACGAAAATCCAGCACTTAGTGTAGAATTAGAATTTTTGACTGAATCTAGATGGTAGCATACTGAAAGTAACCCCAATGAAATGTTGCCCCTCAACTCGCCCCAACCTTACGAAATAGGGGTTGAAAACTTAAAAATCGCCGTATCTCGATAATGAATAGGCCGATCAAAAAATATTTCAAACAAAAGTTGTTCGGAATAATAAAATACGTATAAAGTTATCTAACGTCCAATCCCCTATCTTTGAAAATAGCGGCACAAAAACTCGGGAGCACCACTGACCCTAATTTTCTAATCGTTTTTGTGCCGCTATTTTCAAAGATAGGGGGTTGGACGTCAGATAAGTTTATACGTATTTTATTATTCTGAACAATTTTTGTTTGAAACATTTTTTGATCGAGCTATTCATTATTGAGATACGGCGATTTTTAACTTTCCAACCCCTATTTCTTAGGCTTGGGACGAGTTGAGGGGCAAAGTTTTATTGGGGTTACTTTCAGTATGCAACCATCTAGCTTCGGTCAAAAATTCCAATTCTACGCTAAAGGTGCTGGGTTTTCGTGTCTTGTACTGGACTATTATAGCAAGTCAAACTTCCCATTAAGTGGGTTTTAGTTATTCATTTCTTGTACGCAGATGGTACAAGCGAACGAAAGTTTTAAGGAGTTTCGCGACGATTGACGATCTATTACTATTTGATTCAAATTTATACAGTAAATTCTTTGTCGTATACTGAATGCACCCTATAAATTGTAAATCGGTCATTTACACTGTTTCTATAAAATGTACAATTGAAGAAACACTTTTTAACATAGGGAGATGCCAAATTGTCATAATGCACTGAGTGGTTTGACTGTTTTGCACTCAGTACATAATGACAATTTTGTCATCAGTTCCGTGCTGTACGGACTGATTTGCCAAAAAAGATTTTCTTTAATTGTCAATTTTATAGAAATGGTGTCGACAATCGATTTAAAATGTGCAGGGGTCGATAAAGGGAGACGAAATTGCCATTATATACTGAGTGATTCGACAGTTTTTTCACTCAGTACATTATGACAATTTCGTCATCAGTGTCATAATGTACTGACAGGGAACATCACTTTAGTATCCACCTTCGATTTTGTTGAAACTCATAAGGTAAATGTCCCAATTATTGAACAGTTAAGGATCTGGGGGATTTAATTCGGTGAAAAAAACATATACAATCAAGAAAAAACCATTTTTTTCTCTATTAATTAAAGCTTTTTTTGCACAAGTAAGGTAACATTTCGATAGCTAAAAGTTCCATATATGTAATGAAATTTTTATAAATAAGTAAATGCATGCAGGTGAATGAGAAATAATAAAAATACAAGATAAGGTTCAATAATTGGGACCTGTTCAATAATTGGGGACATTTACCTTATGTGTGATAAAACATTGAAAATAATTAGACACGTATGTTCATTTATTTCCGGAGAAACAGGTTCAAGGGGGTAAACCACCCCTCACAGAAAAACGTGTCGAGGGGTGGTTTTGCAGTTTCACTCACAAGCAGTCCACCGATCTAAATGACACAAAAACCAAAATTCTACTAATATAAAGCGATAAAAAATCCACTATATAAGTCTAGATAGAAAATAAAATTAAGGGGTGACGCGGCTTTCTTTAAGGGTTCGTTTTCCCGTTAAAACCGTTTTTCCGTCGATAAAAAAATTCGTGTCTAATAGTTTTCAATGTTTTATCACACATATGCGTTTCACCAAAATCGAAGGCGGACACGTAAGTGATGTTCCTTGTGAGTGATTGGACAGTGTTTCATAACATATGAAACACTTTTTCACACTATTTCGTCCGTAAAACTGGAACTATTTGTGACATCCTTTATAAACGTAAGTTGATATTTTTTCGTACGTCCCTTCGAAAAAGGAAAACGCGACGTAAATTTAAGCGTCGTCATTTTTTTGGCACGATGGAATTGAAAAAGCAAAAAAATCGGGCGACTGAAACTTGATCAAATTTCTACCAGGCTCGCGGTCACTTGATCGCCGATATCGATCCATTGGGTATACAAAATCCCGAAGCGTCTCAACTACAAGGAACTCCGCGTCTGGCTCCGGCCGTCGTAGTGCGTCAACATCTCAGCGGAATGACGGAATCTGATATGAATCGAGAATTCCCATTGGGATCCATAACCATGATAGGTGGCGATAAGAAGAAACTTCCTCTTCGCGATATACTCATCCGACTGAACCAGGTCTACTGTGGACATCTTGGACTCGAGTATACCTACATACACGATATGCAAGTGGTCAGTTGCGTTTCAAATTTGGTGTGTGCGGGGTCTGGTTGAAATTCCGAACGTTGAATGATCAGAACGCACAAAACTTCGAAAATATACTACCCCGAAAGATCAAAACTCCGAAAATCTGAACACCGTCAAAATAATTCGGCTATGGAAGTTTTTAAAGTTTCAAAATTTTCAATAAATCGACAAATTAATTCAATAATTTTTTTATTTATTAAGAAGTGATTTTACGTCAATTTTGAAAGTTTGTCCAGACAATGTTATACATTCTACATCATTTACAGTCAACTGTGTAGACGTTCGCTGCCATAATCTTGACGAACCTTGTAATTTCGGAACATTAAAATTAGGAATTTTATACCGTCGGCCAGCGAAAGTCTACACAGTTGACTGTAAATGATGTAGAACATATGTACCATTGCTTAGACAAATTTCAAAATTGTCGCGAAATTACTTCTTTAAAAAAATTGTTGAAAAAATTCATCGATTTATTGAAAATTTTAAAACTTCCATAGCCGAATTATTTTTATGGTATTACGATTTTCGGAGTTTTGATCTTTCGGGGTACTATTCTTTCGGAGTTTTGAGCGTTCTGACCATTCAAAGTTCGCAATTCCAACGCGGCCCCATCTTGAATTTCGGAACATTAAAATTCGGAATTTTAAACTGTCGGAGCATTCGAAGTTCGGAATTCCAACACGGCCTCGTTTGTGTGTTAAGGCGTTACCCCCACTTGTAGCGCAAAAAAGGCCTTTTGCATGAATTTTTTTTAAAGAAAACTACAAACCTTTTTTAATCGATCAATATACCATCTTAAAGAATACATCTTGAAGAACTTTCAGTAATTTTTTTATTGAAAAATGTTACATCGTTTAGTGGCAAATGGCCGTCAATGAAATAATGTTTTTATATACACGGTTTGCGGTGACCAACATTGCGGCGAAGTGGATCACCTGAAAAAAAAATGCGGATGGATTTAGCCAAATATAAGTATAAACTAGTCTTTAATCGAAGGATTTTTAAAAATATTCATTTTTCACAAAATGGCGGACAGTCAAAGTTAATGGTTCGATTTTAACGAAAAAAAACGGCCGTTTTTTGGCTATAAAACGGCCATTTTTTTCGGAAAAAAAATCGAACGATTAAAGACTACATTTTTATGTATTAAATAAGCCTGCAAAATTTCAAGAAGATCGGTTCATTAGTTTTCGAGTAATCTTGGTCACCGACTTCAGAAATGCCATTTTGAGAAAAACGCGTTTAAAGTTTCTCTTTCAACGCTCTTTCCACGCCGATTCTTCTCTTTCAATGCTCATATCTCAGTCAATTTTGATCGGATCGACTTGAAATTTTCAGGACATATTCTCAGATACTTATACTTCAAAAAAATGCAATAAAAAAAATCGATTTTTTCAAAATCGCAAGTGGGGGTAACCCCTTAAGGAGTTTCGGGACAACTGACGATTTGTTACCACTTGATTCAAATTTATACAGTACAATTTTTGTCATATACTGAATGCACCTTCTAAATTTTAAGGGGCTACATCTACCTGAAGGTCCGAAAAAAATGGCCAAAATCCGATTTTTTTAAACATAAAGGTACATATATTGAGAGCCTTAAAGCGGGAGCCGGAGTTAGAAGGCACGAAGAAGCGTTTTTTCGGGAATTTTTTCAAAAGGGAAAAAAAGTGAGCCCAGTAAACATTGAGGTATCTTTTCATGTATATTTTAAATGTGTAGAAAAAAAATTCAACATAAAACAATTAATTACTGCAGATGTATCAGCCTATTCCATGTGCGTCTTGCCACTGTAGTCCCCAATCGGCGGGAAAGATGCATCTCGTAATTCTTGACTAACCCAGATAAACCAATAAAATGTTCACTTGTCATATATTTTTCTTCCAGCCGAATTAAGAAAAAGCTGAAAAAAATCGTGACTTTTCTCAGGTTTGAAAACAATGAGTGGTAAAAACACTTTAACTTCAATAAAAATTATTTAAAAATACTTTTTCAATGACTTTTCTGATTCACTTAGAAGAGATTTTCATACTGAAGAAAATAAACTTTGGTTTGATTCAATTGGTCGTTTATTTTTTTTTTGCTATCACGTCCGCCAATTTGGAAAAATCGTGAAAATAAAAACTGGAGAAAACGCGTTTCAAAGTTTTTAATAGGAGGAAATATAAATATAAAATATCGTCGCGTCTCTGCTTTTAACCTTGTATCTTCGAAAATATTTACAATTGGCCTTTGTAACTTTGTAAATACATTTTGCGGTAGTTCATCTATCGATTTAAGTAATAAAAAAACGATTTTTCGGACTTTCTAATTCAGGCTCCCGCCTTAAAAAAAAATCACCAAAAAATACAGAAAAACAACAAAAACATGGTCGCCGGCAGATGATGCATTTTTTTCGGCTTGACTTTGACATATGTTACAAAAAACACGTTTCTGAATGCACTGCAATGAATTTTGGTCGGCACTGACGTAAAAAAAGTCATTCGTAGCACGAACAAACCACAAAAAAACTCGAACAAACCTAGACGAATGGCGTTGAAGTTTTCATCGTTGGAATGCAAAGATTTTTAAATTCATTTTTAATTTTTTTATTTTTATGATTACCAAAGACCTTTTTTGGCAAACGGTGGTCATAAATATCCGACAAGGATACGTAAAAGTATTCTAGTAATGTTCATAGCCTGAATTGGACAAATATCAATTGTATCAATTGAACAGAATTAATTTTCGTTGCGTTCCAATGATGCAAACTTCAAGATCATCCCAAACGAAACCAATCGAACCAACAAAACCTAAATAAACCCAAACAAGCCTTTCAAAATGTGTCCATTTTCACCCTTTCCGTCCTTTTTTCGGAAATCTCTGAAATTTCTACTCCGAATAGTTATATACACATACACATGGATATATGTGTGCTATAAGCATTTTTGCATTTCTGATAAGTATGTTGAAGACTCGACGATATTCTGTGAACTTGCTAAACTATTGACTCGAGTTAAAATTCAAGGAGGGAGATACCTTTAAGCAAGGAAAAAATGATCGATTTTTATGATTTTTTTTTCAGGAATGTTTTCTTCACCATTTTTGAGACTTAAGGTATGTTTTATTACTACTTTTGGCTATTACATGGTAATTTAAAAAATGATTAATCTTTAAAAATGTCGGGGGTATGGCACGGGCTTCCAAACTAGATTTTCAAAACTGGCGTGACGTATAGCTAAAAAACGAATCAACCGATTTTGATGAAATTTGGTATGAATCATTCGAACCTCATTCTCTGAAACATGAACCTAAATGTTTTTGAAAATAAAAAAAGCAGAGTATTTTTTTCATGCAAAATGTAGCCATTTTTTCCTTAAACTTCAATCTATTTGTTTCAAAGCGTACCATTTCATCGATTTTCAACATTTCTCACTTTTTCTTGGTTCATATTCTGCGCATGAGTGTTACTGAAAGAAAAAAATGCGTTGGGTTTTTTTCGGATTAACCCCGCTGACGCTACGTGTCACGCCGTCTGACAACATCCGCCGCAACCCGTTTAGAAGACTGTGCCATACCACCGTCATTTTTAATTATCAATAAAAAATGAAAAAATACCACGTAACAGCCAAAAGTAATAACCCATACCCTAAGTCTCAAAAATGATAAAGAAATCTTTCCTTAAAAAAAAATATGAAAATCAACAGGAAAAAAAATTATTCTCTATCTTGTCTGCCTCGTCAGTTAGACTGGCTGAGACAGAAATTCGAGCTGCCAGGTGCCTGGGAACTAGCCCCGGATCATAGAAAATGGGTTTGGATGAATATCATGCGTGCCGTCATCTTCGAAAGTTTTCTCGCCAAGAAATACGGCACTGAGAAGAGATTCGGTCTTGAGGGTTGCGAATCTTTCGTACCTGCTGTGATCCAATACTTCGAGACATCCGCCGAGCATGGTAAGCGAAGTGCCCGAGAAAATCGGATGACAATTATGATTTTGAAGTTTGCATCGTTAGAACGCAACGAAAATTAATTGTGTTATTGATTAAAAAAAAGTTCACCGATTCAGGCTATGGACATTACTGCAATACTTTTACCACCACAATTTACAAAAAGGTGTTCGATAACAATAAAAAATTAAATAAAAAAGGAGGTGCACTCCAACGATCCAAATTACAACGTCATTGATAATTTGTAAATTAAAAAAAAAGTGGTCGGTTTTACAAAACACTTAGAAAACGATTTCGAAATTAGAACTATGGAATACCCCGTGTGCATTGTGACTTTTCATTATTCATAAATAATTTTCGCGATAGGAAATTTCCTTGATAGGAAATTTATCAATTCCCGTGCGGAAATTGAGTTGGGGCTGTGATCGGGCCCCAATAATACTCCCCTAACTTTATTCGGGCCCTAATCTTGAAGCCACATGAGGGCCGTTAGCGGCCGGTCACACTTTGTCAACAAGGGCCATTAAAGGTGCAACGACCAGGGCCTTATAAGTTGCCTCAATGGCGCCTCATCAAAACCATTTTAGCGCCCTGAAAATGCCTCAACGGCGCCTCATCATAACCATTTCAGCGCCATAAAATATCCGTATCAGTGGATATACGTGTATGTTAAATGCGTCAGGGTACATCTGCATTTGTTTTTATGTAATTGTTCATGTGCATAGGTGTGGGCGTGAGTACATGTGTATGTATGTGTGCGCGCGTAGAAATGTGATTGCGTATTTGCATGTGAGCCTTTATGACAAACTGCCATGACAAAATTAATACAAAAAATAATCCATTCTAAGGAATGGATGTGGAGTAGAAATAAAAAAAATATACAGGTCTACTGAATCACTAGAATCCATTGAGGGAAAGATCTGGAAAACAAAGACCAATTTATTTACTTATCCTACACAGTCAGATAAAGTTTATGAATGGGAAATATCAGCGACGTCTTCAGAAGAAATAATTTTCCCTATGATGAGTATTGAGCGGAAATTAGTTGCTATACAAATGTCGAGAAAACCGGTTGGGACTGTTCACACTTATGCGCTAGCATTACTCCATGTATGAGTGAAACCATGAGTAATTGCCTATCTATGTAAAAGGTTTCTTTAATTTGATAAATAAATACTGTCTGATGTTTGTCTGCATATTAGTGTTAATCTTTGATTTTTTATTTGCTAATGCCCTTACGCTTTCTCCCAATTTCTAAATTTAATAGTCTGATCTGGGCCTATTGTGGAGATCCCTACTTGTTTATTCCTATACTGGCCAAGTCTGGGGCTATTGTGGAAATCCCTACAGGTTTATCCCTATAATGGCCAAGTCAGGTCCTTTTGTGGAAATCCCTACAGGTTTATCCCCATAATGGCCAAGTCGGGGCCTATTGTGGAAATCCCTACAAGTTTACCCCGATAATGGCCAAGTCTGGGCCCATTGTGGAAATCCCTACTAGGGAAAGCACTAGGAAAACCCTGAAAGGCCCTTATTTTTATTAGGGATGCCCTATCAGTTTTCCGCACGGGTTGTATTAACACTTTCGGTAATTTAGGGGTTGAAACGATGGTTATCGGAATGGCGCATCGAGGACGTTTGAACACTCTCGTGAACATATGTGGGAAACCCATGAGTCAGTTGTTCTCCCAGTTCAATCCAATAGACCTGGAAGGTTTGGGTTCGGGCGACGTCAAGTATCACCTCGGCACGCATTCGGAAACTCTTCTAGAACGGTCAAGTTTCGTTTTTTCCTCCAAACAATCTATTTATATTTTTGTACTCTACCAATTATTTAAAAATTTTCTCCGTAAACTTCCGCGAACTTTTTTACGATCGCTTTTCCTGGATGACACTGTGGAAGGTATCTTAGGAACTGAAAATAGTCAGGTGACGAGTATGGGTTTTTAGGGGAGATACTTTTCGGCAAGGACACGATTGACTGATTTTCATAATTTTATTTTAAACGGATAAATTTCTTCACCTATTCTTGCGACTCTGGGTATGTTTTATTGCTACTTTTGGCTGTTACATGGTATTTTTAAATTGACGAATCTTTGAAAATGACGGAGGTATAACACGGACTTCTAAACGGGTTGTGGCGGATGTTGTCAGATGGCGTGACACGTAGCGTCGGCGGGATTAATGAGAAAAAAACCCAACAAAGATTTTTTTTTCACTAAAACTCATACGCAGAATATGAACCAAGAAAAAGTGAGAAATATGGAAAATCGATTAAATGGTATGCTTTGAAACGAAAAGATTGAATTTTCCGAAAAAATTATTACATTTAGCAATAAAAAAATACATTTTGTTCATTTTCAAAAACATTTAGGTTCATGTTTTAGACAATAAAGGTAGAAAGATTTATGCTAAATTTCATCAGAATCGGTCGATTAGTTTTTTAGCTACTCGTCACGCCAGTTTCGAAAATGCAGTTTAGAAGACCGCGCCATTCTGCCGTTATATAGAAGTAGGCGGCATCTACAGAAAAAAACGAGACATCGCTTTTGGCATCGTTGGAATCTGTACGAAATTTCCTATCGTTCCGTATAGTAAAACGCATTTTCAATTTTTTTGTGGATGCCGTCTTCTTCCATATGACGGCAGTATGACACGGTCTTCTAAACTGCCTTTACGAAACTGGCGTGACGTGTAGCTAAAAAACTAATCGACCAGTTCTCATGAAATTTGGTATAAATCTTTCTAACCTTTTTATCTAAAACATAAACCTAAATGCTTACGAAAATGAAAGAAAGGTATTTTTTTATTGTAAAATGTAGCCATTTTTTTCGGCAAATTCAATCTTTCCGTTTCAAAGCGTACCATTTCAGCGATTTTCAACATTTCTTACTTTTTCTTGGTTCATGTTCCGCGTATGAGTGTTTATAAAAGAAAAATATCTATTGGCTTTTTTCTGATTAATCCCGCCGACGCTACGTGCCACGCCTTCGAATAACATCGGCCGCAACCCGCTTAGAAGACCGTGCCATACCTCGGCCATTTTTAAAGATTAATAAATAAATAAAATACCACGTAACAGCCAAAAGTAGTAGTGAAACATACCGGAAATCTTAAAAATGGTAAAGAAATCTTTCATAAAAAAAAATCATGAAAATCCACCACCACACCGTATCGAATTTGCACGAGGGCACAGTGAAATTGTGGAGAACCCGTCGATAACCGTGGAAATTCGATTCGAGCGTCCAGATTCGCTCTTATCGATATTCAATTTTTCATCCTGGATCAATTAATTTGTGAGGTGATAAAAGAAATCATTGATATCCTCGGATTACTCGAACCAGGTGTGGAAAAACGGTCAGCATCGCGATGATGGCAAATCCTTCCCACCTCGAAGCCGTCGATCCCTTGATCGTCGGTCGCGTCAGGGCCGAGCAAGTCGCCAAACAGGATATCCAGAGTAGCCAAAAATTTTACTCAAATGCCACATTTTTACACTCCAAAACACGAAGAAAAAAAATGTATGTATGTTCGAAAGGTGACAAATCCATGGCCGTGCTTGTTCATGGTGACGCGGCGTTCGCCGGCCAAGGAATTTGCTACGAGACGATGCACCTGACGAATTTGCCCGACTACACCACTGGTGGTGTTTGCCACGTTGTCATCAATAATCAAATCGGCTTTACGACGGATCCGAGATACTCAAGGTCGTCGGCGCATTGCACGGACTGCGCGAGAGTCGTGAACGCACCGATATTTCACATTCACGCCGACGATCCTGACCTCGTTGCTTATTGCAGCAAAGTGGCCGCGGAATACAGGTGGGCTCGTTGTCACTCGATGGAAGATGAAAAATAACGTACAAACTGGCAATCAATGCATGTTCCCAATTGGGGGAATAATTTTTTGGGGTTGCTTTACGAAATCACTTCGCAGAGCTACGTATCACAATGACGTGGTGCTGGACATTGTCGGCTATCGGCGGAACGGCCACAACGAAATGGACGAACCCATGCTGACTCAACCCCTCATGTACAAACGCATAAAACAACATCCCAATGTTCTCAAGATATACACCGAAAAGCTTCTCAAGGAAGGGATTATCGACGAAGCTTTCACGAAAGAAGTAGACATTTTTTGGGTTTTTTAATGCACGCGAAAACGAAATATCTTGGCACTTTGAGGAGGTTGGAGCGGTCCAGTTGAGCCAAATGACGGTTCATGATTTTTTTTCTGTCAATGAACCTCAATAGAATGCATTCGAGGTATGGATTTATTCTAAAGATGCTGTTTTTTTTTACAAAATATATAAGTAAAGGGCAAAATTATACATTTTTATATTTTTATTACGTAAATAAGGAAAACTTCTGGGTTACTACCAATTTGAAAAATTATAACATCATCGATGACTATTATGAAAAAACTGCATCAGTGAATGTTTTATACAACTCAGAATGAAATTTTGATGGGCAAGATGAGGTTTTTTTCTTCTAAATGTTTACAAAGGCTTAGTGTGCGTTAATCCGTTGTTAGCAATTGTTTATATTGGTGCTAAATAACCAAAAAAAAAATACATCACCCGTAGTGTGAACGTCGTGCCCACCCAACCGCACGTAAAATTACATATAGTACATTAAACTATTTTTTATCTCGCGTGTTTTGTAGTGGAGAAATTTTAAAAAGTTCATATAGACTCAGTATAGTGTAGAGAATACCATGTATTTTTTTTCAAATATAATCTTGGATTGTAGCTAATGATCCAACCTCCTTGAATCCCTCATGAATGTAAGTCCCACATAACCGCATGCAAAATTACATACATCAAACTATTTTTTATCTCGGGTGTTTTAAAGTGAAAAAAATTCAAGAAATTCGCAAAGACTCAGTATAGTCTAGACAATAACATATATTTTTTTCAGAATTAATCTTCGATTATGGCTAACGCTCCAAACTCCTTGAATGCCTGATGAATGTAAGGCCCATATAACCGCACGTAAAATTACACACTTTAAACTATTTTTTGATCTCGGGTATTTTGTAGTGAAAAAATTCATAAAATTTGTAAAGACTTAGTATAGTCTAGACAATGACATATATTTTTTTTCAAAATTAATCTTGGATTGTGGCTAATGCTCCAACCTCCTTGAGTCCCTCATGAATGTAAGGCTCATATGACAGCACGTACAATTACACACATTAAACTATTTTTTAACTCGGGTATTTTCACGTGAAAAAAATTCAAAAAATTCGTACAGACTTAGTATAGTCTAGACAATAACATATATTTTATTCAAATTTAATCTTGGATTGTGGTTAACGCTCCAACCTCCTTAAGTTCCTCATGCATTATATTCGAGAAGTTTCTTTTTCTTCGCAAGCGCAAGGAAAATAGATCTAGGAAGAACGTAGATAGCTTATTTCTTTTTTCATAATTGGTTCTTCCCAGCATACAGATAAATATTTGGACCACTGCGAATCGGAGTTCAAGAAGTCTCAGAGCATAAGCACAATGCAAATGAAAGATTGGCATGACGTGCCATGGACCGATTTTTTTGCCAAGCAGAGCCCTGACAGAAAAATTCCCAGCACGGGTATCGAGATGGATGTCATAAAGAAAATCTGCACGGCAGTGTCGGCTGTTCCAGCTGGAATAGAAGCTCACAGCCAGGCAAGTGTTGCTACCGGTCGAGGAACAGACACACGTTTTTCTTACTAGTTTCTCAAAATCCGAACTGAGATCGAAATCTACGGACTTTTTTTCACGAGGAACATTACTTTGGTGTCCGTCTTCGATTTCGTTGAAACTCGTGTGTATGCTGAAGCATTGAAAACTATTAGATACGTATTTTCATTTTCTCGGCGGGAAAACGCTTTTTCAGGGTTGAAACCACCCCTCAGCATGTCAAAAGCTGATTTTGCAGTTTCAAATCGAAACAGAAAAGGAATAAGCAGCGATTGAACGAAGAAACGCATTTTTGCCAAGTTCTGAAATTTTATTTTTATTTTTGATATTATTTTTATGAGGCCATGTCGATGTATATTCACCCCCGGAACACAAATTCACTATTTATTCCCCCTAAAACTCTTAATTTTCACCAAAAATCGTCGGAAATGTATAGAAAGTGGTTAACCCCCTTAAGCTTGCTATCCGGCAAAAATACGTAAACTTTAATTTTATCCCCGCTCCAAAGTATTACTCGTTTTATTTAATTCAATGCACCTCTTTTAAGTGTGGGGTGAGAAAAACAAATAAAGGGGTGGTTCATCCCTTAATTTTTTTAAATATCCCCACAGAAGATTTATGATCGCTTTGCGTTAGAGGAAGTTTCTTTGCTGTTTCACTGCAATAGGTGGACTGCTTGCGGGTGAAACTGCAAAATCAACCCTCATATGCTTCCCTCTAACAAGGAACGTCCCTCAGGTGACACCTTTCGATTTTGTTGAAATTTGGATATGTTATAAAGCACCGAAAAGTAAGCGATACGTATTTTTTTTATCGGCGGAAAAACGTTTTTAACGGGTGAAACGAACCCTTGAAAATAGGGGTGTTTTTCGTTTTTCGTCCATATCGTTATCGTTCTCATGTCCAATGTATAGTGCACAAAAAATAAACATTGTTACAATTTAAGATTTTTTAATATCTCGTACCGTTAAAACGTTATCGACAAAAAACGAAAAACATCCCCATTTTTTATGTTGCGTTTCAGCCCTTAAAACCGTTTTTCCGCCGATAAAAAAATACGTACCAAATATTTTTTTATGCTCTGCTACCTACATGAGTTTCCTCAAAATAGATGGCGGACACATAAGTGATGTTGCCTGTCAGTAGTCGGCGCCGGCAGGCGGCTAATCCGTCACCCACTCAAATATTGGCCTGGGACAATGTCACGGGAGTCGCCACGAGCGCATGCCAATAATCTTCGAAAAATTTCGAAAAATCAGGTTCACAGAGTCCTGGACAAGCGAAAGAAGATGACCGCGGCTGGGCATTTTGATTGGGCAATGGGTGAAAACTTGGCTATTCTGAGTCTTCTGAAAGATGGTCATCACGTTCGTCTCTCGGGTGAGGACGTCGAGCGCGGCACATTCTCGCACAGAATTCACATTATTCACGATCAGACGAAAGACAAAACGTGGAAAAACATTTTGCACGATGTCTTTCCGAATCAGGCACTCTATACCGTTACGAATTCGTCTCTGTCGGAATACGGAGTTTTGGGTAAGAAAATTATCAATAGGGTATTTTACTCTATGTAAGAAAAATACAAACAACGTATAAATAAGGTATTTTTCGCAATAAGCAATCGAATAATGTTGGTTTTTTATTTATAAAAACACAGAATAAAATTCATTGAAAAAAAAGTTTCCTATCAGTTCAACGAACATGCGAAACGGTAGCCGCCATAATGGATTCCGACGTGACGTCATTGACATAGTAAACAAAAATCTTTTTGGCAAAAAGTCCAATGACGACTAACCCTTGTTCGATTGATATTCTTTACCAAGTCTTATCAAATCTTGATATTGGGTAACGTTCTTTCGAAGGTTTCGAACTTGGATACTCCGCTTACGATCACAGCACTTTAACGATATGGGAAGCCCAATTTGGGGATTTCGTCAACACCTGTCAGGTAACTCGGTGCGATGTTGATTAGTGAAAATATTTGGAATATATTTGCCCACGATTTTGACACACTGGGTTAATTTGACCCGGACAGATCTTCATCCACCTGCCATTAACAGCCCTCCGGTCGGTTTTAATTGAAAAAAATCACGGATGGACTTCAAAGATTTCTTAATATGTCTGCATATTCGAAATTTGGAAAGCATTAAATTGAATTGTTGTAAAAAATTATTGAATTTCTTTAAACAATTTGAAAACTTTGAATTTTGGGAAAGTGAGCATTTAATTTCAAATTTGCCCGGGTCAAAATGACCCAGTGGAAGGTTAATATCAACGTAGGGTTAAGGGGTTAGGCCACTAATAATTATCTGACGATCTTTTTAGGGAAATTTTTCACTTTCCAAAAATTTGCCTAAAAAATCGTCAGATAATTGTTAATAACAAATAAACTATGCAATATAAAGAAAAAATTCTATGTACTTCAATAGACAATGTATTTTCAAGATATATTCAACGTTTCAAGGGAATCGGTTGAAAATTGTCTGAGTTATGTTTCCGGCCAACTTAAAAATGCTGTTTTGAGATAAACGCTGCACAACTGCCATTTTGAAATTAATCGCTTCAAAAAAATTATTGTATACAGTCACTGATGTGTATGAAAAACACCCTTTTTTATAATCTCGATTTATTTTGTAGTTTTTCTGAAAAAAAACATCTCCAAAAAGCCTATTTTTCGGCTTGTAGAGTGGCCTAAGGCCTTAATATCGAAAAACCGGAATATCGGACCAAAAATCCTATATCGAAAAACCCATATTTCGATAACAGAATTTAAAAAATTGAAATATCATTATTTTTGTCTCAAATGACGTAAAAACACAATAGCATTCATTAACATTTCATGATGATTTTTTTTTCTAATCACTTGTAAAAGCTGAATTTCGAAACACCCCCGATAGCTCCGAAATGATAAATTTGGGTTCTCATTACGAGCACTTGCCACTGTTTGTACATTCGCTATTTGTAAACAGTTTTCTGTTTATTCTTGTCGGTGCTATGATTTTAAAAATGAGTGATAATGTGTATAAGAATAAAACGTTACATAAAACTAATCATGTAACGCGTAGAATAAGCAAAATTTAAGCAACTTCAATCGCGTTTTTCCCGAAATCTTGTTTTCGAAATCGGCACGCACCAGCGCTCAAACTATGTTTATCAGATTGTCTTGAAAATTTAACTGCAAATTCTTAGGTTTTTATGGTTAATTAACAATTACGGTTTTTATAAACAAATTACGATCGATTTTTTCGGTGAGAATTCAGTTTTTTTTTCAACCTAATGCCAAATTCGTAAAAATCAAAATTTTGTAATATCGCGGTGTACTTCGGTGTACTAAAAAAAATTGATTTCCTTCCAGATGTCGATGCAATGCGTGCCGATTGGTACCTTTAAAAACATGGTCTTGGTCCGAAGTACTGTACACCGCCATATTGTTTTTTTAGCTTAAAACAAATATATTTTTCTTAACCTCAATATACAGGGTGTCCCTCTTATCTTTGCCGCCCGAAATAACTTCGTAACTATCGACGTCGCAAAAAAATGTTCCAGACAAAAGCTGTACGGTGTGAAGGGGGCCATCAAATGCGACCAATTTTTTTTATTTCGGTGGAGGCGCTGACGCACAGCGAAGGTCACCTCCACTTTTTTAAATGAAATGGTACATTTTTTCTTCAACCGTCTTGTGGAGCACCTCAAGTGGCATAAAAAACATTAGGGGCTCAGTCGTTCAAGGTCATTCAAGGTCACTTATTAAAATGAAATACAAATTTAAATATTTCGGATCACTGCCAAATATTTGATAGTGATCCGAGATATTTAGATTTGTATCATTGTATCAGTATCTGACCTTGAATGACCTTGAACGACTTTGACCCCCTAATGTTTTTTATGCGGCTTGAGATGCTCCACAAGATAGTTGAAAAAAAATGTACCATTCCATTCGAAAAAGTGGAGGTGACCTTCGCTATGCGTCAGCGCCTCCACCGAAATAAAAAAAATTCGTTGCATTTGACCATTTGATTTGGTCCCCCTTCACACCGCACAACTTTTGCCTGGAACATTTTTTCGTGACGTTGATAATTACCGAGTTATTTCGGGAACTCGGTAATCATCGAGTAACTCGAAATAACTCGGTAATCCCAGTATAATAAACAAACGGGTGAAAATATTTTCTAATTGGCATTTGAGTTTCGTAAAAAAAAAATCGTGAAAAACCGTAAAAAATCGTAAAAAAAAGGATTTTTTAACTGGCTTTTGAGTTTCGTAAAAAAAAAGTTTGTTTATCATTCCTGTATAATGAGCAAACGGCTGAAAAGATTTTTTAATTGGCTTTTGAGTTTCGTAAAAAAAAATCCAGAAAATTCCCCTTTTTTACGTTTCAAACAGATATTACCCCTTAATCAAGGGTTCCTATGAATATCGAAATACAAGTAAAAGAAGAAGGTCCGATACGTTCAATTTCACACTTGCTTTCTCCGTCAAAAATAAGGATACAAATGCAAAATTCGCGCAGGTAATCATAGACTCCCTCTTGACGTCGTCCCAATCAAAATGGGGCAAGCAAGTGGGTCTCGTGCTTTTCCTACCTCACGGTATGGAGGGACAGGGACCGGAACATTCGTCCGCGAGATTGGAAAGATTTCTTCAATTGTCCGACGAGGATTGTACTCACATGCCCGAGACAGCGGGATCCACAGATTCTTCCGTAAAAGACACGACCGATGACATCATGACGCGCCAGATTTTCGAGACCAATTGGATCGTCTGCAATCCCACGACTCCCGCAAATATATTTCATGCTCTTCGACGGCAGATCCTCATGCCCTTTCGCAAGCCACTGGTCAGTATCGAATTTTCAAATGGTTAAAAGAAAACTGAACGAATCTATCGCCAAGAATACTGGCGTTGTCGACTGGCTCATCGCGCCCGAACAAAGGGGGAAAAAAAATGCGTCGCGGTTTACACGTTCGCGACCTTACCGTGGAGTCTTTGCGTAAAAAATGGAACTATATTCGATGGTGCAGCACAATAATGCAACTATTTACGATAAGGAATGTAGCTACGTCGTAAAATTGACGCCTTATCGTTTGACGCTATTCGGTCGACCGATATAACAGGAGACTCGCGTGCGTGTGCCAATTCAGGGGCACTCTACCTAGAGGCTCGAAAAAAATTGCCAAATTTCGAATTTTTTTACTGAACAACCGTTGGTGTAACAGAAACGTATTTTTTTAAACACATATTACATATATTGAGAGACTTAAAAAAAACAATTACCCAAGCATACAGAAAAGCAAAGAAAACATGGCTGCCTGCAGATGCGACTGTTTTCAAAGTCGGTGGACATGATATCTCGAGAACCACTTGATGGATTGCTTCCAAATTTACAGAAGATACGACGAGAAATATTTGGAGGTCGTTGACGATCTGACTTTTTGAAAATCGATCTTCATTTTTTTATAGTTACGAACAAATAACGAATTATTTAATAAATTTTGTACGATTAAGTTTCAACTCATCGCCACTTTGTTTGAAAAAAAGATTTTTTAAATCAACGATCGTCACTGACTCGTATTTATTGTTAAGTTGAATAACCCGTTTGGGTTTTAGATTTCAGATGGACCGTTTATGCTGGAGAGCGTCCACCGCCAAAAGTCATGAAAAAAATTTCGTCATCTGCCAGTAGCCATGTTTTTGTTGTTTTTCTATATTCTTTGGGTATTTTTTTAAGGCTCTTAATATGTGTACGTTTGTGTTTTAAAAAATTCTTTTCAACCAACCATTTCCCAGTAAAAATTGGAATTTGGCAATTTTTTTGGGCCCCTAGGTAGATTAGCCCCTTAAAGCCTCACTGCAAAATTCAGCGTTCGCGTAAAATGGAAAAATGAAGAAACTTTCAACAAAGCGAAATCCGCATGGAAAATTCCCCGGATGATCTAAACAGCCCCTCCGTGCAAAGTCTTTTGCTTCCTAAGAGTTCATTTTTTCGTTGGCAGATCGTCATGACGCCTAAATCTTTGCTGAGGCATCCAATGGCTGTGTCGAAGCTCGAGGAAGTTGCACCAGGCACATCTTTCAACCCCATTTATCCTGAGGCCACGACGAAGAACGACTCGACGATCGAGAAAGTGTTGTTGTGCTCGGGCAAGGTTTACTACGATTTAGTGATGGAACGAGAGAGTAAAAAACTCGACGATCGAATCGCGATCATTCGCATTGAGCAGCTGTGTCCTTTCCCCTTTCATCTTGTCGCCAACGCGGTATCAAGATACTCCAAGCCCAAAGTGAGTTGTTACCTTTGGATTGATTCGTACGGAATGGGTTTGGGTCTTTCCAAATCCTTTTCTGTCAATGTGTCCATGAAAAGATCCATTGACATGATGATGAAGCTTGCATAGTTGGAACGCAACGAAAGTTAATTTTTCTTCTATCGCTCGCATTTTTTTGTTGCTGATTTAGGGTACCACAATCACTCAAACGGTTTGTTCTTACCTTCATAAGAGATCCACGGTCTTGAGGAGTTACGGGACAATTGGGGATGTTGCCATTTGATTCAAATTTATGCAGTAAATTGTTCGTCATATACTGAATGCACGGTGTAAATTTTTAATCGGTCGTCTACACCGTTACTATCAAATTTACAATTGGAGAAACACTTTTTAACATCGGGAGATGCCTTGGCGTCATAACGTGAAGGGAGACGAAATTATCATAATGTACTGAGTGATTTGACAGTTTTCCACTCAGTACATTATGACAATTTCAATTGACAGTTATTTGACAGTTTGACAGTTTGACAGTTATTTGACGGTTTGACATTTTGACAGTTTCGAAGTTTGACAGTTATTCGAAAATTTGACAGTTGGACAGTTATTCGAAAATTTAACAGTTTGACAGTTGACAGTTTGACAGTTTGACAGTTATTTGACAGTTTGACAGTTATTTGACAGTTTGACAGTTATTTGACAGTTTGACATTTTGACAGTTTGGCAGTTTGACAGTTATTCGAAAATTTGACAGTGGACAGTTATTCGAAAATTTGACAATTTGACAGTGATTTGACGAACTCCGATAAATTAGATGTAAGATTTAAATGGAACACCCCGTATGTAATAAAGGATTGAAAAACGACTTTAAGAGAAGAAACCACCCTTCAAAGAAAGGCGTGTTGAGGGGTGGTTCTGCAATTTCACCCACAAGCAGTCCACCGATCTGAATGACGCAAAAAACAAAGTTCCTCCAATGTAAAGCGATGAAAAATCCAATGTAGAAAAATTGAAAAAAAATTATGGGGTTACGCGCCTTTTTTTGTGAGGTCGTTTACCCCCTTAAAAAGCTTTTCCGCAGATGGAAAAATACGCGTCTAATAGATTTCAATGTTTTATCACATATATGAGTTTCAACAAAGTCAAAGGCGGACCCTTAAGTGATGTTCCTTGTCAGTACATTATGACAATCTCGTCTCTCGTTACATTTGAGAACTAGGTATCTTTCTATGTTGATAAGTTTTCCTTGAATTGTAAATTTTATAGAAACGGTGTAGACGATCAATATAAAATTTAGAGAGTGCATTCAGTATATGACAAAGAATTTATTATCGCCAAGTTTTCCAAATCTCCTCAATCTATAAAAAAAATTATACTTCGTGATAAAAAGGAAGAAATCAAAGAAATGCCTACATCGTTGTGTAAAAAATTGCATCTTGCTTGTTAAAAAACTTCCGAAAAAAATGTCCAAAATAATAATGTCTTCGACAAATGTAACCTCTTGTTTTGTCACGCACAATACGTTTTTTACGTAGTATTCCATTGTTTTCAAATTGATTTTGAAATCACTTGCAAAATGTCCTCTAAATAAAAAGTTCTATTTAATTTGCTATTTTTAAGATGTTTAGAAGTCTCGGGATAAATGGGCCACCCAATATATATGTACATAACAAATAAATTCGTTATATATACAGGGTGTCCCAGAACTGAATGCGTTCCCTGAAATGGGGGGTTGGGGGTGAAATTCTGAGTCGATTGATAAAAGAATGTGTGGGTCTCAAATCAACCCCTGAATTATTATTGATTTTTAAAGCGGGGCCAATCACGTGCGCCGGAACATCGGGCGCACCTGATTGGCCCGTCTTTAAAAATTAATAATAATTCAGGGCTTGATCTGAGACGCACACATGCTTATATCAATCAACTCAGAATTTGACCCCCAACCCTCCATTTCAGGAAACGCATTAAGTTCTGGGACACCCTGTATATGTGATTAAGGGGCGGTAGCTGAGTAAACGGGGAGAAAAACAGGTAAACTTCGGGAATTTTTATCTCAAAAACTAATGTTTCGACTGGATCCGGGTTTTTTTTTTATTGAAAAATATGTACATTGAGGTATGTTTAGGAATTTTTTAAAATAAATTCGTCGACTGGAAGCGATTCAAACGCGATTATCTCGAAACATAGATTTCAAAGTCGATGCCATATGTATCTCGAAAACGGCTTGTCCGATTTTTTCCAAATTTGGATACAATGTTCTTCGATACCTTTTCTCGTTTGCCACGTAGAATTTTTTTGAAATTTTCATTTTTGACGGAATTGCGACCGTTTTAATTCAACATTCGTTTTTCGTTCGCAATTTCCGACGATTTTGGATTGCATACACATTGCATAAAAAAACAATGGTTCAATCAAATGAAAAACCCCTACGTGGCGAACGAGAAAAACCATCGAAGAATATTGTATTCAAATTTGGACAAAATCCGTCAAGTCGTTTTCGAGATACATCTGGTACCGACTCTGAAAACTACGTTTCGAGATAATCGCGTTTGAATCGCTTCCAGTCAACGAATTTATTTTTAAAAAATTCCTAAACACACCTCAATGTAGATATTTTCCAATAAAAAAAACCCGGATCCAATCGAAACATTAGTTTTTGAGATAACAATTCCCGAAGATTACCGGTTTTTCTCGCAGTTCACTCAGGTACCTCCCCCTAAAGACAACAATCACGAATCAAAGCATCAAATTTTACCCTTATCAAGACACGTGCCTTTTTTTCAACAAGATACAATCTCTCGACAACTAATCATCTTTTTCCAAAAATCGCAGATTATGTGGCTACAAGAAGAGCACAAAAATCAAGGTGCCTTTTACTATGTGAGAGACAGATTAGCAGTTGCTCTAGGAGTGCCCCTAGAAGCTATTACGTACGGCGGAAGGCCCATTTCTTCGTCGCCAGCAACCGGTAGCAAAGTGATATACAAACAGGAATACGAGAACATGATTTCAACAGCTATGAATCTCGATTAGACACTTGAGATTGAAAAAAAAAACGATAGAAAAAATGATGTATATATCGATACAAATACAGGGACACTCGATATTGTCCAATTATGATTGTATTGCTATCACTCGTAAAATCATTTTAGATAATCGAAGTATGATGTCGAGAGATACAGGTCCGCCATGTTGAGTGACGGAGGAATATTTTTCTTGCGTCTCAGGTCCACTTGTCACCGAATTGAAAATGGATAAAGAGAATAAAGGAACCCCAACAAACCCAAACAAAAAAGGCATTTTAATTCAAATGGTGTGCCTCGGAAATTAACTGGGCATTGAAATTGTCAGCGATCAGTTAATTCGTGAACGTTTTTACTGCAAATTTCTTTTTGAGGGGGGTGATACTTTCAGGCGAGGAAAAAATCGCTGATTTGCATGATTTTTTTTCAGGAAAGATTTCATCATTTTTGAGACTAAGGTTATGTTTTATTACTACGCTTGGCTGTTACGAAGTATTTTTTTATTCATCTTAAAAAATGGTTGCGGTGGATGTTGTCAGACGGCGTGACATATAGCGTAGGCGACATCAATCCGAAAACAACAAAACGAAGATGTTTCTTTCATTAACACTCATACTCGGAATGTGAACCAAGAAAAAGTGAGAAATGTTCAAAATCGATGAAATGGTACGCTTTGAAACAAAAATATTGAACTAGTGGAAAAAATATTTTTGTGAAAAATCATTTCAAGATCGGGATATCATAGGTCGTTGGATTCGTCTGAATATGAGCTACAACGTCTGGATTAAAAAAAGACATGTTCGCATTTGAAAACTCATTGATGACCTTGAGAACGCAAAAACTATGACCTTGACAATAATGCATTTTTCACCACTGTATCAGCTGTTCGAAATCAATCAAATTGTCTTCTGACATTTTTTCGTTACTCTAAAGGCAACGGAAATATTTGGGGTGGTCACGTTAAATGCTCCACCCTCTATAAGGCCTCAATGAAGAATCGTTAACAAAGTATGACTTACCGATACTTTGATCGACGAAAAAAATCACAAAAATTGCCAAGTTGAGAGTGAAAGGTACTTTATTTTCGTCAATTATATGTTTCATCACAAATTCGGTTTACCGATTCGCCTATGAATCGTATTGATCTGTGATTAAGGGGTTACCCCCACTTGCGATTATGAAAAAATCGATTTTTTTTTATTGCATTTTTTTGAAGTATAAGTATCTGAGAATATGTCCTGAAAATTTCAAGTCGATCCGAACAAAATTGACTGAGATATGAGCGTTCAAAGAGAAGAATCCGCGTTGAAAGAGCGTTGAAAGAGAAACTTTAAACGCGTTTTTCTCAAAATGGCATTTCTGAAGTCGGTGACCAAGATTACTCGAACACTAATGAACCGATCTTCTTGAAATTTTGCAGGCTTATTTAATACATAAAAATGTAGTCTTTAATCGTTCGATTTTTTTTTTTCGAAAAAAATGGCCGTTTTATAGCCAAAAAAGGGCCGTTTTTTTTCGTTAAAATCGAACCATTAACTTTGACTGTCCGCCATTTTGTGAAAAATGAATATTTTTTAAAATCCTTCGATTAAAGACTAGTTTATACTTATATTTGACTAAATCCATCCGCATTTTTTTTTCAGATGATCCACTTCGCCGCAATGTTGGTCACCGCAAACCGTGTATATAAAAACATTATTTCATTGACGGCCATTTGCCACGAAACAATGTAATATTTTTCAATAAAAAAATTACTGAAAGTTCTTCAAGATGTGTTCTTTAAGATGGTATATTGATCGATTAAAAAAGTTTTGTGGTTTTCTTTAAAAAAATTCATGAAAAAGGCCTTTTTTGCGCTACAAGTGGGGGTAACGCCTTAAATAGTTTGGCAGCATTTTGAAAAATGTAACATCCTTATTGTCCTCGATCGCAATTCATTAATTTTGTTCCTTTTTTTATCATTGTTCCTTTTTTAAGTCTTTTTAAATCCTTTTTTTAATCCCTTTTTCCCGTTTTTTTCTTTTTCAATCTCTTTTTTTTACTCAAAATAAAATATACAGCAAGTCGCCGGTCACGGATCAATACCCGTTCAAAAAAGTGGGTATCAGGAGATTGACTCACCGCTATGCATAGATATTTAGTGGCACGTTTTTTCGATCCTCCGTAGTGTCTTGCGCGCATGTATTTGGACATCAACGATAAATTCACCGTTGAATCGCGCCTCGGAATAACGAAGAATCAAAATCAAGTGGAACAAAAAATAAATAAACACTTTTTCGAGCTTGGATAATAACTTTTTTACAGCGTTTGTCACAATAGCATCATCGGCATAGGAAAACTATAAATTCTCCGTATGAATATTGTGATCGATGCAAATGTTGTTTATTCGCCTGGTCATCCGAGACGATGGAATGCCTCGGCAGAACGCTCACGTTTGTACTGTCGACGAAATACCGCAAGAGCGTTAATAAAATTTACGCAATGGCAGGCCTGCACACCTGGATTTACGTTCTAACGAGAGATACTTGCACCTCCGATCTCCCGTTCACAATCCAGCGGCGTTTCCTACACCCATCGCACAATGCATATTCTCTTTATTCGATCGGGATAAGGTTCCGAAAACCCCCACCCTCCGATCGAGCTGAAATTTTGCACAAACCTTCCTTTTAATATTTTAGGACAACCCCTAAAGGGATTTTTGGCAACACGCAATCGTTTTTGAGATATTGAATTTTTAAGTTTTTTTTTTCAGGGTTAGGTTCTGACCCCCCTCCGATTGAGCTGAAATTTAGCAAAAACATTTCTATTAATATTTCAAGACAACCCCTAGAGGGAATTTTGGCGACTCGCAATAGTTTTCGAGATATTGAATTTTTAAGTTTTTTATTTAACGCGCGCCGACTATATCTATGTCTACTACGTCTCCGATCATACCTATACAGGGTGTCCCAAACCTGAATGCGTTCCCTGCAATGAAGGGTTGGGGGTGAAATTCTGAGTCGATTGACATAAGCATGTGTGGGTCTCAGGTCAACCCCTGAACTATTATTAATTTTTAAAGGCGGGCCAATCACGTCCGCTGGCTCGTCGGGCGCACCTAATTGGCCCGCCTTCTAAAATTAATAATAATTCAGGGATTGATCTGAGACCCACATATGCTTATATCAATCGACTCAGAATTTTACCCCAAACCCCCCATTTGAGTTAACGCATTCAGTTTTGGGACACCCTGTATATGTTAGCGCGCTCTCCGTTTTGTCCAAATAAAAATATCGAAACAGATCCAAACAAACCAAAACAACCCCAAAATCTATTGCGCGTCGCCAAAAAATCCTTTAGGGGTTGTCTTAAAATACTAAAAGGAAGATTTGTGCAAAATTTCAGTTCGATCGGAGGGTGGGATTTTCGGAACCTTACCCATTCGACCACTTCTAGATTCATACATTTTCATTTCATTTCCATTTTCTTCGTAATCAGTAAATTTGTCGGGAATTTTTTTCCCCGAGTCTTTTTGCAATTTGATTCGCAATGTAAAGTACTTCAACGAGGGTGAATCAAAAAGTTCTTGGAATCACTATAAAAATATAAGAAAATTCAAACAAAAATATTGTATTTTTTTACATAATTTCCTTCTATTTCTATACATTTAGAGTACCGATTTCCAAGTGTCTTATTCCTTCCCAAAAAAAAAAACATTTTCTCGAGTCTCAAAACCTCTTCTACGGCAGCCATAACCGCATCATCATCGTCAAATTTCTTCCCCCGGATATGCTCCCATATGCTTAACATTTTGAATAAAATAATGTATATATTATATTTTTTTTCTAAATAGAGAAAATATGCTTTTTTTGGCTTTGAAACCCACGTAACCCCTTAACAACTGTTTGAGCAAAATAATTAATAACATATAAACAATACAGTAAAATCGACTGAAACTTTGCATAAATATTGTGCGATTGACACTCTTTAAGGGGTTACCCCCACTTGCGATTTTGAAAAAATCGATTTTTTTTTATTGCATTTTTTTGAAGTACGAGTATCTGAGAATATGTCCTGAAAATTTCAAGTCGATCCGGACAAAATTGACTGAGATATGAGCGTCGAAAGAGAAGAATCCGCGTTGAAAGAGCGTTGAAAGAGAAACTTTAAACGCGTTTTTCTCAAAATGGCATTTCTGAAGTCGGTGACCAAGATTACTCGAACACTAATGAACCGATCTTCTTGAAATTTTGCAGGCTTATTTAATACATAAAAATGTAGTCTTTAATCGTTCGATTTTTTTTTCGAAAAAAAATGGCCGTTTTATAGCCAAAAAACGGCCGTTTTTTTTTCGTTAAAATCGAACCATTAACTTTGACTGTCCGCCATTTTGTGAAAAATGAATATTTTTTAAAATCCTTCGATCAAAGACTAGTTTATACTTATATTTGACTAAATCCATCCGCATTTTTTTTTTCAGATGATCCACTTCGCCGCAATGTTGGTCACCGCAAACCGTGTATATAAAAACATTATTTCATTGACGGCCATTTGCCACTAAACAATGTAATATTTTTCAATAAAAAAATTACTGAAAGTTCTTCAAGATGTGTTCTTCAAGATGGTATATTGATCGATTAAAAAAGTTTTGTAGTTTTCTTTTAAAAAATTCATGAAAAAGGCCTTTTTTTGCGCTACAAGTGGAGGTAACGCCTTAAAATAGATATAAAACTACCCCTAAAAATATTATATCAATATGCAAAAAGTTCTTCCGAGAACTTTTTGATTCACCCTCATGTTTGCAAAATTCCTCGGCAACTACAGCTCTTCTTATTGCAAAGACTTCGAAGATTTTGTTGAGCATTACAATGGTTTTTCCCAGCGTGCAATCTCACTTTTTCGACTGAAAACGATAAGGAACCACGGCTAAAAAAATTCTGAACATTGCGGATATCCATTATCGGATTTCGATATCCGTATGCGCTTTGTACACACAGCAATCGGCGATATCGATAACAACACTGCTGCCCAAGATCTCGCACAGGTGTAGATTGTGATCTGCAGAATGTTTCAACGGTGTGAGCGAGGAGTGGGGGCAGGCGGAAATGGCTGATCAAGGTTCGCTCGCACACAGAACAAAAAAGCTGCCAAGTGACGGAACTAGAGCTTGGACTATCGGAGCTTTTTCCGTTGCCGGTATTACTTCGATATCATCAAAGTTGTAACATATGGGAAGCTTTGATTAAAAATGTCAGAAGCTTGAAAGTAAAGATGGAAGTTGTAGAAATAATAGTGTATAGTTAAGTAAAACCACAGCATTTATTGAAAATCACAGTCTTCTATTAAGGCCTTCATTTATTATACATTCCTAAACATACTCTGATATGTTCTTAAATATATTGGGTGTAGTTCCGAAAAGGACATACCTCCGATTAATTTAGAATTTCGGGTACCCGTGTATTTTGACCCGATGATTACGAAAATGATAGAGAAAATATCCGCAAACTTTATTTGCAAGGTCAAAACTCAAGAAAACTGATTTGTAAAATTAATTTTCCACTTTATTTTAATAAATGTTGATCTTAAAGAAATATGTCTCTGACAAAAGTTGTAGCCTATAAAAAGATTGATCTTTTATATTCTATATAGTTTTTGTCTAAAACCATTCTGTTTCGAGAAAAATGGGATAATGCTCCAATAGGTACATTTTGCTAAAATCCATTAGTTTCGATATTATGTACTTATACACTTCACGACGGGAGGGTGGCAGTTTATTTGGGTTTGTTTATTGTTAGGGTTAATTTGGGTTCGTTTGTTTTGTTGTGTTGTGTGTTTGGATTTGTTTGTTGTGTTGTGTGTTGTTTGCTGTGTGTTTGGGTTTGTTTGTTGTCTTGTGTGTTTGAATTTGTTAAATATCACGTGTTAAAGATCAAAGTGCAACTTTCCCGCGGTAAAGTGCGTAAGTAGATAATATCGAGACTAATGGAGTTTAGGAAAATGGACTTTTTGGAGTATTATCCACTTTTTCTCGAAACAGATCGGTTTTAGACAAAACTTGTATAGAACATAAAAGATCAATCTTTACAGAGGCTGCAACTTTGGTAGGGAACATTTTTGTCTAAGATCAACATTTATTACAATAAAATAGGAATACTTTTAAAAAATCAGTTTCTGGGAGTTTTGACCCGAGGAATAAAATTTGCGGGTATTTTCACTATAATATTCGTGATCAGCGAGTAACAATAAATGGGTTCACAAAATTCCAAATTAATCGCAGGTATGTCCTTTTCGGAACTTTATCCAATTTATTCAACCCAACGTAAAATAAATTTAAAAGAAAAGAAAAAATCGGAACTTTTATACAAATCAAATAAGTAGTAAGCAAGCAAAATTAAAATTAGGAAGTTTTATGCAAGTCAGTATAGTAGCCGCTACCAGAATGCAAACAGAATGCTTGTGGCAGGCAGCCATCAGCATGATCACTTTAATTAACGAGATTGAAATTGTTGAAACAATGACTCGAAAAAACCGAGGGCATCTGAAGTTTCGTCTTTCAGAGACCCGTTTTGATTCTACACTCGTGGACAAATAAGTTTACACTTCGGAAATTTTTAATGTAGGTTTTAATATTTTAAGGCTGTTAAATGTAATAAAACACAAATAAGTGAATGTAACTTAAATGGAAGTAATAACAATAATAATGATATTTGAGTTTTTGCAACTCTGATATCGAAATATCGGTATTATTCGAGTCCAAGATGGGTTTTTCAATATATAATTTTTGGTCTGATATTCCGGTTTTTCAATATTATCGAAAACCGGTACCCATACTCTAGTTTCACTACGAAACGATAAAAAAATAATGGAACTAGCGAAATATCGATAAGATTCCTTTGTAGCTGGACAATAAATTTTAAACATGTCATTTTTTTCAGGGTTCGTTTTTTAAGCATCAACAGCGATGGACAGACAAATATACTCAGAAAATGAGACACACAAATATACTGAGAAAATCTTTTTTTCTTAGCGAAGATAAAATAAGCAACGAGTCGTTATCATTTCGGAGAATACTTTTTGGGGCAGCGGCAAAAAATCCATCGAACGAAATTCTATTGAAATCAGATTAGAATCTGGAACATGGTCACAACGGTTTTTCAAGATGATTGGGTAATTCAAGATTGTTGTTATTTCGATCATTGGCGCAAAGAGAGCACGGATCCCCCCACCCCCCTCCCCGCCCAAGAAATCCCGATGACCCCAGAAAAAAATCGATCCAAAATAATTGAAATGAAATAATCGATCAATTTATTACTTCATCTAAGTGAGCATAAATAAATAATCCAATAAAAGTTGGAATATTTTCTTCGTTGTAATTTCGTAATTTGTTTGAAAAGTGGCAATTTTATTACGTAAATAAAATAGATATGCGAATTTCATAATTGGGTCAACTGTGGGCAAAATAAATACATTAAATTTGCCGGTAGATGCACACCAAGAAGGATACTGAAAGGTCAACATTTACTACCAAGTAACAAATAACATCATGGTAAATCTAAAACGCCGATTCAAGGATTTACCGTTAGCTCAACAGTTGAGGCATTTTTTAAAATTGAATTTGAAAAACGGAACATATCGATAATTTTCAAAAAATGTCTTAACATTTTGATATTTACTTTTTTTGTTGCCACAACCCATGTAGAGGTTGCCATGAGTTGCCCAATGTTACGATCAGGCCAATATTGGGACCATCGTATAAGCCAACAAAAGAGAAATAATATTGGCCCATTACTGTTCCGCTCCAAACTGAAAACTGGCACAATATCGGCCCATCCCAAAAGCCTGTCCTGGACCGTCTTTAAAAACTGATAAATAGCCGTGATAGTTGAACTAAATTTGCCAATTTAAAAACTAGGGATACTAAAATACTGATAATTCCATTGGCCCAATATTGTTCCGTTATAAATTGAAAACCGGCACAATATCGGCCCATCGTTTAAAACCAATAAATAGCCGTGATGGTTGAACTATATTTGCCAATTTAAAAACTGGTAATGCTAAAATACAAGCAATCACATTGGCCCATTATTGTCCCGTCATAGATTGAGAACCGGCACAATATCGGCCCATTACTAAAGATTATCCTGGCCCATCTTTCAAAACCAATAAACAGCCGTGATAGTTCATCGAAATTTGCCAATTTTAAAACTGGCAATGCTAAAATACTGGAAATTACATTGAATTAATCTAAGCCCTTTATTGGCTAAGTGGGTCAGACCATACCTGCTTTTATTTTATTTAAGCCTTGGGTTATTCACTATCTGTATATTGTGCCAGAATAGGTAAATAACTGGCACGTCATATATTAATCGTCTATATTTTGTAGTTCAGTTTTTGTAATCAAGTCTTGGCCTATTATTGGCATTTGTGAATAACCAACATAAGTAAGTAAAATATGCCAATTTTGAAACTTGTCATATACGCAAATCACAATTTCTTTTAAGGTTATTCCATAAAATATGTATCCAGAAGGACCAATTTCGGGCCAATCTTGGCCCGATATAGGTTGAATATTTATCACGCACCTAAACAAACCCAAACAAACTCACGGTCCAATATTCTAAATAGACTAACTTCTAGATAGACCAACTGTGAAGGCCCATCATAGAGCCAGTGGTCAATTTCTACATAGGCCCTTTAAGAGGGCCCACATAGGGCCAAGTGCAATCACCAACATTGTCGCTACAATGAATTAAATCATTGGCCCAATAATTGTTGGCTCTGTTGGCCGATATCGGGCCGTTCTTATCATTTCTACAAAGGCACCTCATTGGTAAATACTCACGGCCCAATATTCTAGAAAGGCTAACTGTGAAGGCCCGCCCCAGGGCCAACGGTCAATCTCTACATGGGAAACGGTGGCAAAACACTTTTTTTAAATTTTTCGAAAAATGTCCGCCATTTTGTTATTTTTGCATATATCAAAAATCGTATGATATGCGTTATAGCCATTAACATACTAAATCTAAATCCATTTGATTTTTTTGTTTCGGATGATCCATCTCCGAGATTTCATCAACAGTGCAGACCTACAATTTTTTGGGGCATTTTTTTAACTACCATTTTCGTCTATAAATAGTGACTTAATTAAATATATATTTAAAAAAAATGTATTTCGAAAGGGTATTTATTAAGTGTAACAACTTTTATATCAATATCTATAATATAAACCTATCAAAATTTCATGAAAATAGGCTTTTTTAGCGTCTAAAGTGAGAAGACCCCTTAAGAAAGCATATTCAAAAGAACTAACTTATAAACTTTTCCAAGCAGTACTTCCAGTGAGCTCTGCCGGCTGTGAAAGGAGTTTTTCTACCATGAGGCGGACAAAAACGTGTCTTAGAATCATAACGCTCCAGGAACAATTCTCTCAAATGACACTGCTGGACATAGATACTGACACCGTTAAAAAAAAAACATTCGAACTAAAAAAGTGTTGAGCCAATTTGCAGAAAAAAAAATACAAAGCTAAATCTCATTTAATGAGTGCCTACTGAAAGTCAAGTTTAAGGGGGATAGAGCGGTGAAATTGAATTGAATGACGGTTTATGAATTATTTTTTTCAACGAGCCTCAAAAAAATGCATACGATAGATATATTCTGTGGATGGTAATTTTTCAGAAAGATATAATTAAAGAGCAAAATTATGCATTTTTATATTTTGGTGTTGCTACGAACTTGAAAAAGTATAACATTATCGATGATTATTAGGAAACAACTGTTTTATACAACTCAGAATGAAATTTTCAGTAACTTATAATTATGTCCATTTATATTTACGTCGCGAAATTAGTCATTTATTACATCCTTGCTTGATTCAACCTTGAATATATATATAGTTTGCGATAGGCAAGAACCTTGATGGTTCAACATTCGATATATTCAGGGTGTTAGAAAGGTAGATGCAAAGCCTTAAGGGGGTGATAGGTCACCTCGTTAGGAACATATCTAACCTCGGTTAACTTAGTCCAAAGTCTAAGAATTTCAAGTTATCACGGTAAGTATGATTTTTAGAAAATTTCCCAAAATTAGGTACCAACTCGTTTACCTCTTATGTTAATGCTATTTTTTTAAAAATAGCATTAACATAAGAGATATTTTTATTTTTTGACAAGTTTTTCATTATTGAATACGTCCCATTTATTTAGTTGTGTGGATACAGATGATTGTATTGGTGTTTGTCGATTGAATACACATCAAGCTAAGACGCAAATAAGTTTCTAGTTACCAATTATTGTCTGTTTGAACATTATGAACGAGTACGTACCCAATTTTGGGAAATTTTCCAAAAATCATACTTACCATGATAACTTGAAATCCTTAGACTTTGGACTAAGGTAACCTAGGTGAGATATGTTTCTAACGAGGTGACCTATCACCCCCTTAAGGCTTTGCATTGACGTTTCAAACACCCTGTATTTATGTTACGAGATTATTTATTATTACCATTAATTGATATTAGGTGTTGCTGAAATACGGAAACTTCGCGGACATTGGGGTTGGCAGCAATGCTCTTCATTCGCCAGCCAAGATTCGTAATCTTGCATCAAACCTTGATGGTCCAATATTGAATAGGCAGAGGGGTTTTTTTTCTAAATTTTTACAAAGGTTCAGTCTGCGTGAATCCGTTGTTAGAAATGGTTCACGCAGACCATTTAGTACCTATTAGCTTGGTACTAAATAGCCAAAAAATTACATCACCCGTAGCATGAACGCCTTGCCCATCTAATCGCACCCAAAATTACATACATTAAACTACTTTTTATCCCTGGCGTTTAGTGGAGAAATTAAAAGAAATCTCAAAGACTCAGTATAATCTAGACAATAACATATATGTTTTTTGTTTTTATTCTTGGATTGTAGCTAACGCTCTAATTAACCTCCATAAAGGCTATGAACTGGATTCAGAAAATTAGTTCTCTCAAAATTCTCTAAAAAAGGTCTCTAAAACGTTCTCTGAAAATTAAAGAAAATTAAGAGAAGGAAGAAAAAACTTCTTCAAAAATTAGAGAACAAAAATCGTAAAGACAGTATAATCTAGACAACAACATATATGTATTTCGTTTAATATTGGTTTGTGGCTAACGCTCCAACCTCCTTAAAGACTGGTGACTGGATTGAGAAAATGAATTCTCTAAAAATTCTCTAAAAAAAGTTTTTAAAAAGCTCTTTAGAAATTAAAGAAAATTAGGAAAAGGAAGAAAAAAGTTCTCTAAAAATTAGAGAAAATTAGGAAAAATTAGTTGATCATTTTTCAAGGTATTGCAAATTTTTTACTAATGTTAACATGAACGTGCGTTTAAAGCTTCATATTTTATGTGCTTTACGTGATTATCGACTATTATGTAAATTTTATTTAAAAACAAAAAATTGTGAACAAAGCCACTTTTTTATCACCCCTCCCCTCCCCTGCAATAAATGCTGCCTATCCCAATGATTTCGATATGACAAAAGATAAACGTTCTCGTCTCACATCGACTGAAAAAAGACTTAAAAAAAATGTTTTTTTTTCCAATCATTGTGCGTAAAATCCGTTCCACTTGTGGTTGCTTCGACACTTACCATTTCAAATTGTTTACAGCATGTGCAGCAATATTTGTGCAACTTTTTTAGATCAGTTGCATCAAGAAATTGTGGTGAAATGAAATGCTTTATTGTTTCGTCAATTTAACGGTAGCACAAACCCGAATTTTCCAAATTTCATCGATCGATTCCACATTTCGATCGATCGAATTTCAAAATTATCCGCAAAAACGATATTTTTTCCGGAAGAAAAAGTTGAAGGATAAATCGGGATGAATGACGACGAGCTTCGTTATGTCGCCGTGATATATCGAAACGGCGCGCGTCCGACGACTGTCAGGCACGTTTGCATTTTTGCCGATATGAAATGATTTTTTTGTCGTTATCGAAGAACGATCTATACCGTTCGACTCGACCAATGGGATGTGAGCGGAGGCTCGGTAACTATTGGCGACCCTCGCGTATCTATAATCCGCGAGATAACTCTTTCGAGAAACTCGCCCGACTGGTTTTATTTATCTATGATTCGCTTAATGTGCTCGTGAATCTATTATTTTCCGAGAAAACTAACATTTTCGTCAAATTTATCTAAGTTTATTGGCGTTTTCGTTGGACCAACGAAGTTCTTATCAGTCTTCGCGTTTATTTTTCGGAACACGTCAATCGCTACGAGAGGAACCGGCTTCTCCGTGACATCGAATAGTTCGAATTTCCGTGGAAATTAAGGGGAGAAATAACTTTGGGTGAAAAAAACATTGCTGAGTTTCATGATTTTTTTTTTAAGGAAACGTTTCTTCACCATTTTTTAGACTTACGGTATGTTTTATTACTTCTTTTGGCTATTACATGGTATTTTTTGAAAATATTAATCTTCAAAAATGGCGGATGTGTAGCACGGTTTCCAAAACGGGTTGTGGCGGATGTTGTCAGACGGCGTGACACGTAGCGTCGGCGGCATTCATCTGAAAAAAAAAACAACGACGATTTTTGTTTTCGTAACACTCATACGCAGAATATGGACCAAGAAAAAGTGAGAAATGTTGAAAATCGATTAAATGGTACGCTTTGAAACAAATAGATTGAATTTTCCGGGAAAATGGCTTCATCTTGCATTTAAAAAAACGTTATTTTTTCTTTATTTTAGCAAACATTTAGGTTCATGTTTTAAAGAATAAAGTTAGAAAGATTTTTAGCAAATTTCATCAGAATCAGTCGATTAGTTTTTTAGCTATACGTCACGCCAGTTTTAACAATCTAGTTTGGAAGACCGTGCCACACCTCCGACATTTCAAAAGATTAATCATTTTTTCAATACCATGTAACAGCCAAAAGTAGTAATAGAACATACCCTGAGTCTCAAAAATGGTGAACAAATCGTTCCTTAAAAAAAATCATGAAAATGAGCAAATTATTTCTTTTCTAAAAGTATTTCCTCCCTTAAGTTAGAATCAATATTTGATTTTTTTCAACTTTTTAAAAATAAGTTTGTAATAACCGGTCAGAATTGGACATGTTTATTCACTGGTGCTGTATTTTAACATCTTTCCAGTGAATGGATATGTAGGCTCTGTTCTGACAATTCCCAAAGGAGAGTAAAAAATTAGGTTTATCTGCTGAAAACTGCAAATTAATTACTGTTACGAGATGACAATGTACATTTGAATAAATGTCGTCATAAAATCACTGCATTCTTTTTTTTTAATTTAAACAAAATTTAATTTTCCATTTATCTGCTGAAAACTGCAAATTAATTACTGTCACGAGATGACAATGTACATTTGATTAAATGTCGTCATAAAATCACTGCATTCGTTCTTATTAATTTAGACAAAATTTCACTTTCCATTTCTCTGCTGACACGAATTTTGATAGTTTTTTTGAGAATGCCACGTTAAAGGGGGAGATACATTTAGGCGAGGAAAAAAATGCTGATTTTCATGATTTTTTTCAAACGAAAGATTTCTTCACCATTTTTCAGACTTAGGGTAAGGGTTATTACTGTTTTTGGTTGTTACATGGTATTTAAAAAAAATATATTAATCTTCACAAATGGCGGAGATATGGCACGGTCTTCTAAACGGATACCGGCGGATGTTGTCAGCCGGCGTGACACGTAGCGTTGGCGGGATTAATCTGAAAAAAAACCAACGAAGATTATCCTTTCATTAACAATGTCAGGCAGAATATGAACCAAGAAAGAAGTGAAAAATGTTGAAAATCGATTAAATGGTACGCTTTGAAACAAAAATGTTCAATTTTCCGAAAAAAAAATGGCTACATTTTGCAATAAAAAATGCGTTTTTTTTTTAATTTTCAAAAACATTTAGGTTCATATTTTAGGCGATGAGGTTAGAAAAATGTATACCAAATTTCGTCAGAATGAGTCGATCCGTTTTTCAGCTATAGGTCACGCCAATTTTGAAAATGCCGTCTAGAGGACCGTGCCATACCTCCGCCATTTTGAAAGATTAATTTAAAAAAACCATGCAACAGCCGAAATTAGTAGTATTTTAAAAAATCATGGAAATGAGCAAATTTTGTCTCCTCTCAAGAATGATGATGTACATTTTATTAAAAGTGGTCATAAAATCACTTCATTCGTTCTTTTTAATTTAGACAAAATTCAATTTTCCATTTCTCTGCTGAAACGAACTTTGGTACTTTTTTTGAGAATGTCACGTTAAGTAACTAGAAGATTCGTGTATTTTCTATGAAATCGTAATAGCAAATTTACAACTCCTATTTAAATCTAATAGAATTACAATTTTTGTGCAATACACTGCTCTCCAAATCGAGAATTTGCTAAAATTAAATAATAAATCGTAATCCCAAACAACGTTCATCTACACTACACGAACATTTACTGATGGTCGAGTGTCCATTAACTGGTAATTACGTCCATTAACTGATGATTTAGTCACTGCGCTACTTATTTATCAATTCCTCCAACATTATTCGTGGCGATTGCTCGAAATTTTTTTTTCTGCTATCAGAATAACATCTTTTCTCGGCTACAGCAATTAAAAACCTACTTTCCATGATATTTCCATTTGGCAGCCCATCTGACTATTAATACACCAGGGTTGCAAATAATGCATTACTTGTTGTAATGCATTAGCGTTTTCATTACTCATTACTTTACATTTTGTAATGAAAAAAAATTAATTACCCATTACATTACATTCAGCAATGTAACAAATGTCCATTACTCATTACATTACATTTTATAATGCAAACATTTGCCATTACTCATTACATTGGATTTTGTGAGGGAAAACAATTTATTACGCATTACATTGCAAATTGGAATGTGAAAAATTCCATTCCTCATTACATTACATTTTGTAATGTGAAATATTTTTATTACCATTTTTTTACATTACAAAGTCCAATGTAATGAGTAATGGAAATATTTTACATTACAAAATGTAATGTAATGAGTAATGGATTTTCTTTACATTACAAAATGCAATGTAATGAGCAATGTAATTTTTTACATTACAAATAATAAGGTAATGAGTAATGGAATTTGTTCACATTACTGATGCAATGCAATGTAAAAAATGTTCATTACTCATTACAATGTAATGAGGATTATTATTCGTTTCCCATTAGGGGCAGCGGTATTTGCACTGGGTCGATCTGACCCGAAGGAAAACGAATAATAATCCATATCACCTTGTAATGAGTAATGGAGATTTTTTACATTACATTAGTAATGCAAACAAATTCCATTACTCACTACCTCATATTTTGTAATGTAAAAAAATTCAATTACTCATTACATTAAATTTTGTAATGTTACCAATTTCCATTGATCATTGCATTACACTTTGTAATGTAAAAAATTCCATTGCCCATTAGGTTGGAGTTTTTAATGTAAACAATGTCCATTACTCATTACAATGTAATGTGTAATGAAATTTGTCGTCATTACATATTACATTGCATTTTGTAATGAAAATGTATCACATTACAAATTCCATTGTAATGGCATTTTTTACAGCACAAAATATAATGTAATGAGTAATGGAATTTTTGTACATTACTGAATGTAATGTTATTGGGTAATGAAACATTTCTTCATTACCCATTAAAAAAGTGATGAATAATGCATTACTTTTTAATGACAAATTTCGCAACCCTGTAATACACTGGTCGATTCACCCAACCACATCGTTTGGATTGTAGCCTGGCTTCGCGCGCTTAACAGCAGCGCTTGCCGCGCATGCGCGGCGGCGTTTCCCCGATAATCCGTCGCAGCGCTGTCGCCGACTGCGCCCGTGTCCCTAGAAAACGATCAGTATGGCGGCGGACGGCGTACGTAACGTGTCGCATTATTGCGTAATAATTTCGACCGTACGGTGAACCATCCACGCATACGATCGTCTCGCGCTCCCGTCCCCGGAAAAACTCTTTCGTCCCTCATCAATTTCGGGCGAAGAATAGAGAAATGGCATCGACTCTTTCGCGCAGTCGCACGTGAAGCTTCGACGCGAGTGTCTCCCGAAGAGTCATCACGAGTCCTGGTAGTGTGACAAAGGATGTTTGCAGTGGCGATTACAAAGTTCCGGTAACGAACAGTGAACAATCGACTTCCTCGCCGGCCAATTTTTCTCAACGTACAATGTCGACGATACAACCGCCGAATACGACGAGCGCCAACAGCTTGTTGCCAGCCCTCAGGACTCTTAAGTACGAGCACTTTGTCGGCGGTATATCGGGTGGCTTTGTTTCCACCCTCATATTGCATCCCCTCGACCTCATCAAAATTCGATTCGCGGGTGAGCACAAATATCCCCTTTATCCAAATTTTCGCTACTGGACGATACTGACGTCATTTGGAAATTGAACGAACAAAAACCTGTCGCGATTTTTCCGTACTTCGTCCGCAAACGCATTTGACGACAAACCTTCGAAATATAGACAAGGGGATACATCTAACTGGAGGCCCAAAAAAATGGCCAAACATTGATATTTTTTTGTGTAAACGGTTCAAACGCATTTTTTACCTCAAAAAATCACCAAAAAATACAAAAAAACATGGCCGCCGGCTGATGAAATTTGTTTCGCGACGTTTGGCGGTGGACACTCTCCAGCTTGAACGGTCCATCCGAAATATAAAAACGAAACGGGTTATTCTAGCTAACAATAAGTAGGAGTCGTTGACGATCGTCGAGTTTGAAAATCATTTTTTTAAACAACGTGAGGACGATTTGAAACTCGAGCATACGAAATCTAGGGGAAAAAGTCGTCAGTTTTACGTGATTATTGAAAAATGAAGATCGATTTTGAAAATGTGCGATCGTCAATGACCTTTGAACGTTTTTTGGCGTATCTCCTGTAAATTTGGGAAGAATCCGTCGAGTGGTGCTCGAGATATCACGTCCACCGACTTTGAAAACTGTTTCGAGAAAAACGCGTTTAACGCGGTCGAAATTCTTAGGAAATGTAACTAAAGGATGATCGAATGAAAATATTTTTGGAAAATGCCATTTTTTGACCCACCTACGTCGATGTAGCCCGCTAAATCGCGAAAAAAAAACTCGAGAGATGGATTGCCAAACCGGAAACGTTTCTTTTTATCTCTTGCACGTGAGATCTTTCTTTGTCATCCGACCGACACGACCTTGCGCAAGCAAACGGACGGCCATCGCGTGTATCGGGACGCACAAGCATCGTTGTACCTTCCTACCTAAATGCGGACGTTCCCCGCGGTTAAATTTACGTTCCACGTGGCTCTGCAGAATCGATTTGCCCCGCGTACCCTGTGAATGAATGTTTTCGTGATTTTTACACGGGCATTTATCGCGTCTCGCCTACCGTTAGTGTGCGAATAGAGAAAAGTTTGCCGAGCTCGGTATTTGACGACGTGAACGTTGTTGCATTACGCTCGAAACGTTCGATAAAATAATTTTCAATGTCTCGCGAAATGTTTTATGACGATCGATCCAACGTGTTCGAGGCGAGGCGTCTTCTTCGGCACACAATGGTCGCGTCGAAAATATACATATTTTTTTCCGATGTACAAAATGGCCGACTACTAATATATTATTTTATCTTTTTTTTAGGCGCTCCGCGGCGTGACATTTAGCATCCACAATTTTTTACCTAGAACAAAAAACGAAAATTCTCGTCACTCTACATTAGAATACCTAGAGAAGTGCGTACGGAATTGAAAAAATATCGTTTTATTCAAAAGTTGTAGGCATTCGAATGAATTTTCAATGAAAAATTTCGTATAAAACTGCTCATGAAATGATAAGTTTTCGATTAATCAGAAATTCCGTACGTACTTCTCTGCGAAACGCAATTAGGAACATAACTTAAATTTGAAGTAAATCGAGTGAAAATTGTTAAAGTTATTTGTCACGCCCATTGGAAGAAAGCTGTTTCGAGAAAAACGCGTTTAAAGTTTTAGATAGTCTATGGCTGTGCCAGAGGTGGGCTTACGTTATGCGCTCAACGAATAGTAACTTTTTCTTATGATGATAAATCACTGTTTTAGCGAAAAAAATCTATTTTTTTTAAATTCTACTGTGCCCTTATCCCTTAAGGTAATCCTATCGCTTCACACTAGTAATACCACTGATCATACTTGAGACTAGTACAATTCATATTGTTAACACATGCAAAAAAAAAAATGTAATAACTAAATTTTTCTATGTGTAAACTGTTTGATGAATGTTCACATTTAGATAGAAAAATGAAAAAATAGTTATTCCAACGATTCGCGCAATATTTCTAGGTTTGATATTTGGTCAGGTCGCACAATGTCAGGCGCGGAAAATATGAAGCATTGTATTCGGGCGACGACTGGTAAAAAGCGTGGAAAATTTGTGTCGACGAAATATGTCGGTTAAAAATGAAATATGTGTGGACATTCGAATGAGTGAGATAAGGTTAGGACTACAGTCAGCTGTTGCCTTGCTGTCACGTCTCTTTATCGTAGTAAGTGGTAACAAATCCAATACCGGAAGTTCAAATTTAACTTGATATTACATAATATTAGGTCAATGAGCGTAATTTTTTCTAAGAGCATTGGATTACTACAAGTGTTAAGGCGTTACCCCCACTTGTAGCGCAAAAAAAAGGCCTTTTTCATGATTTTTTTTAAAGAAAACTACAAAACTTTTTTAATCGATCAATATACCATCTTAAAGAACACATCTTGAAGAGCTTTCAGTAATTTTTTTATTGAAAAATATTATATTGTTTAGTGGCAAATGGCCGTCAATGAAATAATGTTTTTATATACACGGTTTGCGGTGACCAACATTGCGGCGAAGTGGATCATCTGGAAAAAAAATGCGGATGGATTTAGTCAAATATAAGTATAAACTAGTCTTTAATCGAAGGATTTTAAAAAATATTCATTTTTCACAAAATGGCGGACAGTCAAAGTTAATGGTTCGATTTTAACGAAAAAACGGCCGTTCTTTGGCTATAAAACGGCCATTTTTTTCGAAAAAAAAAATCGAACGATTAAAGACTACATTTTTATGTATTAAATAAGCCTGCAAAATTTCAAGAAGATCGGTTCATTAGTGTTCGAGTAATATTGGTCACCGACTTCAGAAATGCCATTTTGAGAAAAACGCGTTTAAAGTTTCTCTTTCAACGCTCATATCTCAGTCAATTTTGTTCGGATTGACTTGAAATTTTCAGGACATATTCTCAGATACTTATACTTCAAAAAAATGCAATAACAAAATCGATTTTTTCAAAATCGCAAGTGGGGATAACCCCTTAAGTATGTAAATGTGATTATCTTTAAGAATCTGACGGATTTCCACTATTATATACACTTTTGTAGCGATCGAAAATTTTGTGTTTGTATGTCGTCTCGGAATTCCTTTACAAAAATACGCAATTTTTATATATTTTTTTCTCTGTTCTTAGGTCGATAAGGGGGCGTCCATTAATTACGTGAGGCGTTTAGGGGGGGGAGGGGGTCGAGCGAAATCTCACCTAATCTCACGTGGGGGAGAGGGGGGCTTCGGCAAATCTCACGTAATTTTAGTAATTTTAGTAATTTTAGTAATCACATAATTTTTATCACGTAGGGAGAGTCTCCCTACTACTTTACATGGTGGAGTAAATGGTACTACAACCGCAGTTACTTCTACTACAATTTATTTTCCGTAAACGTATGCATTTTAAAAAATCTCACGTGAGATTAGGGGAGGGGGGAGGGGGCCGAGCAAAATCTCACGACATCTCACCAGGGGGAGAGGGGGGGTCGAAAAATCGCCAAAATCACCTCACGTAATTAATGGATGCCCCCTAACCGACCCTGAAATTTTACAGAGACGATTATTAATATATTTAGTAAAGGTAAAAAAAATGAAAATCCTATGGATTGATGCCTGGCGATAGGATTACCTTAAGACGGAATGACACCTCATCGCGGTCGGTATGGTAGAACAATTATAGATACCCAAAAATCTCTGAAACGGCTCTTCAGATTTCGTCGAAACTTTGCCAAACGACGTCAAATAGATAGACGAACAGCTGTCTGTCCCTGAAATTTTCTGAATTTGAGAAAAAAAAGCAGATTGACTTATCATAAGCCAATCTACGTTTTTTTTCTTGAATTCAGTAAATTTGAGGGGCAGACAGCTGTTCGTCTATCTATTTGACGTCGTTTGGCAAAGTTTCGACGGGAACTAAAGAGCCGTTTCAGATATTTTTGGGTATCTATAATTGTTCTACCATACCGACCGCGATGCCGTGTCATTCCGTCTTAAAGAGCAAAATTGTTGTGAATTTTTTATATTTCTATTACGTAAATAAGAAAAACTTTTGTGTTACCACTCAGATAGACAGTCATGATCATCACGCCGTGCATACAATTTTCGAAGAACATTTTATAGCATCCCGTGAAAAATTGCCGACGCTTACAATAAAACCAACGCTCGGGATGGCAATCGGAGCCCAACCGATGGTACCAGTGTTGCCGGATGGTTTTGGCAGCTTCTCCCTAGACGATCGCTGGTTCCCCCTAAACATCTCCTAAATAGCCCCCACCGAGCAATTTCGCGATCGGTCAACTGTCGTCAAATAGCTGTGATTTGAAATGCATTTCCTGCTTGTGTATTGAGTATTTTGTTTTGAAACTTAATTGCTGCGATCTGTGCGAATTATACACGAAGATGAATACTTTTTTTATGGAAATAATTGTTGTAGTTAGGTTAAACGTACGGTCGGTAAAAACATTTATCGTGGTATGGTAATCTGTCTGTTGAGCCTTGGAGGGATTTATTTCTTTTTGAATTTGCATTTTACAAGAATCCCGCTTTTATATATGTCGATATATTTGTTTATAATTACAATTTTTCACTTATTAGCCGAGTATACACTTTGAACTATTCTATAGTGTAACTTATACTTATTGACGACGGTCCATTCCAAGTCCATGTTACGTATTTTTGCCCCCTGAATACAAATTCACGATTAGTTCCCCCGAAACCCTCAATTTTTGTTGAAAAAGTGTGGAAAGATTTGTTAAAATCGATGGTCTCTGTTTGAAATTCTGCCAAAAATCGAAAAATACCCGCAGCACAATGGACGAAGCGGCATTTTAAAGCGAAAACGACAACGAACAGAATGAGCACAGAGTGGATTCCCCATCGGATTGATACTTATTGCAATGAAGAAGTCACTGATGCATGAATTGCTAAATTTCGGCCCTAATTGTCCGGAAATATATCGAGAGTTCCAACATCGCTGTCATTTATATTATTGTAAATATTCTCAGAGCTGAAACGCTTCAACATACGAGCTGCCGGCTTAAAGTCACAGCAATCAACGCTGAGCGTGAGTCGATCGTGCATTATAGCCTCGACCATTTCGACCGACATTTTGTTTCGCAGCTTGTATCGGTTGGGTTTGAATTATTGGTTTCGTTTCTTTGGGCTTACTTGTTTGTTTGCGTTCACTCGGAATTGGTGCACTTGTAGTTAGTGTTTTTTTACTTGTTTTGAGAAGAAAAAAAACCTCGTAAATTGATAATCCTCAAAAAATACACTGACGCTTCATCATTCTTCTAAAAAATCTCCTACAATGTTTTTCCCCCTATTTCTCTCCAACCCCACGTGAAATACTCCTAAATCTAGGAGGAAATCTACTAACCTGGCAACACTAGATGGTGCCCAACCCTAAGGCCAACGTTCGGCCGGTTTTGTTGACCGATGAATAACCCATGGTTAAATTGAACATTGGCGCATCACCGACAACCAACCTTGGGACAATATTGGCCTTAAACTGCACCCAACCTTTGGTTCGCCGCACTAGATCCGAACTCTGGCCATCTATATTAACCATTTCTCAGCCTACGTTTGCAGTGATTACTGGCAGCGAGAAAGCTACCAGCGCTGGTCCAGTATCGGGTTTGCTAGGCTGACGCTGTTCGCCAACTGTAGGACCCATGTAACATTTCGGATTTTCTCCAACCGTCGCCCAGTACTGGTAGTGATCGTTGACCAGTCGTCAAGTATAGTTGGCACTGTACTGGCCTCGTGCTGGGCCGTTTGTAATTTTTTTCATGGGATATTGACTACATGTCGTGATGCAAAGCCATGAACTCATTTAGTATCATAAATGTATAAACATTTCGATCTGAATACGTCGTTTACAGATGCATCGTACGTTTGGAGCACATCGAACTCATATCGCTGTGCTCAAGTGTCCGCAATTAATATCCGCAGATTTGACGTCATATTGGAGTCATGTGTAGACATTTTGGCATGTATTCACTATGGTAGCATTAATTGTTCTGATGAATTGTACTTAACATGAACGCAATTTCGTTTACGTTGATGAAGACATTTCATGAGCTCATTTATTAGGTGCGCAACTAAGTTCTCGCTGTCTTTTTTTATAAAAAAAAGCCATTTTATTGTGAAAAAATGCTTACAAATGAATCATTCATAATATTGCCCATCGCTAGCGACAACTTTTTCCCATCTTTCTGGCAGAGCTCGAATACCGTTACGGTAGAAGTGTTCGTCTTTTGACGCTATCCACGAATCAAGCCATTTTGAGATGTCTTCATATGAGCGGAACTGCTGATTAGCCAGACCATGTGCCATCGAACGGAACAAGTAATAATCGGACGGCGCAATATCTTGGGAATATGGCGGGTGGGGTAGGACTTCCCATTTCAGCGTTTGTAAGTAGGTTTTAACGGGTTTGGCAACGTGAGGCCGAGCATTGTCATGCTGTAAAATCACTTTTTCGTGCCTCTGCTCGTATTGTGGCCGCTCTTCGCGCAGTGCTCGGCTCAATCGCATCAATTGAGTTCGATACCGTTCCCCAGTGATGGTTTCGTTCGGTTTCAACAGCTCATAATAAATAACACCGCCCTGGTCCCACTAAATACACAGCAAAACCTTCGCAGCGTGAATATTCGGCCGAGCCTATGACGTAGAAGCATGGAAGGGCAGTCCCCATGATTGTGTTCTCTTTGGGTTGCTGTAATGAATCCATTTTTCATCACCCGTAACGATGCGATGAACAAAACCCTTCCTTTTTTGCCGCTGGAGCAGTTGCTCACAGGCGAAAAAACGACGCTCAACGTCTCTTGGCTTCAAATCATAAGGAACCCAAGTTCCTTGTTTTTTAATCATTCCCAACGCATGCAATCGCTTGGAAATGGCTTAGCGGGTAACTCCTAATGCTGAAGCAAGCTGTTTTTGCGTTTGGCACGGATCCTCGTCGAGCAATGCCTCCAATTCAGCGTCTTCGAAGGTTTTTGGCCTTCCTCTACGTGAACGGTCGTCAACATCGAAATCACCGTCTTTGAAGCAACGGAACCAATCACGGTACGTTGTTTCACTTAGAGCAGCATCTCCATAAACTTTTTGGAGTTCTTGATGCGCTTCAGCCGCCGTTTTCTTCGAATGAAAGAAGAAAAGCAACACTTCTCGCAAATGACGATTATTTGGCACAAAATCAGACATTTTCACACAACCAAAAGTATACGACGCAAAAACAAAATCACTAATACGTCTAAGCTTGGTTCATGACGTTTTGGTTATGTCACAATCGACCAGCACTTACTAGGGGAGCCATCTCTTGAAAAACAGCGGGAACTTAGTTGCGCACCTAATAGTATCATGAATTTGAGATACATCGAGACGTAAATTTGTCGTTACAAAATGACTCATCCGTTGACTACAAGATGAACTCATAAGACGGCAAATTTGAATTTTACAATGAATATCTGCAGATTGACGTCATATGAAAGTCATCCAATGACTTTTGTTGGTGAATTCACTGGGTTAGCACTGGTAGTAGACATGCCATGCAAGCAATATGATGGCGATATGCATGTTTCTCAGTGATACATTCGATGAGTGCAATATGGCGGCGATATGTATATTGATGAAAAGCAAGAATGATAAAAGTAGGCAAAAAAACAATGAAAGTTTACACAAGTGTTAGAATGGCTAAGTAGGTAGCACGCTCAGCTCTAGAATTAGAAGACGTAGGTTCAAATCCCGAGGGTATGTAAACACTTTAACGAGGGAGGATACGTTTTGACCCAATTATCATATAGGCAGGAACATAAATAAAGCACATGGAACACATTTTTTAATTCTTTTTGTTTTTTACGCCGTGACACCCATATAAGCACATCATAGATACGTCACGCCATGCCGCCAAAATGAGTTCCATAGGAGCACTACAATTTCTTCACACCGTGACACCTACACGAGCCCTATATGCACTCAGTTATTATTGCATATTCGTGGGTCGATTTTGCTAGTGCTGATGAATCCAATGCATGCATACTCGCGTGAGAACAACTTTGCCTCATTTGGATTTGTTATTGTGAATCATCATGTGATGCAAATGTGACTTGAAGCGGAGCACTCATAAGGGACACCTAGCTGGGTGATTTTCTATGCCTCATAGAAGATCTACATATGATGCCTATATGAGCTACATGTGTCTATATGGAAAATATCTTGACAAATGGTTGAAGGATTTTCGTAGGCAAAATTCACCCAAAGATATAAAGTGAATTCAGAAATATTAACTTTCGTTGCATTCCAACGATGTAAACTTCAACCTCGTTCATAAGTTTACCTTCAATCTGCAAGATCTACCTCTTGAACTTGAGTTCCCTCAAATGACGAATCCGTTTGACGTTTGCATCGGTGGAATGTAACCGAAATTCTTTTAAATTCATTGCTTTCGTTATTATCCAAAGTCATATTTGCCAGATTTAGGTTGTAGATCGCTGAATGACGTTGGAGTCTGCATCGTAGGAACGCAACGATTAATTTGTTTATTTTCCATGTATCGACTTCCATCACGATCCAGAGCCTGCTTTTTTTGCAAACTGATGCCAAAAATCTCCAATAAAAATACGTAAAAAAGTTTGAGGGATTTTCACAGCCAAAAATTAAATCAAAAATTAAATAAAAAATATATTGATTTTCGTTGGATTCCATCGATGCGAACTTCAACGTCATATCGCTGAATGAGAATCCTAAAAAATATTTTCGTGATTACCGTAGCTTATATCTGCCAAAGGAAATTGTGGCAAATAGAAAAAAATCATTTTCGTTGTATTTCAACGATGCAAACTTCAGCGTCATAACGACGAACGAATGTAAGGTCATTTGCACAGTAGCCTAACCCCCTAAATCGATCGCGTTGATCCGCGCGTAGAAAGCGATCGTTCTATTATCGTTAGAGCAGCAAAGCTGCCTATGTACTTTCGCAGTTGATTCATTATTCGCTTTAACGAATTTTATCGCGAGTACGTTATATGCTAACGGCACTGATGAAAGTCTTGCGAAAAAGGTTAGCTATCTGACGCGAGGGTTATCCAGAGTTCAGTGCGGTATATGTGCAGGGGAACACACCGAGGTAATGATATCTTTGAAAACAATAGTGCACAAGAGCCGCTTTATTGTTACCGATCTCGTGAAGCTGCACGCTCGTAAAATAATGCCGGAAACCGGGGTTCGCAAATACAGCCAAATATTTGCGAACATTATCGTTCGTCTTGTCATTATTGCAGAAATTAAAGAAGCCCGCAATCATTTTTGCGCAATGGAATTATTGCAAGCAGAGTAACGCGAATAAGTTGCGTCATTTGAATATAAATAATGAATATAAATGCAATCCAATATTTGTCAATTGTATATAGATATTAAATGTAAACAATTGACTGACGAGAAATGCACAAACGTCATGATGACGTTGAAGTTTGCATCGCTGAAATGCAGTGAAACTGATTTATTTATCTATTTCCCAAATTTTCTTTGGCAGATTTAAGCCACGAAAATATTTTTTAGAATTCTTATTCAGCGATCTACAACCTGAATTAGCTAAATATGATTTTGGATAATAATGGAAGTAATACATTTAAAAGATTTTTCGTTGCATTCCAACGTCGCAAACCTCAAACCGATTCATCATGCGTACATTCGTCGCCGAAATGTACTGGTGTTGAAGTTGCATAGTTGCAACGAAAGTTCTTTTTCATATTTTCATTATTATAGATCTTTTCTTGCAGATTTATATCGTAGATCCCTAAATAAATATCTTAAAAAATGGCTGAACAATTTTTGTAAGCAAAATCTGCCAAAATAAATTAAGGGGGTTCAGAAACATGGATGATCGTTGCATTGAAACGATGCAAACTTCCATCTCATAAAATTTTCGTTCGATACAAATTTTATTTCGCGGTTCGATAAAAACAATCGGGAAAAATTAAACATTGAAGCTTGTACGAACAAGTATGAAAAAAATATGAAAATTTGAAGAAAAAAAAACCTCCAATGGTACAAACGAGTACAAACGATTTAGCGCTCAATGGGTAAAATTGTAACAAAACTTAAGTGAAATCAAATGGATGGGAGCTCGACTCTTATCTGAAGACCGATGAGACCTCGATGAGGCAAAATAAACATAAATGATTAGATATATTTTCCTACCACATAAACACACATTACGACATAAGAAATGCTTACCTCAAATTAGTCCTAATAAGAAAAACTCACCGTAGTGAAACTAACGTGATGTTTTCACTATTTATAAGAATTACTATCAGCGTGGTTTTTTTTCACAGCCAATATTATACTTTTCCAAGCAAAACTATTATACCTAAGAACATTGTTGACAAAACTCAGATATATTTTATCGTATTCTATAGAACAATATTATTAAACTTAGAGATGCTGACACAACCTAGCCTAAATTTCAACATATATACAAATATAAGATGCGGTTGGTTTGCAAAGTTTATCTTTACGTAAAAAAACAAAGAATGTATGGCATTGTATAAATTTAATAAAAACTTTTTTTAGAACATACGATACACACTACCGACCTTTAGGTTAAAAAATCAGAAACTCGATTCATTTCGTGGGTTAGGGATGGTCCATTAATCACGTGAGGTTTTTTGGCCACTTTCTGAGGCCCCCCTCCCCCATGGTGGTATGTGGTGAGGTTTCTGTTATCCAAATCCTCTCCCCCCCCCCCCCCCCCCCAACTATTTGAGCCTCACGCAAATTATGGACGACCCCCATCACCATGGGAGAGGGGGGGGGGGGCTCACAAAGTGGCCAAAAAGCCTCACGTGATTAATGGACGATCCCTTAATTCACATTACGCTTGTGTGAGACTCTTGATCATTTTTCAGTACAATATTTATATCCGCTGAAAAAATGCTACCACGGAAGTGAAAAAATAGCTACGGTTGACGAATTATCGGATTAAGTCTGGGCACCGCGAAAATGAGAATTCACAGCACCGCTATGAATTTATTAATGTTTTTAATCGCGAATTTGTGCGAGCATCAAGCACACAAAACATTAAGCTATGCAAACATGGCAACGGCGTAGACGGCACAAATGCTAACTGCCTTATCCACATTTGGTCATCATGCCCGGGGACCTCAAACTACTTAGTCAGGATAATTAACGAGTTTCGATACCGTTTCTTGGCATGATCTTGAAGTATGCGACGTTGGAACGTAACGAAAATTAATTCTTTTTCATGGATAACATTTATTTTCGGCCGATGTAGGCTAGAAAAGCATTCGGACGTTTTTACTTATTTTTATTACAAACTTATGAGCTTAAGTTGAAAAGAAAGAGTTTCGAATAACAATGAAAATGAAGAAATAAAAAAGAAATCGTTGCATCCCGATGATGCAAACTTCAACGTCTCTTCTTGGCTGCAAGAGTGGGGATGAAAATACAATTCATTTTCGGCAGGCTGCCAATTTCTTGCAAATAAAATTATTATTGGGCAATTTCCAACTCATATTTTTGTCGAAAAATATTTCCAAGCCGGGAGAATAAATGGGGGGGGGGGGGGGGGGCTTTAGGCGAGAAAAAATTGCTGATTTTCGTAATTTTTTTTGCAAGGAAAGATTTCTTCACCATTTTCGAAACTTAGGGTACGTTTTATTACTGTTTTTGGCTGTTACATGGTATTTTTTAATTAATATTTAAAAAAGAGGCGCAATGGTACGGTCTTCTAAACGGGTTGCGGCGGATGTTGTCAGACGGCGTGACACGTAGCGTCGGCGGGATTAATCTGAAAATAAACTAACCAATATTGTTCTTTCATTAACACTCATACGCGGAATATGAACCAAGAAAAAGTGAGAAATGTTGAAAATCGCTGAAATGGTACGCTTTGGAACAAAAAGATGGAATTCTCCGAAAAAAATGGCTACTCAATGGCTTGAACTCACACGTATCCAACAACGAAGCACACTTGTATAGTTGAGACGCTGAAAAATATTTTTAATAATTGTTGGAAAATAGCTGGGAACCAGAACTCTTCTCAAATACATCAAACAATACCAAAACTATAATATCTCACACAAAAAGCACCCAGAACTCACGCGTATCCATCAGCATATTTCTATAGGAAGTTACAACGAAAAAGCCATCGCCTTTTTTTTGTAAAATCACCAGAACTATTGCTAAAAACCATCAGGAACTATAGAACTGAACTCCGTGCGAAGAGAACTCTCACCTAATTTTGATCTGCTGGCCAATGCTCTAACTTTACTCACACCTACATGTTGCAATCAAAAAAATACTTTCTTTTTTCTTAATTTTCTAAACCATTAAAGGTCATGTTTTAGATGATAAAGTTAGAAAGATTTATACCAAATTTTAAATTTTATACTAAAAATCATCAAATTTTTTTCTCGCCTAAAGGTATCGCCCCCCTTAAGAATGACCTCAACTTCGCCACAATCACGCGCGCGGTACAGAATCAAAGGAGAAGTCTCTTCTCTCGCCGCTCGTTTCTTTTTTTATACCTTGACGGAAGTGCGAATAACTTTCGACGATATATCACAAATTGCGTCATCGAGCTCGCCTCGTGTTGTCCATACTCATTCGTAGTTACTCTGACACACATTTTTCTACAGATTTTCCTGGGTGTAAAATGAAATCATGGATACATGTTTATGTGAGAATTCCCGTGGCACGTGGCTTCGCGAGTCAATGACAGGAAATGTCGTGCTTTGCGAGCCTGAGAAAAAAATATTTGCTTTTTCCTCGTCGTTGTTGTCCGAACTTGTGCCTCGTACTAAATATATCACCTGCTTGAAACGGCGTCTTCTCCGAGGTGTCAACTCGATTTACACGAAGCCAATGACAAATTCATACGAAAAAAAAACACGATGCCTTCGCATTTCAATGAGAATTATTCGGTACGATGTCGCGAATGAGGTTGAAGTTTGCATTGTTGAAATGCGATGAGAATTCATTTTTTGGAATTGGTCAATTTTGTTCTAGATTTTAACTATCAAAATCCGTTGACCACTTTTTAGGATCGTTGCTTAAAAATATTGGGGAGAATAGATATTAATGAAAATGTTACTAGTCGTTATGGTATATTTTCTGAATATGGTGGCAAAAGGACAGCGGAGGTTGCCGCACTCGTTTATTAAGGGGTTACCCCCACTTGCGATTTTGGAAAAATCGATTTTTTTTATTGCATTTTTTTTAAGTATATGTATCTGAGAATATGTCCTGAAAATTTCAAGTCGATCCGAACAAAATTGACTGAGATATGAGCGTTGAAAGAGAAGAATCCGCGATGAAAGAGCGTTGAAAGAGAAACTTTAAACGCGGTTTTCTCAAAATGGCATTTCTGAAGTCGGTGACCAAGATTACTCGAATACTAATGAACCGATCTTCTTGAAATTTTGCAGGCTTATTTAATACATAAAAATGTAGTCTTTAATCGTTCGATTTTTTTCGTTACAATCGAACCATTAACTTTGACTGTCCGCCATTTTGTGAAAAATGAATATTTTTTAAAATCCTTCGATTAAAGACTAGTTTATACTTATATTTGACTAAATCCATCCGCATTTTTTTCTTCAGATGATCCACTTCGCCGCTATGTTGGTCACCGCAAACCGTGTATATAAAAACATTATTTCATTGACGGCCATTTGCCACTAAACAATGTAATATTTTTCAATAAAAAAATTACTGAAAGTTCTTCAAGATGTGTTCTTTAAGATGGTATATTGATCGATTAAAAAGTTATGTAGTTTTCTTTAAAAAAATTCATGAAAAAGGCCTTTTTTGCGCTACAAGTGGGGGTAACGCCTTAAATATTCAATTTCATAGTTTACGTCAACCTGCGCTCGATTGCATTGGCTGCATGGGGCAACGTCGTTATCATTTCAGTTTCACGCATACAGTTTTCGCATATGTGAAAAAAGCGTCTCAAAAAACGAATATTGCGTGCAAGATAGTGTACAGAACAATATTTCCGAAATAAACGTCAGGTTACCGATCTAATTGTAATTAACAGGGTCATCCTATGTGACAAGTATTTTTGGTAATTATGCAATTTGAAGACTTCCGAAAAACGACGGGAATTATTTTTTCACCGTGAACTTTTCTGTTTCAGTATATTTTGTGATATTCCGTCGAAGGAGGCTGACACTTTCCATTAAGGGGTTATATACAGTCAGGAGGCCCAAAAAGATCGATTTTTCAAGAATTTTTCTTGAGAAGACCTTTAAATTTGAAATCTCTAACTAAAATCTTAAATCTCTAACTCTTAACTGTATTTTAACATCTTTTATTTGTAAAAATAATTATTTTTAAAGCTGCTATAGCTGATTCCGGGAGCACCTCTAAAAAAAGGCGTCTTGCGATGAGCACGATATCTCTGGACTGGATAATCTAAAATGAAAAAAAAAAAAAAAAAAAATGTTTCGTTAATATAATGGATTATCTTGTAATTGATCGAAGGAACAAGCAAAATAATATTTTTCTACAAAATTGCGGCTTTTCAAAAAAAAAATCGACTTTTGACAAAAATTTAGGCCTTAAATTGTTTATAAAATGAAAAGTATTTATCGGTGAGAAAAAGCCTTCATAAATTAGTAAAAAATATACTTAAAAAGATTGTATTAAAATTTGACACTGATCGGCTCAGCCGTTTCCGAGAAATCTTGCTCACCGACTTCAAAAACACAGTTTTGAGAAAAACGCGTTTAAAGTTTCAAAAGCACTTTACGTATAGTAAAATAACAATTACAAATGTGCGTGTAACTTCGAGAATATTCGCCTGATTGACAAGAAATTTTCTGTGTACTTAAATATATGTACATTACGAAAAAAAAATTGAAAAAATCGATTTTTCGAAAATTTTCGAATTTGGTTCGAACTTCGCGGAAACACGTGATAAAATAGGGCATATTTTAATATTTCGACGTCTTTGATAGGGGTGGGGGTAGCCATTTTTTTCCGGAAATGTAGCCATTTTTTCAACAGCAAAAAATGGCTACATTGTGCAATAAAAAAACTACTTCTTTAAAAAATGTTCAAAAACATTTAGGGTCATTTATCAAACGATGAGGTTAGGAAGGTTTCTACCAAATTTCATCAGAATCGGTCGATCACTTTTTTAGCTATACGTCACGCCAGTTTTGAAAATGCAGCGCAAAAGTAGTAATAAAACAGACCGTCAAGTCTAAAAAATGGTGAGAATATATTTCCTTTTAAAAAAATCATAAAAATCAGATTTTTTTCCTCGCCGTAAGGTCTCCCCTTTATAGAATCTTATAATAGGCTTGATAAACAAACAAATGAGCTTTTCTCTCTGGATCCGTTCGTTTTTTTTTCCGATGCGTTTTATCAGATATAGAGAGACCGCTTTGTTTTTCCTGTAACTGATTGAGAACGCGAGTTTATCGAACGATCGGTTGAAACGAAAATAATACCTTTAATGCACGAGACGAGGGATTTTTCTCGTATACAATCGTCGCGAGTCCTGAACTTTGCACGTCGCGCGAAAAGATAAAACGAGAATGGCAAATACGATACTCGTTGCTTCCTAGTTCTTTTCTTTCGTTTTATTTATGTCAGTCGTAATCCGCCTAATGTCTCGAAATAGATCCTTCGTAATATAGAAATATGTAACTCTCTTACGTTAGCTATGATCGTCCTCATGTTTCTTCCAACACTTGGTTGTCGAGCGCCTTATCGCTATCGGATTTTTTTTTCATCGGGTTCTGGATAGATTGTTTAAAATTGATACTAACTTAATATAGGCCAGGACGTGAATGATAAAAAATTATAATGCACCGTTTAACGATTAGACGTGATTGAATTTAAGGATAAAATAAAAATAAAATATTCTAATATTTAAAAAATAAAATAATAAAATTCTTTAAAAAAAAATTATTTCCCTGTGTTCGTCATCCAGAATCTTTTTTCTACATATTGAGGTTGAAAATCGCTACTAAGAATTTGAAAAACGTTTGAGTGATTTTGGAGGACTAAATGTGCCGAAAAAAATTGGACTCTGAAACTTTCGTTGCATTCCAACTATGCAAACTTCAATATCATTATTACACATATTCCTCGAGAGAAATTTGGTTTGCGCAAAAAATGGAGCAGTTTGCGATTTGGAAAACATCAAAATGTAGCCATATCGAACATGTTATGTCCGTTAATTGGCAATCATAATTACACCTAGAAAAGCTGGCAAAAAGTAAAAGAAAAATGATTTATCAAATAATAAGAAAACATTTGTTTACTTGTGAAATTAATTCCTTAAGTTTCTAAACCTTCATTACTTTTTTTCCAATATGCCGTCTTGTTTTGAAGACCGCTTTTTTAGTTTAAAAAACTTCTGAAACTGGTAAATGATGTAAAAACTCGAGGTCTGGGAAATATCAGCCATATTGGAGATGTTTCAAAACGAATTTCAAAACAGACAGTACATGCTGAGAAAAATTGAGTCTTCAGAAAAATCGAAGAATCACTTCCATAAGAAGATTCGCTGATTACTTGTTAAACTTTTCATTGCAATTTGTTAATGACTTTTTGGCATTATTACGATCGGGAATCAATATCAATAAGACACTCGATAAGGGCAATCGTCCGATTTTTCTAAAGTCACAAAGTGTTGAACTGTGAAAGAAAAACAATTTTTTGCTGGTAATGGATGCATCCTTAAGGGGGTGGATAGATGGTGTTGAAGACTGCAACGTTGAAACGCAACGAAAGTTCTTGTTTATTATTTATTTTTCATATTCTTATCATTATAGTAGATCTTGTTTTTTATAGATTTATATTGTAGATGTCTAAACAAATATTTTTGAAAATGGGTTCAATGATTTTTGTAGGCGAAATTCACCAAAAGATATTTAAAAAATTCAGAAATATTAACTTTCATTGCGTTCCAACGATGCAAACTTCAACCTCATAAAAATGGCTGATTTTCGTGATTTTTTAAAAGATTAATATAAAAAATACCACTTAACAGCCAAAATTATTAATAAAACATACCCCAAGTCTCAAAAATGGAGAAATGTTTCCTTAAAAAATGTCATGAAAATTAGTTTTCCTCGCCTAAAAGTATTTCCCCCCTTAAAACATTAAATTTAAATAAGAAATCGCTCTGGGATTTTTTTTAGGAAAATAAAACCGTACTTCGTAATTTTTTCTTCGAGGCTCGAAGCTTCTTTCGTATTAGTCGTAATATATTTTGGCTGTTCACCAATTTTCCGAAGAATTTCGTGAATTGCGAAAGGAACGACGCGAGATCGACCAGCTGACTTTGGCTCGACGATCACGTGCTTCGAGCTACAATATATAAAGATTTACACGTGTACGAGAATTTATTCATGCCAGTATGTTATTCGCGGCATATTCCAGACGAAGTCGAAGGTTGCCGACCGATCTTTTCCCGCCGTTTTCTTTCCGATATTGAATATCGGGAGAGTGCCTTCAGTGAAAGTGAGCGACGATAAATACCAGAGAGAAAAATGCAAATAAATCTTCTGTTTCTCTAGCATTCACGATCTATTGCCCCCGAGCTGATAATTTATTCGGATCAAGCATTATTTATATTTAAGGAGGTTGGAGCGGTCCAGTTAAGTCAAATGACAGCCTATGAATTTTTTTGTCAATAAACCTCAAAATAATTCATAGGAGGTATCGATTTATTCTGTACATGCTAATTTTTTATAAAAATATATAATTAAAGGGCAGAATTATGCATTTTTATATTTTTATTACATAAATAATAAAATACTTCTGTATTACTACCAACTTGAAAAAGTATAACATGATTGATGATTATTATGAAATAAACTGGGCAGTGAATGTCTTGTATAACTCAGAAGAAAATTTTGAGTCATTTATAATGATGCCTATTCATATTTGTCGTGTTGAAGATTGCATCGTTGGAACGCAATAAAAATTAATTTTTTTACATTGCCAGACCCGAGTCAAAATTTTTAGCCTCCTTTGAACCTCGCAGGACCCATTTCTATTGTAATACATAAGCCGCCAGCCTCCGTTGAACCGACGAAACCTCATTTGTCGAGTTCAGTGCCATGAAGAGACCTCCTCTTGGTCCAGGGTAGCCTCTGCTAGACCTCCCAAACCTTCTCTCGACCCCCAGTTTTAGTGAAACGTGCAGAGCACAGGCCTCCTTAACCTGCTTTCAATCTCAAACTGTTGTCTCGACCCCACCTAACCTGCTTTCGGCCCAAATTCGATATCTCCTCCATCATCATTCCATTGTGGCCTGATCGGTAACCCGTTCGACGACGAAAATAATACGAAATTAATCAAAATACATCGTCCCCTTATGAAATTATTCGTGCAATATTAATATGCGAAAACAATCAAATTTGCTCAATATCGATTTATTGTTATTTTATAGGCAATTCATAAAAGAATGCTTGTATATAGTCTTACTCCAATTCTATCGGATTAATGGGCGTTTTCCTGTGAGAAAAAATCTCACAGGAAAATTCTTAAAAAATGCCAGTCTATCCAGTATAAGCTTACGCGACGTTTTTCGTCCTTGACATTTCTTCTTAAACCCTCTAGTTCTTGAGTTATATTGCATTATCTAGAATTAGTCTTTTTTAGCAAAAAATGAAATAACATTGCGAAAAAAATCGTACAAAACTTTATAAAAAACGCAAATGGAGTTCCTGCTACCCCGTTCAAGTTTATCATGGATAAACGCAACAAATTTTTTTTGCATAAGTCATGCGCCCAATTCTCGATGGTCGAAAAAAAACCGAAAATCAGTCACGCATAAAAGTGCGTACCGGGTCGAAAAGAAAATTATAAAAAACTATTTCAGAAAAGTAATATAAAGCTTAATTTATTCCCGTCAAAACGCCGTTCGGTAAATTTGGTTATCTTTTTTTTTACGAAGCTATGTAACTTTTAGTGCAGCAAGAAATATCGACTGGTGTATCCAAACTTTTAAGCGACGGTATATATTATCTAATACTATATATATATATATTATTCTCGAAATATGTGGTTGCATTAATATATTCGAATATACACTACCAGCCAAAAGTATTCGGACACTTCAGATAACTGCAAAACTTAATATCACTTTGGATCACTGAAAACTTATGGTAGAATAATAATTATTTTACGAAGGGACTATAAAGCTCTGTATAATTACTTAATTATATAGATCTTTATAGGATCTTCGCGAAATAACAAATGAAATGAATTATATTACTCTAACATTATTTGGCAATTATCCAGCGCTCAAAAGTTTTGCGATTATGTGGAGTGTTCGAAAACTTTTGGCTGGCAGTGTAGATCTAAATAACATATAATGTTGATATCTATATGGAACGTTAGGGTGTTAATTATAGTCTATTTCATGTGCTGAAGGATTGAAATTGTCGGTTTAGAATTCAACCTCATTCGATTTTTTGTTTATTTTTTCTTTTTGTTTTTGTTCGTTTTGTTTTTCTTGTTAATTCAATAATGAGTTGATAAATGGCGACGGCCGATTACCGTCGATTTTAAATAAAATGTTTGATTTTTCTTTGTTTTCATTTTTAGCACGTCGAAAATTTAAAAAATATTTCCACGTGTATGTATGAAGCATATTTTTATTTTTTTCCGCTAAATATGACATTAACTAACCGCGTCTATTTGATTCTTTTTTATTTGAATTAACTAGATTTTTCATAGAACCAAATTTTTCCTATTGCATTCCATTATTAAAATTATTGATTTCAAAAATGTTTATTTATAGAAAATCAATCTATTTAATATCGTCCAACTACATATTTTATTTGTTCCTAATAAATCTGTGATTCGGTTTCATCAATTCAACATTTTCATCTGTTCAAAAAAACAATTTAGTTAAGTTCACTGAATGGATCTAGTTATTTTTTTAAATTTACCTTAAATAGAATTTTCGTAGAGTTAACCATTTTTCTATTTGATTGAACTAACGGTCCATCTTTATTGCAACACTCATATCAAAGGGGCGGGGCGTAGAGAAGGTGGAGAGAGAGGAATTTTATATATATATATGTGTGTGTGTGTGTGTGTGTGTGTGTGTGTGTGTGTGTGTGTGTGTGTGTGTGTGTGTGTGTGTGTGTGTGTGTGTGTGCGTGCGTGCGTGCGTGCGTGCGTGCGTGCGTGCGTGCGTGCGTGCGTGTGTGTGTGTATGTGTGTGTGTGTGTGTGTGTGTTTGTTTGTTTGAAAAATCTATAGCATGTTATTCGATGAAACTCTCTAATTATCACAATCATATTAACTAATTCATATAGCTTATGTGATACAACAAATAGTTAGAGGTATTCATTTGGTCTCTTATGCCATATTAGCGACCAAAATGTTATAAGCACTCGGTAGCATAGGGGCAGCAGAGCGTAGTTATGAGTAGGTAGGACTAGGTTCAAGTCGCATATAGGGCAGATATTTTCTTCGAAAAAAATCAATTCTAAAGGCCAGGGAATGACGAATTACGATAAAAATCCTTCTGGTAAAGCTCTCAATTAAGGAGTTCATTTTATTTTCGATTTATGAAATATTTTATGCATATAGTACACTTAGCTTTACAGTGTACATTGTAAGCAAATAAAGATTAATATGAATCTCATCTTTATTAATATATATAAATATCTTTGAAAGAAATATGATCGTAGTAGGCTGTGAGACAAGGAAAAAACCTATTTTATTTAAATAGATTCTATATAAATTAATTTCTTTGTTTAGCAGTGTACAGTAGGCCGAAAGGGGGGGCAGTAGGTTCTGCGGGAGCGCTCGAAGTAGGCCGACCTGAGGTTCCGTAGGTTCAATTGTGAGCCTTACTGACCTCCTTTGAGTCAAAAAGTCTACTTTCTGCCATGCTGGAGGTTCATTGGAGGCTCTAACGCATGATACTTTCAAACATCGTACCCTCCTTTAGATCCCCAATAATCCGCTGACGCCGATTTCTGCTCGCCTTCATTTTGTGGGTTGAAAGCGGCTCGAAAATTTCGACTCGGGGAGCACTTTTTTTAGCGTATTTGGGCTACAAAAAGCATCCGAACGTGCTTCACGATCCTTATTAAATAAAAATCTACAACACAAATTGGCAAGAAAATATTGTCGATTATGATGAGAATAAAAAAAAGAAAAATTATTTTTGTTCAATTCCAACGATGCAAACTTTAACACCGTTCATATTTACGCCACGAGATTATTTATTATTACCATTAATCAATATAATGGGGTGCCGAAATACGGCAACTTCGCGGGCATTGAGGTTGCCAGCAATGCTCTTCATTCGTCAGCTAAGATTCGTAATCTTTTATCAAACCTTGATGATTCAATATTGAATATATATGGTTTATGATGGGCAAGATCATTTTTTTCTAAATGTTTACGATGGTTAGTTTGCGTTAATCCGTTGTTAGAAATGTTTTATAGGAACGTTTTGCTGATCCAACTGCACGTAAATTTACACACATTAAACTATTCTCTTTCTCTGGTTTTAGGGGGTGAAAAAAAAATTCAAAAAATTCGTAAACGCTCAACATAGTCTAGAAAACGGCATATATTTTTTGCAAATTTAATCTTGGATTGTGGCTAACTCTCCAACTTCCTTAAATTCCTCATGAATGTAAGGTTATCTAACCGCACATAAAATTACACACATTAAACCATTTTTTAGCTCTGGTGTTTTATGGTGAAAAAAATTCAAAGAATTCGTAAAGACTCGTTATAGTCTACCTAATACCATATCTTTTTTTCAAATTTAATCTTAAGTTGTGGCTAACGCTCCAACCTTCTTAAGCCGTTACCCCCACTTGTAGCGCAAAAAAGCCCTTTTTCATGAATTTTTTAAAAGAAAACTACAAAACTTTTTTAATCGATCAATATACCATCTTAAAGAACACATCTTGAAGAACTTTCAGTAATTTTTTTATTGAAAAATATTACATTGTTTAGTGGCAAATGGCCGTCAATGAAATAATGTTTTTATATACACGGTTTGCGGTGACCAACATTGCGGCGAAGTGGATCATCTGAAAAAAGAATGCGGATGGATTTAGTCAAATATAAGTATAAACTAGTCTTTAATCGAAGGATTTTAAATAATATTCATTTTTCACAAAATGGTGGACAGTCAAAGTTAATGGTTCGATTTTAACGAAAAAAACGGCCGTTTTTTGGCTATAAATCGGCCATTTTTTTTCGAAAAAAAATCGAACGATAAAGACTACATTTTTATGTATTAAATAAGCCTGCAAAATTTCAAGAAGATCGGTTCATTAGTGTTCGAGTTATCTTGGTCACCGACTTCAGAAATGCCATTTTGAGAAAAACGAGTTTAAAGTTTCTCTTTCAATGCTCTTTCAACGCGGATTCTTCTCTTTCAACGCTCATATCTCAGTCAATTTTGTTCGGATCGACTTGAAATTTTCAGGACATATTCTCAGTTACTTATACTTCAAAAAAATCGTTTTTTTTCAAAATCGCAAGTGGGGGTAACCCTTTAAGGCGGGATAAACATTTAAACAGGAAGAAAACAATATTGAGGGATTTTTTAAACTAAGAAATAATTATTCTACAATTATCAAACTTTAGGTATACTTTAATAGTATATTTGAGTATACGAAACAATTTTTTTAAATTGATTCATTATTAAAATGGCGGTGCTGTGGCAGAGTGTTACAGTCGGGTCGCCGCAGGAGTTGCAAATCGGCGTGCAGTCTAGCTTCCCGTAGACTTCGATTTGCAAAAAAAGTTTAAATATTTTTTCACATAGAACATGTATAGTTTTTATGTGACGGTCATTAAAATGTAGAAAATGCAAATTTGGGCAAATGACGCGCATTTACAACAAAAAATCAACATTTCACGCAACATTTCTGTAAAATGTGGATTAAAAAAGTAGTTTTTTTCCAACTTTTCAAAAACAGTTTTCGTCAAATAGAAGGTCCAATATTATCAATATTTCTACCAAGTTTCAACTCAATCGGCTGAATAGTTATTGAGTGAACCTGCACGCCAATTTCGATAATGCAATTTTGAGAAAAATGCGTTTGAAGTTTAAGCCCGCTCCGAATCCGAGCTGTAACGTTTGAAGCTTTTCGTATTCCGCTTTGAAACTTTGGGAAAATATTCTACATATATAGTTCTATCGTTTGAAGAAAAAAAAAGAAATCGATTTTTTAGTCGTTGTAAATGTATATCCCGCCTTAACGAAAACAAATTTGCATGAATTCATCGAATTTCCGTAGAAAAACGAATTTATATTATCTCAACAGAATTCACGGTTGTAGGAGTTCTCGAATTGACCTTTAAGAATTGAATAAAGCTGTAAAAATCGGCGCTCCCCACAATCGCGACCAATAGTTTGCCCAATAAGAGACGCGAGAAGATTAAAGGGTCAAGATCGAAACATCGATAAAAACTTGTTAGCTACGTATGTTATACTCCTCTTCCTAAATTTTTTTATCGTTGATTCACCGATCGTATATAGGGTAAATCGACCAGTGAATGGACGAATAACGAGACTGGGATATTCAAATGAACTGTAAAATGAAAATAATATAAAATTATTATTTTTAATTACTATAGCTAATAAAAGATATTATTCTGATAGTAAAAAAAACGTGCGAAGTATTTTCAACAAATAATATTGGAGGAATTGATAAATAAGAAACTAAGTCGTCAGTGAATGGGCACTCGATCGCCAGTAAACCGACGTGTAGTGTAGATGAACGTTGTCAAGGATTACGATTTATTATTTTTTTTTTAAGTGCCAGATTTCGAGATCACTGTGTTGCACAACAAATATAAAATTCTCACATGTATGAGTATGATATTCGTTATTACGATTTCATAGGAAATACACAAAGCTTTGTGCCATCTTAACGTGACATCAAATAACTACCAAAGTTTGTTTCGCCAGAGAAATATAAAAATAAATTTTGTCAAAATGAAGAGAAAAGAAACGAATTATGATTTTACGACAACATTTAATGAAATGTACATTGTCATCTTTTAACGGTAATTAATTTTGCAATTTTCAGCAGATGAGCTAAATTTTTACTCTGCTTTGAGAATTATCAGAACAGAGCCCATATATCCATTCACTGGAAAGAGGTAAGAATAAAGCACCAGTGAATAAACATGTCTAATTCTGACCTATTATTACGAATTTATTTCTAAAAATCCAAAAAATCAAAGAATTATTCTATCTTGTAATAAAATTAATACTTACCCTTAAAATTCATAAAAACTTTTGTACTCGCGGTGTGCAAGTACCACAAACTAGAAAAAAAAATCCGTGTGGCCTCAAAATTCGATACTTGACTGAAAAATCGGTTTAACGACAAGTTTGATTTTTTTTGCTAAATTATACTGTTTCAAGTTTTTATCGACAATTTATATAATTCACTCATTTTGAATATAAATTAGCTTTCGTCCATTCACTGGTCGTTTTGCCCTATATACGTTTTTTCTTGACGTCAATATCGTCGTTGCTTCGTGAGGAAGTACGAGCAAAGTTTGTCGGCTGTAAAAAATGCCTGAAATGTGCGAACGAATTGCGTCAAATATTGGTCGATATTGATCATGAAAAGAAAGCTTGCTTATATCCTCAATACTCTTCAATTATTTTTCCAATTACGTGATATATTACATCATATATATATATATATAAATATTATACCGATGCGGTCCTCCATGCCATTGCAGTGAACGATGGCACTACATCGACAGCACCAAAATACTCAGGACTCAAAAATGCCATGAGCGAAATCTTAAAAGCTGAAGGAATCCGGGGACTTTACAGAGGCGTTGTCCCGAACGTGCTGGGCTCTGGCTGCTCATGGGGCTTTTATTTCTTTTTGTAAGTATATTAATCTATTTTATTTTTATTTATTTTTAAATTGAATTTTATATAAAATATTTTTATATAAAATAAAAGTACTCCAATCTATTTTTGGTTGTACTTTATGACAATGAGGGGCTACATTAACCTTGAGGCCCAACAAAAAATGCGACACCTTGTTTTTTTTTTCTTACGTTAAACGGTTGGTGAAAAACAAACGCGTTTTTTTTCTAACACAAAGGTACATACATTAAGAGACTTGAAAAAAAAAACCAAAAAACCAACCAAAACATGGCCGCCGGGGGACGAAGTAAATTGTTTCTCGACGTTTGGCGGTGGCCACTCAGGTTATTCAAGTAAACAATAAATACGAGTCGCTGACGATCGTGGATTTTGAAAATAATTTTTTTGAAAGAAGTGGCAACGAATCAAAGCGTCCAAAATCTATGGAAAAAGTCGTCGTTTATTACATCACTGTTCAAAAATGAAGTTCGATGGAAAAAAACGAGATCGTTAACGACTTTCAAATGGCGGCCATTTTTCTGTTTTTTTCCCGTATTTTTTTATGATTTTTTTTAAGTTCTCAATATTTTATAAGTTCTCAATAAAAAAGCGTTTCTCTTTCCCCAACCGATTCCCAGAAAAAAAAATCGGAATTTGTCTATTCTTTCGGACCTCTCGGTAGATGTAGGCCCTTAAGGCGAAGTAGAAGATCTACCATGTGACATGAGCGCGAGAAAGATAGCTGAAATTTTCGAACAGAGATTTCTCAGAGATGAATAATATTTAGGGCAAAAGAAAATCATCAAGCTCTGCGTCAGATAATACTCCAATGTCTAATGCTTTGTTTTTGCTAAGAAAATTCAACCATCTATGAGAAAATTGGGTTGGAAAATTTGTGTGGTTATGTTGACCTTGTACATGCCCTTAAGGCGTTACTCCCACTTGTAGCGCAAAAAAAGCCTTTTTCATGATTTTTTTTAAAGAAAACTACAAAACTTTTTTAATGGATCAATATACCATCTTAAAGAACACATCTTGAAGAACTTTCAGTAATTTTCTTTATTGAAAAATATTACATTGTTTAGTGGCAAACGGCCGGCAATGAAATAATGTTTTTATATACACGGTTTGCGGTGACCAACATTGCGGCGAAGTGGATCATCTAAAAAAAAAAATGCGGATGGATTTAGTCAAATATAAGTATAAACTAGTCTTTAATCGAAGGATTTTAAAAAATATTCATTTTTCACAAAATGGCGGACCGTCAAAGTTAATGGTTCGATTTTAACGAAAAAAAAACGGCCGTTTTTTGGCTATGAAACGGCCATTTTTTTCGAAAAAAAAAATCGAACGTTCAAAGACTACATTTTTATGTATTAAATAAGCCTGCAAAATTTCAAGAAGATCGGTTCATTAGTGTTCGAGTAATCTTGGTCACCGACTTCAGAAATGCCATTTTGAGAAAAACGCATTTAAAGTTTCTCTTTCAACGCGGATTCTTCTCTTTCAACGCTCATATCTCAGTCAATTTTGTTCGGATCGACTTGATATTTTCAGGACATATTCTCAGATACTTATACTTCAAAAAAATGCAATAAAAAAAAATCGATTTTTTTAAAATCGCAAGTGGGGGTAACCCCTTAACGCTCCATTTCATTCGTAGTCATTCCTCGAACTAAGTGTACGTTCCTCCGAGTTGCAAACCTCCTCCAATCACAGAGCAAACATTTCCCACTTTTAACGACGTTGAAGTTTGTATTCGTGACTAAAATTCTTTTTTTCAACATATTTTTTTTTTTCGACAGATTCAGACTACGTGAATCACTAAAAAATGTCTCAGGATTAGTGATCTGCAGCCTAAGTTTGCCCGTGAAAGATTTTGGATAATAAAAATGAAGGAATACAAAACATTGAAACGAATTCTCGAGCAACCCGATTTAGTGCTCAATTGTTCGACACCTCATTCGTCCTCCGTTCAGAAATATTCGATATATATTAAGCTCGTCTTTGCTTTTAACGAATATTATCGATAATCGCTCGTTATTGCGAAACGTAATTTTGTTTCTCTTTGTTTTTTTTTTGTTTTTTTTTTTGTTTTCGTACAAAGTTACAACAATATAAAAACATGGGTACAAAATGGAAACACGAAGAAGTCACTGGGGCCAGCGATGCACATGTCGTGTGCAGCGAGTTCGGGCATAGTGACCCTCTTGATCACCAATCCGATCTGGGTTGTAAAGACGAGGCTCTGCTTGCAATACAAAAACGACGTTCATCTCGCAGAATCGAAGAGGTACAGCGGGGTGTTGGACGCCCTCAAAAAGATCTACAGAACTGAAGGTGTCAGAGGCTTGTACAAAGTGAGTACGATTGTTCAGTTAAGGCCGGAGCCTGAATTGGGAGGTGAAAAAAAGCGTTTTTTCGGGATTATTTTTACGAGGGAAAAAACAAGTGAGCCCAGTACACATTGAGGTATCTTTTCATGTATATTTGAAATGTATAAAAAAAATGTTCTACATGAAACAATAAATGACTGCAGATTTATCAGCCTATTCCATGTGCGTCTTGCCACTGCAGTCCCCAATCGGCGGGAAAGATGCAGCTCGTAATTCTTGACTGAAACAAAAAAAAAACCAATAAAATTTTCAATTGTCATATATTTTTCTTCTGGGTGAATTAAGAAAAAGCTGAAAAAATCGTGAAATTATAACTTTTCTCAGGTTTGAAAAAAGAATGTGTTAAAAAAAACACTTTAACGTGCTATAAAAATTATTTACAAAGACTTTTTTAATTCACTTAGAAGAGATTTTCTTACTCAAGAAAATAAACTTTGCTTTTATTCAATAGGTCGTTTAGTTTTTTTTCTATCACGCCCGTCAATTTGGAAAAATCGTGCAAATGAAAGCTGGAGAAAACGCGCTTCAACGTTTTCAATATCAGGAAATGTCAATATCAAATATCAATCGTTTCTCTGCTTTTGGCCTTGTATCTCCGAAAATATGTGCGATTGGCCGCTGTAACTTTGTAAATATATTCTTGGATAGTTTATATATCGATTTGAGCAAGAAAAAAAAACATTTCGGACCTTCTAATGTAGGCTCCGGCCTTAAGGGGGCAACCTCCTCCAGACAACAGGTTCAATGATTTTTCACAACAAATTGAGAGCATTTATTGTAATGAATCAAATTACATAATAACATTGGCGGTCAAATGAATACAAAAAAAAATCGCGAGTGAAAAAAAATGGCGGCGCTAGAGGTGCTCGAACTTGGCTCCTAGAGTTTGCGCCGTGGAACGTCCAATTTTTTTCATTAAAATAAGTCATTTCGCTTCGCATGAACCTAAATTTAGCAAAAAAATTAGAAAATTTAAGGCCAAAAAGAAAAAAGCCACTTTTTTTTTAATAAACAAAACGTTGAAAACGATATTTATTAAAACAATTAATACGAAATTTTAGATTTGTGCAAAGGCCGATAAGGTAAAGAATATCTGTACAAAAATTCATGTTGATTGGTTCATTACTTTTTGAGTTACATTCCACGGCACGGAAAAAAAACACGTTTCGAGACAAACTCGATTGAAGTTTTCGTTCTTGAAAAGTAGAGTTTAGAGTAATTTATAATCACCCAAGCTTAATTTTCGATGCCAGGGCCATAAAGAAGCCTTCTTTTAGGAAATCACTAATCTGGACTGCATTTTTCTCTTTTCGTGTGAAAACGAAAAACGACGGTTACACGGGGAAAATTTTTCTTTACAATCGTCGGAAGTGCCCTCTGTTATTCAGAAAGTAAATTACCAAACTTGTTTGGCCAAGAAATTAAAAGATGGAGCCCGCAAAGGGCGCGCGCTCGTTTACCTACGCTCGGTACTTTTGGAGGGCATCACTTCGGTGAACTAAAGGTCACTAAAGTCCGGTGACTTCCTAGGGACCTTTAGGATTTTCTGCTGGGCTTCAAACTTTGGAAATATATTCTTCAGATACTAATTGACTTTTTAAAGCAACAAAAAAAATTAATATAAAATTAAAAATTAATTCGAACGGTCGAAAGTCTTCGAAAAAAGAGTCCTCACGGTTTAAAAATTTTGTAAAAATATCATTAATCAATATGAAAGCCGCAATCTTGCTATGCAGATTTTTTTTTAAATCAAAATTGACAAAATTGCAGCGCTTTGAAAGAAATGTATCGATTTGTGTATATATTGTAAATGTATATATTTAGCTTACTTTTTTCGACAGTTTTTCGTTAAAAAATCTTTCTTTGAGAGTTTACACCGTTTTTAAAAACGAAATTTCGAGAAAAAAAACTTTCTGAGAAAGGCTGTAGCAACCGGGATCATTCGAATTTCGCTCCAAAAATTGAACAGCATGTTTATAACCGTCTATACTATCGGATAGTGCACGAAAAAATCGATTTTTTGAAAATTTTACACTGTGACTCAATTCGTGTGTCTCAATTCGAAATTCAAGCTTCGAGGCCTTTCGCTTTCACCCACCCTCACAGTCTCACGTAGTACTTTTGGATACTTGACCTGCAAAAAATAATTTAAAAAACCTTATGCCTCAATCACGGTGTTGGAAGTTTAGGTATCGGAACGTACGGCTTGCAATGAAATATGTTTCTTAAAAAAGTTGTTTCGTTTCAAGAGGGAAATAAAAATGATATTAAATTTTGCATCGTTGGAACGCAACGAAAGTTGCGGAATTAATTTTTTTTTTGCAAATTTAGATCTCCAAAATCATTTGAATTTTTTTAGGATCCTTATTAAAAATCTTCAGTTAAATGTACAAGAAAAATGTTTGGATGATGATGAATATAAGACGATAAAAATGTTTGAAACAATTTTTCTTTCCCATTATTATTTTTTTACATAATCTTTTTTTGCAGATACGAATTCTAGATCTCTGAATAAGCGACTCGAAAAATAATCGAGGGATTTTGGAACGAAGATTCGCGAAAAGTAATTCGAGTAATTGAAAAATAATACTTCGCATTGCATTCTAACGATGCCAATCTTTATGCTCACGAGCATGGTTAGTTTCTAATATAATTAATCACACATGATTCATACAGCAGTTTTAGGATCGACATGATGAGGTATTCCGATTATGTTTTAACGCTGCAATTTATATGTGCATGAATAACGACGTTTCGTTATTCATTAAAAACAAGGTTATTATTCATTCATTCAACAAAAATTCGATTTTTTTTCTCAGGGTTTTGTTCCTGGAATGTTTGGTGTCTCCCACGGTGCTATACAATTCATGACGTACGAGGAGATGAAGAACAGATATAACGAATATAAATCATTGCCCATAGATAATAAACTGGTAAGTTTCTTCCATTCCACGATAGCGAAATATACTTACGGAAAAAATTCTACTTATGGATTAGGCTACTGTGACCAATCGACAATCGGGGCGATTAAAAAAATACTAATTTTGGAGGAATAAGCAAGATGATTGAAGAATCGATTGGACATTTATTCTTATGTACATTAACGAAGTTGTGTATCAAATATCATTTTTAAATATTAATATTTGAAGAAGTTATAAACGTGTACTTAATTTTGGCCATCCGGTTGATCTGAAACAAAAAAAAAACGAGATTTTTTTTCTTAAAATAAGTAATATTAGCCAATATTACCTATTTTAAGAAAAAAAAACGTGAAGAAAAAAAGACTTGATCGAGGTTTTTTGTTATTGTGTTTCAATCGTAAGAAAAAAAATCTTTTTTTTTCTCAGTTTAAATTACATAACTTATGAAAAAAAACCAGTTTTTTTTTCTCTTAAAACAGATAATATTGGTTGAGATTTGACCGAACTTCTTTTGATATTGTGTTCCAATCTTTAAAAAAAATTGAATGTTTTTTTTTTCGTTTTTTTTTCGAGTAAAAATGATATAACTAATGACATACAAAAAACGAGTCTTTTGTCTCAAAATAGATAATATTGGCTAAGACTTGACCGAGCTTCTTTCGATATTGTGTTTCAATCTTGAAAAACAAAATATCGATTTACTTTCGAAAAATTAATACATAACTAATGAAAAACAAAAAAGAGTTTTTTGGTTTGTTAAAATAGATGATATTGGCTTACAAGGAACATCCCTCAGGTGACACTCATCGATTTTGTTGAAACTCGGATATGTTATAAAGCACCGAAAAGTAAGCGATACGTATTTTTTTTTATCGGCGGAAAAACGGTTTTAAGGGGTGAAACGAATCCTCGAAAATAGGGGGGTTTTTCGTTTCTCATCGATAACGTTATCGTTCTCATCTCCAATGCATAGTGCACAAAAAAAATAAACATTGTTGCAATTTGATATTTTTTAATATCTCATACCGTTAAAACGTTATCGACGAAAAACGAAAAACATCCCCATTTTTGAGGGTGCGTTTCAGCCCTTAAAACCGTTTTTTCCGACGATAAAAAAAAATACGTATCGCTTACTTTTCGGTGCTTTATAACATATCCAAATTTCAACAAAACCGAAGGGATGTTCCTTGTTAGACTTGACCGAGTTTCGTTTGTTATTCTGTTTCAAACTTTAAAAAAGATCGATTTTTTTCGTTTTTTCAAGTAAAAATTACATTAATGAGTCATGAAAAAGAATGTTACGAATAAAAATGTCGGTCAAGACTGAACTACTATTACACTAAGTGTACCAAATTTCAAGTACACTTTCAAGCATCCATTCATTAGATTTCGTGAAATCGTCTACACTCTTTTGAAAAATAGTTTCGAGAAAAAAGCGTTTAACGTTTTACTACCACTTTTATCGTCGTAAGAAGTTTAAAAACGAACCCAAACAACCAAACCCAAACAAACAAACCGAACCCCAACGAACTGAAACGAACAAACCCAAACTCATTTGTTTCAAACAAGCGAAACGAGTGATGCAATTAAATATTTTCTCTCGTATTCACAGGGTACAGGGGAGTACATTGTTTTCGCGGCGATATCAAAGCTAATAGCCGCAGCGACAACGTATCCGTATCAGGTGGTGAGAGCTCGCTTGCAAGATCATCACCACGACTACCGAGGGACATGGCACTGCGTACAATTGACATGGAGGTCAGAGGGAACGAAGGGTTTTTATAAAGGCTTGTCACCGTATCTTGTTCACGTCACGCCGAATATATGTTTGGTCCTCATTATCTATGAGAACTTCACAGGCGGTATCTAGAGTCTCGTCTTTTTGTCATTAAAAAAACAAAAACAAAAAGAATAAGCAATTTGTGCGATCGAAATCGAATGTCAACGGGACGAAAAAAAATCGCGGCGGAAGAATTCACTCGTAAATTAGCACGTCGGTTAGTTCCGAGAAGGAAAATTTAACCGTGAGTCGTACGTTTTTCCAAGTTACACAAGTACCAGATTAATTGCTCCAGTGGAGCGAATGGGAATCAGTATTAAAAGACGCATCAATTGCACTTCTCTCGTTTTTTGTTTGTTTTTTTTTTTTTCGACCTACTTGGCTCTTTCTTGCAAGAGGCCTTGCGAGCTCGGTTGAAAATTTCGCCCGCAAACACAATCGCCATTTTCGTGAATGCTTCCGCCCCCCGTTTATTCGCAGCGATTGAATTCGCAAGTTGCTTTTTTTTGTCTCGTTTAAGTCGACACACGATAAAACCACAGTAAAAGGTAACGAAAATATTCAATAAAGGGAAGACGAGAATTTAAAGGGCGGTCGTTGGCTCGAGACCATGCAATACGTTATTTCGAAGGATTTGCCGACGATGAGTGTACGTTAGACTGAGATGTGGCCACGGGAGGGTGTATGTAATGCGTGTATGTACGCCGTTGTAACTCTCCGTGAGCCGAGGCTAAGCAATTGTTTTTTTTTTTTTTTCAATATAAAACGTTTTTTTTTTTTGCAATTTATAATTCAATCGGAATGCTGGTGGTTGGTGTAAAAAAAAAAAACTGCGCACGAGTAACTGGCACCGCTCTCTACTTCGAAATAGACGTTCGGTTATTGTTCAGCCATTCGGTGAATAATCATTATATCGTACAAATAGCCACCAACTATTGTAATCAAATATCAGGCTGCTGAGAAAAAAAAACGCTTTTTCTGTGAAGAGGCGTAAAATTATCGATAGACGGCCGGACAGTAAGGAATTACGGTATCCTTTTTGTTTTCTACTCGCGATACTGAACGTCAGATCTTTCGTTAATATGTGGGGTCTAGGGATTAAGTAGGAGAGAAAAATGGTTCTCACGAGTTAATGATTATTTGATAATCCGTTGAAAGAATAAACCAAAATTGTTTTTTCGAAGTAAGGAAAGGTCAACTCCGACGTAAGAGACTATTTTTTGTTGATTATTGTGAGATTCATTTTCGAGCCTCCGGGAGTCAGCGCTATTTCGATCGATCATTTGTCTCGTGCGATGAACGGTCTGCACACTACGAAACGTTAGATGCACAGAAAAATGGGTTAATCAGCGATAGGGGGAAGAAACGATGAAGATTATTTTTTAATTTTGTAATCTTCACTCGTTGCGCTTAATTCGCGTCGATCCGCTCTTCCAGCTTCGAAAATACGACTGAGAAATGGGCGAAATTTGGTCGTTGCCGGCGAAATTACATATATTTTCAATAATGCTCGTTTATAATTAATTTATGATTAATTACTTCATTACTTAATATATAATAAATTAATTCATTACTTAATATATAATAAATTAATTCATAATTCATTAATTATATACCGACATTTTTTCGACCAGCCAAACGACGAAATTTCTGCATTATTTCAAACGATCGTGGAACTGTATAGTTTATTGCCTCGACCTCCAACAGTGCAGCCGGGTTACGCCGGGGCTTCGAAATCCTTGAAGCGAAAGGTTTGGATCTTACACTTCAGGGGGGAAATACCTTTAGACGAGGAAAAAATGGCTGATTTTGTTTTTTTAAAGGAAAGATTTCTTCACCATTCTTGAGACTTAGGGAATGATTTATTACTGCTTTTGGCTGTTAGATGATATTGTTTTTTAACGATCTTTGAAAACGGCGGAGGTATTTAAAACGGGTTGCGGTGGATCTTCTCAGACGGCGTAACACGTAGCGTCGGCGGGATTCATTCGAAAAAAATCCATTGGCGATGTTTCTTTCTTTAACACTCATACGCAGAATATGAACCAAGAAATAGTGAAAAGTGTTGAAAATCGATGAAATAATACGCTTTGAAAAAGAAATATTGATTTTTTCGAGAAAAAAAATGGCTACATGTTGCCATAAAAAATACTTTTTTTTTCAATTTCAAACACATTTAGGGTTATATTTTAGTCAATAAGGTTAGAAAGATTGATGCCATTTTGAAAAATTAATAAAAAATTTACCATGTGACAGCCAAAAGTAGTAACTAAATGGTGATTCTTTAGATAAGTGACTTTTCCGAAAAATATTATCCGATTTATTCGATAAAATGTCATTTATTGGGCTTGTTTGGGTTTTTGAACATACAAATTCAAACAACCCCAACAAACCCAATATAGGCGTCGAAATGTTAAAAAATGTCCTATTTTATCACGTGTTTCCGCGAACTTCAAAACCCCATAACTTTTTATGGAAGGATGAATTTCAGCTTCCCCCAAGTGAATATCATCATTTATAACCCAATAAATGAGAAAATAGCAAAAAATAATAATTTTAGACTCATTTTTCAAAAAAGTCACTTATCCAAATAATTACAATTTTTTCCTTGCCTAAAGGTTTCTCCCCCCTTAATGAAATTCCAGGCGAATTTTCTCCGAAACTACGGAGTGAAATGCGGAGAAAATTTGACTGTCAATTTGCCGTGGCCGATAAACCTACGTTTTTATTCGCAATTGTACGAACGAGGGAATTAAATTTTGTGCCGATCAGTACAGACCCTGAATTATCCAGGAAAACTTTCCTTCCGACTTGCTCATTATTTTGGGGTACCGATTAAAAAGAAAAAAAAACCGATAGGTGCACTGTCATTGTTTCTGGATTATTGTCTCTCTAGCTATGCTCGAAAACGTTCTCGAATAATTCGCCGATGTAATTATAACACTGAGAAAGAATTACGTTTTCTTTTAAAGTAATAAATAAAATGTGTACTTTCGAAGCTAACTTAAGTTTCGAATGAACGAGATTTGGTCGAATTAACAAGACACACACGACGCTTGTTTTTTATAGCGGAATGTACTGTAAAGATAGATGAAATGGCGAACGGTGGAGACGAGAAAGATGGCGACGAAATGACGGGATGGCAGTTTTGATGGATGTTGTTCGTTCGTCTTGTCTATAGGAAAAATGGAACGTTGTATGCATAAATAATTCTGTATGCTGACTCAAATGAATGCGTGAAATAATTTTACGAATAAAATGGGCCATGGTCTGTTCATTCTTACGCGGAAGCTTTTTTAAGACTTTCCTATGAGAAATTCATTTCTTGTTGACTTGTGAATTTTTCAAGGGGTTAGGCTACTTTCATGACCCGAAAATCAGGGTTATTAAAAAGGACATTTTTTAAGGAATAAAATGGTCGCAAAATCGTTTGGACATTTTTTTCTATGTACATTAACAAAGTGTGCCAAATATTATTAAACAAATGTTTATAAACAAGTAAAAACAATCTCGTGAGGGATCTTCGAACGCGACGGGCTCAACGGTGTACTTGATTTTAGCCACCCGGTTAAATTATAAAAAAACCGATTTTTTTTTCTTTTAAATAAATAATATTGGCTAAGACTTTAACGAGCTTTTTATTGTTATCGTGTTTCGATAAAAAAAATCTAAACTGTTTTTCCGCTTTTGCGAGGATAAATGACATCATTAAAGTTAAAAACGAATGAAAAAATAATGTTGGGGGGTGGGGGAATTGCCGATTTGCATGATCTTTTTTAAAGGTAATATTTCTTTACCATTTCTTAGACTTAGGGTATGTTTTATTTCTACTGTTGGCTGTTACATTGTATTTTTTAAATTATTTGCATTTAAAAATGGCGGAGGTATGGCACGGTCTTCAAGACGGATTGCGGCGGATGTTGTCAGAGGGCGTGACACGTAGCATCGGCGGGATTAATCTCCTAATAAACCGACAAAGATTTTTCTTTCATTAACACTGAAACGGAGAATGTGAACCGCGGAAAAGTGACAAATGTTGAAAATCCCTGAAATGGTACGCTTTGAAACAAAAAGATTGAGTTTTCCGAAAAAATGACCACATTTTGGAATAAAAGAGTACTTATTTTATTTTCAAAAACATCGAGGGTCATATTTTAGACAATAAGGTTAGATTGATATTGTTTAGCTATACGTCACGCCAGTTTTGAAAATGCTGTTTACCGTGCCATACCGTCGCCATTATTAAACATATTGATAGATTTTTAAAATACCATGCGATAGCCTAAATTTGCGACAAATCACCCTAAAAGTCCCAAAAATGATGAAAAAATCTTTCCTGAAGGTAGAACCAGCACGCTTTCGATTTCTATACATTTTGTTCAAATTTTAACCACACATTGTTCATATCATTGTGCAAGTTTCAGTGAAATTTCAGAACAGTCGACTATTTAGTTCGGGAGATAATGGGTTTTAAAATTGCAACTTTGAACACTGCAGGATCTGCGTTGAAATCTAGACAGAATAATTTTCCGCAATAAATATTTGTCTCATATAATAAGAAGACATATGGCAATACCGCATCGTCCCACGTATCCAATGACGCAAGTTTCCGCGGCATATTCGAAATATTACTTCAACACAAATTTTCATTTGGAAGTAATTTTTAATCGAACAAAGTTTCCAATTAGTTATACATTCACCAACATCTTTATTTGTTAATGAAGATAACATAAACAATATAAAATATTAATATTTATAACGGAAATATTATTTTTCATGATAATAGTTTTTAACTTTAGGAACACAATAATTTTTTTTTTTTTTCAAATATTGAACAACTCTGTTCTGCCGTGTTGCAAATATTTGTTACGGATAATTATTCTGTCTTTACTGAACGTTTTTAGCAAAACTGAATAGTAAAGGTAATCCAAATTTTTTTCCCTCTTTCCCTAACTAGTTTACTATCTAAACGTAAGTTTTTTTTCAAAATTTATCAACCCAATAGAATGATACGACGAATTATGTGACCTGACTTTCGGTCAATGTAGAACCTGCAGTGTGGAAAGTTGCCATTTTGAAACGATTATCTCCCAATCTAAAGAGTCGACTGTTCTGAAATTTCACTCAAACATGCATAATTATATGAACAATTTCTGGTTGACATTTGAACAAAATCTACAGAAATCAAGAGCGCGCGCTCGTTCTATCTTAGAAAAAAAAATCATGAAAATCGGAAAAAAAATTCCTCGCCTAAAGCTGTCTCCCCCCTTAAGGGACAACCCTAACTTTGACTATTTATTTTGGGAGCATGAAAAAAGTAATAGGATTTCTTTGAGAGGGTTCGTCTAACACATTAAAGTATTGAAAAAAAAAATTATCATAATTTTCATACAAAATTGCGACGACAGAGCCCCTATTGAAAAACGTGTTTTTTTTTACAAATAGCTTTACGGGAGGACGGTTTTCTCGTAAAGTATAAGACCTGGAAAAAAAACGAAAAAAAATATAATCTATACATTAATAGCTATGGGACTACGTAGGGATTTGTTTTTATTACATTTTGAAAAATTGGCGCACTGAAATAAATAAATCGACTTTTTGCCCAAAAAATAAGCAGTAATTTGTTTATAAAAAAAAGTTTACATTTAATCAAAAAACGACTACGTACTCCCATAGAGAATGTAATTGTGAAACTACTATCAAAATTTCAAATCGTTCCGTGCAGGGGTCTTCGAGTAATCCGTCCTCCCAGTTTGAAAAAAGTGGTTTCGAGAAAAACGCGTTTAAGGGGGGATTGTCTTTTTTTTCGCAAAATTTACCGCTATTTGGGATTTTTTTTGTGAAGAAAGTATACAACGGAAAACTTGTGAAACTTGGCATATAGTTTTATTGATCTGTTTACTACATACAAAAAATTTTTTAAACAATTTCATCAAAAAATCCGCCTCCCACCCCCCTCGACGCGCGATGGTCCTTTTTTGATGGTGTGCACGATTACAGCCTTCACGTTCATCCTGCAACAAAAACCCAAAAAGCATTTTACTTTAGACACATATAGCTATCGTTTGATGAAGGGGAAAAAAATTGATGATTTGGTGACGTTTTGAACTTGAAGTATCGATTTTTCGAAAAAAAATTGATCGATTTTTTGTTATAAATAAAAAACTATTAAACGTATTGCTTTTTTGCTTCATCAAACGATAAAACGATGTCAGCTGAGCATTCTGTCCAAATTTGAAGGCAATCGGTTGAATAGTTTTTGAGAAATCGTACACACCAGTTGTGAAAAAGCTGTTTCGAGAAAAATGCGTTTAAGGGGGGATTTTTTGATGAAATTGTTTAAAAAAATTTTTGTATGTAGTAAACAGATCAATAAAACTATATGCCAAGTTTCACAAGTTTTCCGTTGTATACTTTCTTCACAAAAAAATTCCCAAAAAGCGGTAAATTTTGCGAAAAAAAAGACAATCCCCCCTTAAAGTTGCACGAGGCGCCTGAAAGAAGTCCGAGGCGCTGCGGCAAAATCGATAATTGAACCTTTAAAAAAAATCGCTACAGGACCAATTGCATATTGTTTTTATGACACCAAAGAATTTTTTAATTAAAAAAAAAACGATTTTTCCAAAATCCTATAGTGGTGTTATCCCTTAAGAAGAAAAACGTCGTTTAAGACGAAAGTACCATTACACTGAATAACGGTACGAAATTTCAATTATATCCGTTTATTAGGTCTCGAGAAATCGTGTACACCGTTTTGAAAAATTATAATTTCGAGAAAAAACGCGTTGAAAGTTTTACCAGCAGTTCTATCGTTGTAATAAAAAAGTTCGCCTTCAATCTGCGATTCCTGCACCACATGCGGGACCTTCCCCTCCGATTTGAGACGCCTCGCGGGACGATTGAGAATTTTCAAATTTTCCCAGTAGCCTAACCCCTCAATTGATTATTGACGATTTCTGCGTCTCCATCCGTCTAATATCCGTGATGTTCTTTCCAAATATCTCAAGAACAGTGCGAGGTTTTTTCTTTACCATTGCACGATGCTTCTCATTATTTTCTTTTCGCCTCATTCGTCACTCGCAATTTTCGAATACTACGGGCGCAATGTCAAAGAACTCGTACTTAAAGAAATGCAGAAAATGATGAAAATCATTCCTCGAGACAGTACGAAAAGAAGAGAAAAAAAAAGAATATGACCCAAAAAGTTCGACAGGTGTAATGGAAGGATTATTATCTCGATGCAATTCTGTAAATACTAGAAAGAATTTAATTTATATCGTCGAGCCTTTCTCACTGTATATAAGGCCTTGTAGATTCCAGTGTCAAAGTGACGACCGCATCGACATTTTTTCAACTCGTAGAAGCGCTTTCGATCTTCCACGAGATGTTTCACTTTTCTCGATGCTTCGAAAAATAACCGACGAGGCAACTGCTGAAACGATGCTTTTCTTCTGAATTCAAACATCCTGCTCTTACGCGTACCAGCGGATAATAAAAAGCAATATCGAACGTGACAAAGATTTTATTTTATTGAAGTATATATATATATATATATATATATATATATATATATATATATATATATATATATATATATATATATATACACACACACACACACACACACACACACACACTCGCTAGTCTTAAGGGACGTTTAAACGTTGAAAAAAGAAAGGATAAGAAAAAGGATGATAAGGTCGAAAATTCATCGTTCGAATTACACAAAACAGCACATGTTCGATGCAAACGTATCTTGGCTTGTTTTTCGCGATGTCTTACTCTCGTAGATAAATACGATTGGGGTAGAATATCCATAAGTCGTATTTCCATAACCGAATATACATAAGTACGAATATCCATAAGTGAGTAAGAGTCGAAATGAGTGCCAGAAATGGCGGGAGATAGAGGAAAAGTGAGTATAGAGTAGAAATGAACGAATACCCAAACAAACCCAAACAAACTAAACAACCTAATCAAACTAAATAAATTAAACAAACCAAACCAAACAAACTCATCTCTACTCTGCACTCACTTATGGATATTCGACTTATGAATATTCACTTATGGATATTCGACGACAGTGGATAAATACGTACGATAAATAATTCGTAAATGCAATAGCTGGTCCATTGACTTCAATGTTAAGAAAAATACGAGTTATCGCGCAAAAATGAACAATCCTGTTTGCTGGTACTTGCAGTTTTCATTTACCCCCCCCCCCCCCCCCCCCAAGTATGAATGGAAGGCGAAATTGGTGCTTTTTGTGGAAACGTAAGTAGGGCAGGTTAAGAAAATTTTAACCACCAGCAGTACGATTCGTTTCTCTTCTAGCATCGTTCGTCAATATCGTCGAAATTTTTATAGTGCAGTCGCAACGCTCTACCGAATTTACGAACGTTCCGGCGCAGGATTCACAAAATTTGTATCACTTTTTCGAAACGATCGTCCAATCGAGAAACGTCGATGTTTTTATTGTCGATTCTTAACGGGGTCGTCCCATGTGACAGCTATTTTTAGGGGATTTTTTTTAAGTTGTAAATTTTATTACAAATTAATTATAACACCTTTGAATTGATTATTACACATTTGAGTTAATTAATTTATTAAGCAAATTGATTAAGCAATTAAACAAATTAATTATTACACCTTTGAATTTTTATCAAACATTTGTTAACATTTTTACAGTCCCTCAGAATTTTATCAGGGCCGGGTTGAAATTCCGAACTTTGAATGATCAGAACGCTGAAATACTCGGAAAGAATACTATCCGGAAAGATGAAAACTCCGAAAGAATTTTACCCGAACGACGAAAATCTGAACACCGTCAAAATAATTCGGCTATGGAAGTTTTAAAACCTTCAACATTTTCAATAAAACGATGAATCGTTTCAAGAAATTTTGTTTATTAAGAAGTGATTTTACGGAAATTTCGAAATTTAAAATAATTCGGCTATGTAAGTTTTAAAAGTTTCCAAATTTTCTATAAAACGACGAATTGTTTAAAGAATTGTTTCTTGAGAAGTGATTTTACGGCAACTTTGAAATTTGTATAGACAATGTTATACGTTCCACATTTACAGTCAACGGTGTAAATTTCTTTCGAGAGACTTTTGCTGGCATGAGCTTTACGCAACTTGTAATTTCGGAACATTAAAATTAGGAATTTTCAACCGTCGGAGCATTCAAAGTTCGGATTTTAAAGCCGGCCCCATTTTATCAAACAAAAATAACGAGTTGAATCGACGTTAAAAAAAGTTAACGGTTGCCATGGTTCCGGAGGTTTTTCTGATCTGAAATAAAAAAAACATCGAACGGCATTTTAATTTCTAGAGCTGAGGCTATCGCCGGAAGTGGAGTAAAGTAAAAATTTCGAAAATTGAATTTTTGGCACGGTTTCCAAAGTTCCAAGTGTCGTCATTTTTTTCGGCATCAAAAAACTATGGCAGATATCAGAAATATTCAAGTTTTTGAGATATCATGGAAGCCAATTTGAAAATACAGTTTTGAGAAAAAGGCGTTTAAAAGTTAAACTACGATTTATACAAAGAAAATGTCGACTCACCATTAGCCTGCTATTCCGGGTCCATATAACACGCAGACATTTTTGGCAAATTGGGCAAAAAAAATTATTTCCATATTTTGGTCCTGTCACATGGTATGATCGCCTTAAGGATGTATTGCCCGTACATTCCCTACCAAAAGTGAGCTTCGGTGAGAATTTTGAGTACTTTGCGATATCATTAAAATCTGAAAAAAAAAATCAACCGTATTGAAGATGCTAAAAACATTGGTTTTGAATAATAAGAATGCCAAAAATTTATAAATAAATTGTTTAAACAAATATTCGTTCAACAAATCATCGGTAAACTTGATTTTTCGTGACATTAAATGAATTATGAAATTCTTCTGAATACATATGATTTTTTAAAGAATTTTCTCTATTTCGAAAATCCCGCTTTTGGAATTTTTCAGAGGCTGTACCTATGACACTGTTCGTTCTATACCCCCGACACTTTTTGGATCTAATATGGAACATTGCTCCGAAAACATATTGAAAATTTGTGACTTCATCCATTTTTTAAAATTAAAATTAAGATGAAAATGGAAAGAAAATTCTCAAAAATGCATATCTATTTTAAAAAATCTACAAATTCATTGTATAATATAAAAAAGTAGTTCACATTTGTTGAACAATTTTTTTCAACAACTTACTTATAACTTTTGTGCATTTTTATTACCAGAAATTAATGTTCTTAACATCTTCAATGGAGTACATTAAAAAAAATTTAATCTCATCGCAAAATACTCAAAATTCTCGCCGAAACTCACTCTTGGTAGGGAATGTACGGGCAATACATCCTTAAGGGGTTAGGCCACAGTAATGGGTATAAAATCATGTGCGAAGTTAACAATTTTTTTTCGTATGAAAAAGTGATTCACTCAAAAAATTAATTACACATCTATTCAGTATGAATATCAAGCTGTTAAAAAAAATATATATTTTTTGTTTCGATGTACAAAATGGCCGACTACTAATATTTTCTTTTGTTATCTTTTTTTTAGGCGCTCCGCGGCGTGACATTTAGCATCCACAATTTTTCACCCAGAACAAAAAACAAAAATTCTCGTCAATCTACATTAGAATACCTTGAGAAGTGCGTACGGACGTAAAAGAATATTGTTTTATTCAAAAGTTGTAGGGTTTTGAACTTAAGGAATGAATTTTCAGTGAAAAATTTCGTTATAACTGCTCATAAACTGCTCATAAAATGAAAAGTTTTCGATTGATCAGAAATTCCGTACGTTCTTCTTTGCGAAATGCAATTAGGAACATAACTTTTGAATTTGAAGTAAATCGAGTGAAAATTGTTGAAATTATTTGGCACGCCAATTGGAAAAAAGGTGTTTCGAGAAGTTTCGAGTAGTCGGCCATTTTGTAGATCGAAAAAAAAATTCTAACAGCTTGATATCCATACTAAATAGATATGTAATTAATTTCATGAGTGAATCACTTTTTCAAACGAAAAAAAATGTTAAATTCGCACATGATTTTATACCCGTCACTGTGGCCTAAGGCCTTAAGTCATCGGCACGAAAAAAAAAAATTACGTCTCGAGGGTGCGGAAGATAAGTTTTTTTAGTGGCGCTAAAAAAAACTAATCAATTCGCGTTTCGTGATTTTTTCTCAATCCAAAGATGCTCGAAATTCGGAATCTCGATATTAAAAAATATATATATATATATATATAATTGTTGGAAAAAAAGTAATTCCCTACTGATCGATTGAGGGCGTGAGCTATGCAAATTCATACGTTTATATGCGGTATATATCCATATATACATTTGTTAAATAAAAACAAAAAGTATTGCTGGTGGTTGTTCACAGGGGTGAAGGCGCGCGAGGATTTTACAAGGGTTTGAGTGCCAGCTTGACGAGAGTGGTTCCCGCAACGGTCCTTACGTTCGTAACCTACGAGCACGTATCGCACGCACTTCTCGATATCAAGAAAAGCCCCGATCTCGAAGAAATTACGGCCAAGAATCCGTTTGCCGTTAAAAATGAAAAAAATTAACGAAAACGCGTATTCTCTGCCTGTTCGGCTCGGGTTTCGATTCCCAAAGAACAACGAGGACAAATTTCTTCCATCGAGGATTTCATTGTTGCCATTGAAGATAATCATTCCGTCATTTTCGTCATCGTTCGTTGAAAATAAAAGGAAAAAAGAGGAACCAAGACTTGGGCGATTGCATTTTTATCGATAGTAAGGTTGAAAAATTCGCGCGTCTCTAATTGAACAGAAAGACGACACCATATCTTGATTGCGAAGAAAAAAAGCGCCAGTCGCGTGACATTTTCTTTGCGGACGGAAAAGAAAAGCCGATCGATCGCCGTTTAGGGGGAGAGAAAAAAGATTGCCGATTTTTGGGATTTTTTTTTAAGGAAAGATTTCTTCATTACTTTTGAGACTTAGGGGATGTTTCATTACTTCTTTCGGCTGTTACATGGTATTTTTTTCTTTTCATTATTCTTTAAATTAGGGTATTAGGGGATTAAACGGGTTGCGGCGGTTGTTGTCAGACGGTGTGACACGTAGCGCCGGCGGGGTCAATCGGAAAAAAAACTAACCAAAACTTTTCATTCAGTAACACTCATACGCAGAATATGAACCAAGAAAAAGTGAGAAATGTTGAAAATCGATGAAATGGTAGGCTCTGAAACGAAAAGATTGAATTCTCTGACAAAACTGGCCACATTTTGCAATATAAAAAACATTATTTTTTTTTAATTTACTAAAAACATTTAGGGTCATGTTTTAGACAATAAAAAGATTTATACCAAATTTCATCAGAATCGGTCGATTAGTTTTCTAGCTATACGTCACACCAGTGTTGCAAATGCAGTTTCAAAGACCGTGCCATGTCTCAGCCATTTTTAAAGATAAAAAAAATCCATGAAACCGCCGATAGTAGTCATAACATGGCTGTTACGCATATGGAAAACAGGGAAAATTCAGGGAATTTCTTTGCTTCTGGAATAATCCGGGAAAAGTCAAGGAATTTCGAAAACCCCGGAATTTTTCCAGAATTGACTTTTTGCAAAAGATAGGGAAAATGAAACCGACTTGAAAAAAAAACTGAAAAGTATAAAAATAAATATTTTTAATATTCATGTTGTTCTTCGTTATATACAAAAAAAAAGTTGCCAGTGTTAAACATTGACCATTGACACTGACGAACACGCCGCGACTCTTTAAACAGTAAGATGGGCTTTGCAGACGACTTTTTAACTTTGACTCGACATTACGCGAAAACGCGAGGAGGAATCGAAAATCTAACGACGTTTTACCAAAGAAATGTGTTTTTTTCCTATGGATTTTGTTTCGGTCATTGTTCGATCCGTCTACTCAATCTTGAGATCTCATAATATTCGGCCGAATTGCCGGAAGATTTTTTTATCACGTAAATTATTCCACACCCGTCGATTTGTTGAATCGACTAAAGTCATTCGGTCGTATCGTAACCATACTACAATCGTGCTTTCAAGTATCACTTAACGGTTTTTCTCAACAGAACACACGCTAAGTCTAGAAAAGGGTGAATAAATTTTTTCTTTAAGTCTGCTTTAGAAGCCGAAAAAAAGCGTTTTTTTCAGCAATTTTTTTTAAAGGGAAGGAAATGATTGCGGTAAACGAAATTTTGAGACGACAGTGTATTATATTCAAGCTTTAAAAAACAATTTTTATTAAAAAATATTGAAATTTTTCAAAGTTGTAACGATTTATCTGGGGCGCCTGGATCCTGCACTTGTAAATCGGTGCCGGTGATGGAGGTCGTGCGATGCATCTGAAACAGTCGAACCAACTTTTTTTTTAGTTTTTATAAGTTCCTTTTCTATATGAACTAAAAAAATACCGAAGGAATGATGAAATTCCAAATTTTTTCGAAGTTTGAAAAAAAAATCACTTTTTTGAAAAAAAAAATTCACTTTAAGTTGCAAAACAAGTAATTTAAATAGTAATTTTGTCCAACTTTTTAAGTTCAAATAGAAGATAATTTAATACTGAAGCTAGATCACTTTGATTTTTTTCGATCGGACATATATTGTTTTTGCTATCGCCGGCACCGTTTTCTAAAACTTGTGAAAATGAAAACTCGAGAAAACGGGCTTTAAAGTTTTCGGTCCAAAAATATATAAGTTTTTGGATACTTACACTAATTAGATGTTAATCAGCTATCCCCGGGCTATACAATAATCCTTCCTCTTCTTCAAATCGATTTTTTGAAGCCTGTAAAGCAGACTACTGCCTTAAGGGGTTATATACAGTCAGAAGGCCCAAAAAGATCGATTTTTTCAAGAATTTTTCTTGAGAAGACCTTTAAATCTATCGACGTAAAAATTTGTGCACATATTATGGTAACTTTGAACTGTATTTTAACATTTTTTATTTGTAAAAATAATTATTTTGAAAGCTGCTATAGCTGATCTCCGGGAGCGCCTCTAAAAAAAGGCGTCTTGCGGTGAGCACGATATCTAAGGACTGGATCATCTAAAATGAAAAGTTTGTCTGAAAAAACCCAAAAGACTGTTTTTTCGGCCTTTAGAGTGGCCTAAGGCCTTTAATATATGTACATTACGAATTTTTTTTATCGATTTTTTGAAAATTTTAACCGTATATAACCCCTTTAAAAACATGAAAATCAGCCATTTTTTCTTCGCCTAAAGATATCTCCCCCTCGATGAAATCGGTTTTCAAAAAGGTGTTTAGCACTGCTACGAGTCGTGGAATCGAGATAGGCAGACGTAAACTATTTTCTTAGCGATCAAGCGACGTTTAATTGTAACGTAACCAAAGACGAGATTGCGATTGGCTCCTATCGTGACGAGAACATTGAAAAGAAAGACCAAAGACGCTCGGAGAAAAAAAGATCGAAGACTCGCCCCTCTTTCGTGTATTCTTCAGTATTGCAGCGCATGCTATTTTTTTTACCGAGTCAAAGACTATATTGAAAAATAATGAAGAAGGGAATAGAATCGAGGCACTTACAGTTTCCACAAAAGGTTCGCCACGAAATAAAATACGATTAGTGAATGATTGTAATATTTGTTTTTTTAACGAGTTCTCGCTCGTCGGTCAATTGCGATAACTTATTGTAATCTTACTCTCTTAGCGAAGAGATTTTTTTCCGGAAGCGAGTTAAATGCATTCTAGGTGCGTGAAAATCGTTCGATGCCTTTTGGATAACGTGAAAATGATGAGGGATAATTTTTTTTGTTCGTTTTGTTATTAACGGAATATTTGACTGTGACTCTGAACAATGTATTTTCGACATTGTTTTTGAGAACCTCGCGCACAAAATTTTATTTTTTTTCACATTCTCTTGCCGAAAAATTGGACCCTCCTTTTGCCCACGTGTACCCTGCAACATCGAGCCTATGATATATCTTTCTCTATATATTCGTATACGTGTCTGCGAAGCTCCGAAAGCTCCGAGTCGCGAAATTTTCGACTGCGATCTCGAAGCGATCGTTCGCCCACGAGATGATTCACATCTCGATGTAATTAGCACGTAAGATGGTGTAGAGCGGTATATATCGCGGCACAGTGCCAGAATAACAACGCGCCACAAGCGCTAGAATTGTAGTCGAGAAGATACGAATAAAAAAATGTGATACAAAAAAGGACATCGTTGATTTTATTTCATTGGCTTCCATTGTAAAATCATCACAGTGTGACGGGTCGAAAAATAGCTAAAATTCGCGATTTTTTTTCGATGGTTAACTAAATTTTTTTAACGTTTATTTTTATTTTTTTTTTGCATTCTTTTTAACAGTTGAAAATGTCTTCGAAAAAGAGGAGTCTTCACGGTGTACACGGTTGTGGCCGTAAATATAATCTGAAAGAAAATTTGCAAAAAGATTATTAATCAGTATGAAAACCGCTATCTTGCTGTGAAGGTTTTATTAAAATCAAAATTGACAAAATGGTGGTGATTTGAACGGATGTGTCGAATTTAAACATTTTTTAGAAAATTTTTAGATTTTTTAAACAAAATTTTTAATTTTTTAACGAAAATTCAGAACAATTTTTGAATTTTTTAGTAAATATTCGATTTTTTAGAAAACTTAGAACAATTTTTAGAATTTTTGAGAAAATTCAGATTTTTTTAAGAATTTAGAAATTTTTTAGAATTTAGAAAAAAATCGATTTCGTTAAAACAAAATATGGAGATTTAAAAAAAGCTTCCATAGCAAGATAAAGAATGGCGTGAAGAATGTTGTGTCAACATTTGAGACGGATAGCTTGAAAAATTCGTCGAGAGTGTACACCGTTTTGAAAAACGACATTTCGAGAAAAACGCCTTCAAAGTTTCGAGTGCGGAATTTTCACATAATTTGTCTACTCACGATTAAGGCGTCTGGCCACCTTGGCCCATCGAAAAATGAGTATATTGAAAAAAAAATAATAAACTCGAAAGTATAGGCCGGAATATTTTTATTTTTTTACAGAACGCCAGAAAGGGCTTTAAGAATAACGTTAATAAATTTCCCTTCAAAATATTAAAAAATGGCGCCGTTATGCACATTGCCGCGGAAGCCCTCCGCACGATACGCGCGGTCGTTGTCCCAGCTGTTACCCGGTCATGTCACATCAGAAAAAAAAATCTGCTCATTCGTGAGTAGTGTCGCTACAATGTAGCGTAGCGGTTTTTTTTTCGACCATCAAGAAAATTATGGTGAGCCGAAGAAAAAAAAATTGTATTTTTCACCGAAATTTTTCGAGCAAAAACAATAATAAAACAAAAACTAATCAAGTTATGGCAAAAATCCTACGTGACATTTTAGATAATGTATCTAAAAGTATTGTGTAAAAATTTGAAAGCAATCCGACCGATAGTTTACGATATTTCGATAGTACCAGTTCAAAAAATGTAGTTTCGAGATAACGCAGGACAGCTGCGTGAGCTAAACCGTGCGAGTTATAAACACGGATCGAACCGCACGATCGACCGTCCGCAGTGCTCAACCTTCCTGCCGAAAAATAACTAACTTGGTGAATTTTGCGTTTTTCAATACGTACTATGGCTTAAATTGTTCTTAACAGTTCAGGGTTTATTTTTTAAAAAATGAAGAAAAAAATTACATGGTGGCCAGATGCCTTAAGGCAGGATTCTACTTTGAAACTTTGAAATTTTTTTTTTTTTTTTTTACATTTTTTGAAAGTAAATATGTTCAAGAATGTTCGGTCAAAATTTTATAAAGTTCCAAGCAGTCTAACTATCCTTTTTCGCCTTTCGAACGCACCTACCTCGTTCAGACGGCTGGTGCAAGTATAAGAAGGCCGAAGCAAACAACGCTTTAAAAAATTATAAACATCCTCCTGCTCTTGCTAGTGACGTACAAGAGGTGCTGAAGCCGATCTACGAAGATCTAACAAAAACGAAATTACTGGAGAGATGTTTGGGTGGAAACACTCAAAATAACATCGAATGTTTCAACTCTACAGTTTGGGCTATGGCACCGAAACATGTCTTTAATGGCAAAAAAATCGTCAAAATTGCGTGCCTCACTGCTGCCTGCGTTTTTAATGAAGGATTCAGCCCAGTTTTAAAAATAATGGAAGTCATGGGCATTACAATCGGCCCAACCGTCATGCAGTTCGCCACTATGCGCGACCAACATCGCATCGTTCGAGCGAACCGCCGCTCGACTGAGGCTTCTAAGGAGGGCAGAATTTTAAAAAAAGGCTAAATTGGATGAAAACACCCACCTGGAACACGTCGAAGGCATATTATATGGCCCAGGCATCGCTGATTGAGGGTAAGATAATTTTTTCTACGATTTATCACTCACCAAAACTTTAAACGCGTTTTTCTCGAAACGACATTTTCAAGTACCGTGGTCGTGATAACTCAAAAAGTACTGAACCGATCCTTATGAAATTTGGAACACATATTCTATATGTGTGTACCAACCGACCTAACTACAATCAACTTAAAATTTTGATTAGAACTATTTTTTATTGCAAGAAAAGACCCAAAAAAAAGCATTTTTTTTTTCGTATTTTAGCCGCCATTTTGTTAATTTTGCACGTATATAAAATATTCTAGTTAGGTCGGTTCCTGAAGACATACTGAACATGAAACTATTTGATTTTTTTGTTTCAGACCATCCGTCGGGAAGATTTCACGACCACGGCAACGGTACCTGCTTTTCGAGGCGTTGGCTTTAAACATATTTTACGTGTACAAAAAATGAATAAAATACATTAAATTTTTTTTTATGTACTTAAAGAGTGTATTTATTGAACAGTTTAAACCCCATGTCGATATCTTTAATAGTATTCTCAGAAAAAATTCACGAAAATAGCGTTTTTTTCATGGTTTCAAAGTAGAATCCTGCCTTAAGGAGGTACAGTGATGACCATGCTGGTAAACTTAGAGTCTATTTCACGCTGCAATACTGCCACGTTTTAGATATATGTATATGGCCGATTTTTCGAGAAATATTTTTTAAGTATTGAATTTCGAGTTTCCTATTATTTTTATAATATGGAAACAACAAGTTTAGCATCGTCGCATTTTCGGTGGCTGTCATCGGTTCCACGCGCCCGGCTTATTATTTTTTGTAGCCGGTTAACATGGAGAATGAAAATACTGCGGAAGTTTATCAAAAGAGTAACGGGATTTTGTACCTGAAGTTCAGTTTAGAGACAAATGTAGATTCTGACGGACAAGAATTAGAAAATGAAAAGATAATATTGCGATTGCAAATAAAAAAACGTCGCGTTGAAGTTAACCTCAATGTCCAATGTCCAATCTGTCCTAAGTCAAAACATATTTCATCGATTGTTATGTTATTTTTCCCTTTCCCAATTTTCACAATAATCGCAAGTGTAAAAAGGAACGTTTATTTTATATGACAGTTCTCCCATGCTGAATTTATATATAGATGCGTTGTACAGGTGCATGTCGCCAGAAAAATTGAGATGCCTTTGCTGTACGTAAAAGAACTTCAAGTAAATATCGACGAGAGGCCCTTTATAATCCATTAAAAAATGTACGGCTTCGCACAGTCATATTTTTAATTCGCGTTGAAAATATCCGATAGACGAATGAAATTTGCGCGGGTATCCGGCGTTGCCACACGTCGAGCAAGATGGCTGCTGTTACGTCACGAGAAGTCTCGCTCTGCGAAAACTTCGGTTCTTGCGACTTTATTTCTAAATTTATTGCTTATTTCTGCGGTGAGCTTTCCAATTCAAGGTGCCTTATCGATCACAAAGATTCAACGAACGCAACCATCAGTTTTTTTACGTGTTTCTTCGCTCCAAGTAGCACAAAAAAATCGATATATGAGAGGACAGGCACATTTGGTCGTCTACGTGTGACTAATTCACCAACTTTAACAATTAATAACTCGGAAAGTGTACGGTAAATCTCGTGGAAACTCCGCATACGCATGGACGAAGGTCTCGACAATGCTATTAAAAAAAATCGGGCTTTTCCCATCTTTACAACCATCTATACTATCGGATTCTTTTTGAGAAGAACAACAAAATAAATCGAGATTAGAAAAAGGGTGTTTATCATACATATCAATGACTGTATACAATAATTTTTTTGAAGCGATTAATTTCAAAATGGCGGATGTGCAGCGTTTTTGCGATGACGTCTCCGTTTTTCCAGGGTCAACGGCCGGACGAACAGCACTTGTAATTTTTTAATTATAATGAGCCAATTAATTTTTTCGATTATATATTATGACTGCTATAGAAATCAGTAGTAATTCTCTTTATTTTCGTGTACACCCTTGCGGGTTTTTTACATCTCCTTTCTTTACATGTTTTCTTATTCCTAGGCTTCGAGTCCTTACATCTACTCTTAATCTTTATCTCTACAAAATATCTCTAAAAAATATATATAATTTCGCACTTATTCCTTCGCCTTCCACTCAACTGTTCCTAATCTCCAGCCACGACCTTCTGTCTCGCGATTCTTTCAAATTGCCTCACTATTTCGCACATCTCTTCTACTAGCTCCTTTCCCTCTAATGCCTTCCTCCACCCTTCATCTTGCTTCGTCCTTTGCTCTTTGTCTCTTCTGCTTCCCCGCATACTCTGCAACTTGTCTCCCTGAATCCTTTTTTTTGCCTCTCTCCTAATGACTGCTACAGAAGTACGTAGGATTTTTTCGATATATTGATTTTTGGCCAAATGGCGCACTTCTAAAGTGGAAAGTGAAAAATTCGCCAAAAAAATCGTCAGATAATTGTTAATAACAAATTAACTATGTAATGTGAAAAGAAATCCTACGTACTTCTATAGACAATGTATTTTTCAAGATATATTCAACATTTCAAGTGAATCGGTTGAAAATTGTCTGAGTTATGTTTCCGGCTAACATAAAAAATGCAGTTTTGCGATAAACGCGTTTGAAGTTTTCAGTAGCTCGCTGCGTACCAGGCGGCCTTGTACTAAAATTCGAAAACCGAGTACTTGGAGATTTTTCCCGGCCATAATCTTTTGAGACAGTATTTTTGAGGTCCTAGGGGACCATTAAAAAAAATCGACTTTTTGAAAATTCTAGTGGCCTAACCCCTTAAGGCCTTAGGCCACAGTAATGAGTATAAAATCATATGCGAATTTAACAATTTTTTTCGTATGAAAAAGTGATTCACTCATAAAATTAATTACACATCTATTTAGTATGAATATAAAGATGTTAGAATTTTTTTTTTGATGTACAACATGGCCGACTGCTAATATTTTCTTTTGTTATCTTTTTTTTACGTGCTCGGCGGCGTGACATTTAGCATCCACAATTTTTAACCCAAACAAACCCAAACAAAAATTCTCGTCAATCTAGATTAGAATACCTAGGGAAGTACGTACGGAATTTAAAAAATGTTGTTTTATTCAAAAGTTGTAGATATTAGAACTTAAGAAATGAATTTTCAGTGAAAAATTTCGTTATAACTGCTCATAAACTGGTCATAAAAAGAAAAGTTTTCGATTAATCAGAAATTCCGTACGTACTTCTCTGCGAAATGCAATTAGGAACATAACTTTTAAATTTGAAGTAAATCGAGTGAAAATTGTTAAGGTTATTTGTCACGGCAAATGGAAAAAAGCTGTTTCGAGAACTTTCGAGTAGTCGGCCATTTAGTACAATCAAAAAATATATATATATATTTTCAAACAGCTTGATATTCATACTAAATAGATGTATAATTAATTTTATGAGTGAATCATTTTATCATACGAAAAAAAATTGTTAAATTCGCACATGATTTTATACCTGTTACTGTGGCCTAAGGACTTAAGGGGTTACCCCCACTTGAGATTTTGATTGGAATCCACGATGACCAATTTTCACGGTAGGAGATAAGCACGAGCAAGTTCCTGATACGAGCATTGCACGTAGAAGGTCTTTAAAAATCGACGATTGTTCGACAATCGATTAACAACCCGTGCCACTTCGTTCCTCGCAAGCGTCGACGAGATTGTGATTGAAACAAAGTTGTTGCTTCTCGGTCTTCGATTATTTACATTTGACATCGCTCGATAGATGACACGATTAACTTGTTCGATTCACTTTTGTTTTTCGTATCTATCGTTACTTGTATCAACTTGTGATCGAACAAATGCTTTCCTTTGTCGCCATTAAGGGGTTCCCCCATTTGCGATTTTGAAAAAATCGATTTTTTTTATTGCATTTTTTTGAAGCATAAGTATCTGAGAATATGTCCTGAAAATGTCAAGTCGATCCGAACAAAATTGACTGAGATATGAGCGTTGAAAGAGAAGAATCCGCGTTGAAAAAGCGTTGAAAGAGAAACTTTAAACGCGTTTTTCTCAAAATGGCATTTCTGAAGTCGGTGACCAAGATTACTCGAACACTAATGAACCGATCTTCTTGAAATTTTGCAGGCTTATTTAATACATAAAAATGTAGTCTTTAATCGTTCGATTTTTTTTTTTTTTTCGAAAAAAAAAATCGCCGTTTTATAGCCAAAAAACGGCCATTTTTCATGAAAAAGGCCTTTTTTCGCGCTACAAGTGGGGGTAACGCCTTAAGTGTAACAACTTTTATATCGATATCTATAACATTAACCTATAAAAAAAATTCAAATCAAAAAGCCTTTTTTAGCGTCTAAAGTAACAAGACCCCTTAACGGCACACTATGGTTACGAGCATTTTTTAAACGGCGCATATCTTTTGAAAGTGTAAGCTGTGTAACGTTCACTTTCGTCTGTGTGCACACCTCTATTGTCTCGCCTCGTATTCGATTGCGGCACTGGCATTTTCCTCGTGCCTCGGGCCTCGTCGAAACGAAAGTTTCGATGAAACAGTAACGTGCTCCGTATATACCTCGTGACAAAGTCTTACGTTCTTTACAGTTCTCGAATACTCGCGCTCGCCGCGCGTTGCTTTGTTATTTATAACTTTTTTCTCGAACCCAACAGTGAGACTCAATTACATTAACACGATCTACGAATTTTATTATGAATAACTAAATACAATTTTTTAAAATTATTTTTGAAATGATTTTTTTTGCATTGGATCCACTTACCGAGATTGACAATAAAAATTGAATCAAAGCACGAAGGGATCTGTTATTGTAAAAATTGTTTTTTTCTCTATGTGGATTTAAGGCGTTACCCCCACTTGGAGCGCAAAAAAAGGCCCTTTTCATGAATTTTTTTTAAAGAAAACTACAAAACTTTTTTAATCGAACAATATACCATCTTAAAGAACACATCTTGAAGAGGTTTCAGTAATATTTTTATTGAGAAATATTACATTGTTTAGTGGCAAATGGCCGTCAATGAAATAATGTTTTTATATACACGGTTTGCGGTGACCAACATTGCGGCGAAGTGGATCATCTGGAAAAAGTGCGGATGGATTTAGTCAAATATAAGTATAAACTAGTCTTTAATCGAAGGATTTTAAAAAATATTCATTTTTCACAAAATGGCGGACAGTCAATGTTAATGGTTCGATTTTAACGAAAAAAAACGGCCGTTTTTTGGATATAAAACGGCCATTTTTTTTTCGAAAAAAAAAATCGAACGATTAAAGACTACATTTTTATGTATTAAATAAGCCTGCAAAATTTCAAGAAGATCGGTTCATTAGTGTTCGAGTAATCTTGGTCACCGACTTCAGAAATGCCATTTTGAGGAAAACGCGTTTAAAGTTTCTCTTTCAACGCTCTTTCAACGCGGATTCTTCTCTTTCAACGCTCATATCTCAGTCAATTTTGTTCGGATCGACTTGATATTTTCAGGACATATTCTCAGATACTTATACTTCAAAAAAATGCAATAAAAAAATCGATTTTTTCAAAATCGCAAGTGGGGGTAACCCCTTAAGGGGAGGTACCTGAGTAAATGGCGAGAAAAACAGGTAAACTTCGGGAGTTTTGATCTCCAAAACTAATGTTTCGATTGGATCCGGGTTTTTTTTTATTGGAAAATATGTACATTGAGGTATGTTTAGGAATTTTTCAAAATAAATTCGTTGGCTGGGAGCGATTCCAACGCGATTATTTCGAAACATAGTTTTTCAAGTCGGTGCCAGATGTCTCTCGAAAACGGCTTGTCCGATTTTGTCCAAATTTGGATGCAATATTCTTCGATAGTTGTTCTCGTTCGCCACGTAGGAGTTTTTCATTTGATTGAACCATTGCTGATTTTATGCAATGCGTATGCAATCCAAAATCGTCGTAAATTGCGAACGAAAAACGAATGTTAAATTAAAACGGTCGCAATTAAATTCAAAAAAAAATCACCAGTGGCGAACGAGAAAAACTATCGAAGAATATTGTATCCAAATTTGGAAAAAATCGGACTAGCCGTTTTCGAGATACATCTGGCACCGACTTTGAAAACTATGTTTCGAGATCATTGCGTTTGAATCTCTTCCAGTAAACGAATTTATGTTAAAAAATTCCTGAACATACCTCAATGTACAAGTTTTCCAAAAAAAAACCCGGATCCAATCGAAACATTAGTTTTTGAGATAAAAATTCCCGAAGTTTACCTGTTTTTCTCGCCGTTTACTCAGGTACCTTCCCTTACGGAGTTTCGAGACAATAGGGAACCTTACGCAAAGCTCAGCGCAGATGGCGCCACGTAAACATAACGGGTAGCGATCTGTTACCGTTACTTTTACACAATAATAGACGGTTGCAGAGCATAAGAATGTATAAGTCTATACTTTATTTTACTAACACTTATTACATAAGAAACAACAACATATATATTAATTCGGATGTTCGTGGGGCGTCCTTTTGTCGTGGACGTAAGATTCTACTAAGAATGTTACTCCCGGAAATACCGGAAATACAGTTACCGACGGTTCCCATAAACGTAAACAAAAGGAGCTGTCAACGCGCGCGGTACATTGTCACGGTGTATGTTTGTACTAAAATTATATGAATAGTCATATTGGACATGAATTATGGACATTTAACTATAGCGGATATTTGGTATGGATTTGATATGGATATTTAAATCTACTCTTTTCCTTCTCTGTTCATCCTTCAAAGTTCCTTTCTTGTTCCAAACAAACAGGGAAGGTATAATCTCCTGTTTCAAATTCTTTCGGCTCAGTTTCATCCCCGTAATGAATGAAAATGAGCTAGGTAAGTATTATGTACCAGAATAATACCAGAAGTTTAAAAAAATGCAAATATTTCAAATAGTCATTTTTAGGTTATGATAATTAACTACTTTATAATATACTTTTAGAAGTAAATACCGTCAAAAATATTATATTTGTACAATGAGCTGTCACAAATCCTTCATTTCTATAGTCTGCAGATCTAAAATGATCAGAATATAGCCTTGAATGTTTTGTGGCCGTAAAGTGCTTGCAACGTATAGCAATTTCTCGTAGCTTGCGAAGTTTTTCGTTTTTGGGAATTAAATGAACGCCTTCGTTTCAGCATCCAAATGCACAACATTGATGCATTGTTCGCAATTTATTCACGACAAACGGATTATTCTAAAGAAAATGTAACAGTAGTCGTAGAAACACGGGTAAAAGCAAAGAGAATCTCACTAAACGTCATGTTCTGTTTCCGTTATAATACAATGTCCCCTCTAGCGGAAGAAATTGGCAGTGAGGTCGTTCCCTATTGACGATATGTTACCATTTGATTGGAATTTATACAGTCAATTCTTTGTCATGTACTGAATGCACCCGCTAAATTTCTAATCGATCGTCTACACCATTTCTGTGAAATTTGCCATTGATGAAACATTTTTTAAGGGGTGACCCCCACTTGCGATTTTGACAAAATCGATTTTTTTTTATTTTTTTTATTTTTTATTTTATTATTTTATTATATTTATTTTTTTTTATTTTTTTGAAGTATAAGTATCTGAGAATATGTCCTGAAAATTTCAAGTCGATCCGAACAAAATTGACTGAGATATGCGCGTTGAAAGAGAAGAATCCGCGTTGAAAGAGCGTTGAAAGAGAAACTTTAAACGCGTTTTTCTCAAAATGGCATTTCTGGAGTCGGTGACCAAGATTACTCGAACACTAATGAACCGATGTTCTTGAAATTTTGCAGGCTTATTGAATACATAAAAATGTAGTCTTTAATCGTTCGATTTTTTTTTCGAAATAAATGGCCGTTTTATAGCCAAAAAACGGCCGTTTTTTTTCGTTAAAATTGAACCATTAACTTTGACTGTTCGCCATTTTGTGAAAAATTAATATTTTTTAAAATCCTTCGATTAAAGACTAGTTTATACTTATATTTGACTAAATTCATCCGCATTTTTTTTCAGATGATCCACTTCGCCGCAATGTTGGTCACCGCAAACCGTGTATATAAAAACATTATTTCATTGACGGCCATTTGCCACTAAACAATGTAATATTTTTCAATAAAAAATTACTGAAAGTTCTTCAAGATGTGTTCTTTAAGATGGTATATTGGTCGATTAAAAAAGTTTTGTAGTTTTCTTTAAAAAAAAATCATGAAAAAGGCCTTTTTTTGCGCTACAAGTGGGGGTAACGCCTTAACATAGGGAGGCCTAATTGTCGTAATGTAAAGGGAGACGCAATTGTCATAATGTACTGATTGATGTGACAGCTTTTCATAACCCTTTAAGGCGGGATATACACTTAGACGGGAAAGAATTAAGAAATTTTAAAAGATTTTCTAATCTAAGAACTAATTATTCTACATTTATCAAACTGTAGGTATACTTTATAAGTATTTTTGAGTATAAAAAACATTTTTTTAATCCTTTTATCATCAAAATGGCGAAGCTGCAATCGGCGTGCTTCCCGTCAACTTTGATTTGCAACAAAAATGTTTCAGTTAGAACATGTATTTCTGTTTGAAAGTAATTAAAATGAAGAAAATGCAAATTTGAGTGAGTGGCACGAATGTACAAAAAAATCGAAATTTCACCCGAAGTTTCTGTAAAATTTGAATTCAAAGAGTAGTTTTTTTTTAATTTTTCATAAACAATTCTCGTAAAGTAGAAGGTAGCAATGTTATCAATGTTTCTAACAAGTTTCAACAACACCGGCTTCATAGTTTTTGAGTAATCTTGCACGCCAATTTTGAAAATGCAGTTTTGAGAAAAACGCGTTCAAAATTTACATAGAATTTGAATTCAATAGCCTTGGGTACTTGTGGTAAGTAATTCCTAAAGTCATCTGTTACAAAGTAATCCAATTATCAATTACAGTAGTAATTGTAATTGTTAGTTGTTAATTTACCAGTGGTACAAATAAGTTTTAAAAGATTTTTTGTGAAAATTGGAGGTTTATTGTGCAATAATGGTAAATTGCTTGTTAAGTCGCTCCCAACAATTCTACAAGTTCTTCTGGACGGTCGTCAAAATGTCGAATGACCAAATATAGAAGGACAAAGATTTCGAAACGACAGAATTATGAACTCTCAAAATAACGAAGGTTAAATTATTCGAAATTCTATCCTTTGACCGATGACGAAATCTAATAACTATTACACCAAAGGATTATTTATTCGAGATCTCATTTATTCGAGAACATGTATTCGGATAGTCTGCAGTTTGAGTCATACAAATACAGATTCGAACAATCTACAACGTTCATATCTCCGAAATAGAAAAACGTGAGTATCCAATATGCGTAAGACCGTCAATAGCAAAAAGCCATACATCGAGACTACAAACTTCGAATGTCTAGATCTTAGAAACACAAATGATCGATGGTCCGAAATGGCGAATACCTAAATGACGAACATGGCATGGCTGCCTGGGACGGCTGACCACTAACGCCATCTGCCGTCTTCATTTCGAAGCGCAAGGAGTGTTGCTCGAGCCCAAGTTTTCGCTATCTGGACCGTTCGCCATTTTGGCCTATCGCTATTTTAAGGGGCCAGTCCAATTTGGAGCCACGGAAAAGGCTATTTTCACGATTTTTTTGAGGATTTTATAAAAGATATGAATATAAAAGTTGTTGGGCTTGATGAAAAAAAATTTAATTCGATTTTATTCATTTTTAAGTACAAAAACTATAGTTTAACGTAACGCCTCAAAAATAGGTGGGCTAGGTAGCTCCATCACAGCTCGGCAATGGCTTGTCTGAAACAAAAAAATCAAAGTCCATCAGATTCAGTATGACACCAGCTACAAAATCACCCTCGGATATGAAGTTTTATCAAAAAATTAAAAAAAATGGTAGATGAAAAACGAAAAAAGTTTTTAAAAGCGCGTTTTTTCGCAGTTTTTCGCAAAAAAAGAGTAAAAATCAAAATTTTCAAAGCATCAAGGGTCATCTTGATACGAATCATGTTTACAATATGTGGTTCGAATTTCAAGAGAATCGGTTTATTAGCTTTAGATATACGATGGAGCTAGATTTTGAAAATGTTGTTTCGAGAAAAACGCGTTTGAAGTAATTCCTGCACTGTACAAAATCCCATCACCAAAATCCCAAAATCCAATCTCATCATCGTCGATTTCTTTAAGTCTCGCTTGCTATGGATTTTTTGAAATTTCGACAGTGGACCCTTAACTGCCCTTAACTGATCGACTTTTTGGTCCTTCGCTTTGATGAATTCGAAATTGTAAACTGTTGTAATATTTGTAATTCGACGATTTGAGGGCTGGAATTGTTTGGTGTATACAGGCGAAACAATGTTCTATCTCTCATTATTTTGTTAAATCTGATATTTGTTTTCGCTATAAATTAACTTCGAGATTTTTGTAGTCACAATTTCGATTAACTATTTTACAGACTATCATGGGCGAAAAACATTCTTGACATTTTTATAAATAATTTCAACGAAAAGTACAACGTTTTGTCTGTCTCGTTATCGAGATATTCGTGAAATAAAAAAGGAAATTTCAGCTGATTCGCGGGAAACGATAAAGCGCCCTACGGCACATGGCAACGCTGCTGTCAAGTCGGCCATTTTGAGTAGGCGCCAAAATTTGAAACGCACAAACTATTGCTTCCTTGCTATAAATTTCTTATCGCGGTTTCATAAAGAGTATTTAAATATTTTGAATCATTCTTTACAGAAGCTGCAGTGCATGTGTTTCGACATAACCTTCAAATCAATTACGCGTCGTCCCTCGACTGCGCATTCATTTTCCGGCTCAACTACTTTTTTCCGCCGCTTTCCAGGTTGTACTTGCTCCAACCGTCGAGTGTACTGTTTTTCGATTTGCATTTTTTCCTTCCGTCTTTTCATTTTCGCCGAACGAAAAAAACTGAATTCGCGAAGGATGTTTGACAGGTACGCGCTCACGATGTGGCGTTCTTATCTGAACTCAGTGATACCAGTTACTGAGAACTAAATTGCGCGTTTGCCACATTTCAACTTGGCTAATAACTTATTGGCGATGTAAATAAACAAAAAAGATCAATAACATTTCTAAACACTCAATTATATGGATTCCACGTATTTATTAGCTGAAATTTGTTTATTTTACGTAACCGAACATTGGATTATTTGGGGTTGGCAGCCGTTACAGGCGCCCGTGTTTAAGGGGTGAGATGGAGTCAGAGGCGTAAAAAAACGAGCATTTTCAATAATTTTTTTTATAGTAATTAAGTTTTGTTTTACAAAAGTGGTTACACAGACTTTTTATGTTATATTTCAACTTGACTTGTACAAATTTTCAAAGAAAAATATTGATTATTTGTAAAAAATATCGCCAACTTTGTCGGACACCCTTCGGCATGTCCCATGTAGAGATTGACCGTTAGCCCTGGGACGGGCCTTCACAGTTAGCCTCTTCTAGAATATTGGGCCGTGAGTATTTACCAATGAGGTGCCTTTGTAGAAATGATAAGAACGGCCCGATATCGGCCAACAGAGCCAACAATTATTGGGCCAATGATTTAATTCATTGTAGCGGCAATGTTGGTGATTGCACTTGGCCCTATGTGGGCCCTCTTAAAGGGCCTATGTAGAAATTGACCACTGGCTCTATGATGGGCCTTCACAGTTGGTCTATCTAGAAGTTAGTCGATCTAGAATATTGGGCCGTGAGTTTGTTTGGGTTTGTTTGAGTGCGTGATAAATATTCAACCTATATCGGGCCAAGATTGGCCCGAGATTGGTCCTTATGGATACATATTTCATGGAATAACCTTAAAATAAATTGTGATTTGCGTATATGACAGGTTTCAAAATTGGCATATTTTACTTACTTATGTGGGTTATTCACAAATGCCAATAATAGGCCAAGACTTGATTACAAAAACTGAACTACAAAATATAGACGATTAATATATGACGTGCCAGTTATTTGCCTATTCTGGCACAATATACAGATAGTGAATAACCCAAGGCTCAAATAAAATAAACGCAGGTATTGTCTGACCCACTTAGCCAATAAAGGGCTTAGATTAATTCAATGTAATTTCCAGTATTTTAGCATTGCCAGTTTTAAAATTGGCAAATTTCGATGAACTATCACGGCTGTTTATTGGTTTTGAAAGATGGGCCAGGATAATCTTTAGTAATGGGCCGATATTGTGCCGGTTCTCAATTTATGACGGGACAATAATGGGCCAATGTAATTGCTTGTATTTTAGCATTACCAGTTTTTAAATTGGCAAATATAGTTCAACCATCACGGCTATTTATTGGTTTTAAACGATGGGCCGATATTGTGCCGGTTTTCAATTTATAACGGAACAATATTGGGCCAATGGAATTATCAGTATTTTAGTATCCCTAGTTTCTAAATTGGCAAATTTAGTTTAACTATCACGGCTATTTATTAGTTTTTAAAGATGAGCCAGGACAGGCTTTTGGGATGGGCCGATATTGTGCCAGTTTTCAGTTTGGAGCGGAACAGTAATGGGCCAATATTATTTCTCTTTTGTTGGCTTATACGATGGTCCCAATATTGGCCTGATCGTAACATTGGGCAACTCATGGCAACCTCTACATGGGGTAGTGCTTTGCGGTGACCATCATAAAATTTTACTGGATCATCTGAAATAAAATAAAAACCAAAAAAAAATCATTGGTTGAATAATAAATCTAGTTCTTAACCGAAGCTTTTTTTCGAAAATTAACAAAATGGCGGCTTCCGACAGATGACTTTCGATTTTCGACCAAAAAATCGCTCGTTTATTGTTAAAAAAAATATAAATTTTCAACAAAAATGAAAATCCTCCGATTAAGGACTAGTTTTTAATGCTATCAATAAGCACACCAAATTTCATCAAAATCCATCGAGTGATTTTTTAATTATAGTGGTCACCGACTTGAAAAACATAGTTTCGAAAAAAACGCGTTTAGAGTTTTTCGATGTGGATACGGTATTATATGTATGTAAAATTTTGAGCTTGATGGATGAAGCTAAACTTTTTTTTATGTATTTTAGTCCGCTGAATCCGAATATCACAATTTTTTGCCTAAAAGTCGAGCATTCAATTGTTTATAACCAATTGTCAAAACAAGTTTTCAAAAAATTAAAGTTTTTCGGGATGAATTATTTTTTAAAAACATTTTGGGCAATTTTAACGCGAAAGTATTCTGTATAAAATGTTGCTAAAGTTCATAGTTTTTGAGTAATACATTTTTGAAAATTTCTGAAAGAGTTTTCCAATTTTACACTTGATTTATGTACAGAAATACTAATTAAAAAATTACTTACATCGAATGATCAATTTCTGGCCCATACAATAGGGCTTCTGCCGATGTGGAAGCTTCCAAAATATCAATTTGTTGTTGTCTTCAAAGGAATCTGCCTTCCCGGGTATTATCGTTTGCGCGTTTGTCAGCCGCTATCGGCCATGGGGCCCGACGCCCCTTCACTAATTGTGGCATATCCCGGAAACTATTCATCGTATTGACTTGAAATTTTCAGGGAATATTTTCGAAACATCACACTTTAAGAAAATTTGAAAAAACCATCGATTTTTTTTAAATTCTGCCTACATTTCAGCCCTTAAGCATATGCGTTCCTCTCTTGCTGCCTGCCCCGCAAAGACCTTGAGCAGCCTCCTTAACATGCAGATGGTTATGGTCCGATGCGATTTAATATTTACTTTCAAATCCGAGCGGTGAGGCACAGCGTTGACGGGCTGTAACGTTTGATGTTTTCCGAATTTCGCTTTGAAACTTTGGGAAAATATTCTACGTCTATAGTTCTATAGTTTAAGAAGACGAAAAATCGATTTTTTGATAGTTGTAAACGTATAGCCCGCCTTAAACATTTTTTCACACTATTTCGTGCGGAAAACTGCTATTCAGAAACGATATAGACGATTGATTTAAAATTTGGAGGACGCGTTCAGTATATGACAAAGAATTTAATCTATAAATTTGAATCGAATGGTAGCATATCGTCAATTGTCCCGAAACTCCTTAAGGCGTTACCCCCACTTGTAGCGCAAAAAAGGCCTTTTTCATGAATTTTTTTAAAGAAAACTACAAAACTTTTTTAATCGATCAATATACCATCTTAAAGAACACATCTTGAAGAACTTTCAGTAATTTTTTTATTGAAAAATATTACATTGTTTAGTGGCAAATCGCCGTCAATGAAATAATGCTTTTATATACACGGTTTGCGGTGACCAACATTGCGGTGAAGTGGATCATCTGAAAAAAAAATGCGGATGGATTTAGTCAAATATAAGTATAAACTAGTCTTTAATCGAAGGATTTTAAAAAATATTCATTTTTCACAAAATGGCGGACAGTCAAAGTTAATGGTTCGATTTTAACGAAAAAAAACGGCCGTTTTTTGGCTATGAAACGGCCATTTTTTTTCGAAAAAAAAATCGAACGATTAAAGACTACATTTTTATGTATTAAATAAGCCTGCAAAATTTCAAGAAGATCGGTTCATTAGTGTTCGAGTAGTCTCGGTCACCGACTTCAGAAATGCCATTTTGAGAAAAACGCGTTTAAAGTTTCTCTTTCAACGCTCTTTCAACGCGGATTCTTCTCTTTCAACGCTCATATCTCAGTCAATTTTGTTCGGATCGACTTGAAATTTTCAGGACATATTCTCAGATACTTATACTTCAAAATAATGCAATTAAAAAAAATCGATTTTTTCAAAATCACAAGTGGGGGTAACCCCTTAATGGCGACAAAAGGAAAGCATTTGTTCGATCACAAGTTGATACAAGTAACGATAGATACGAAAAACAAAAGTGAATCGAACAAGTTAATCGTGTCATCTATCGAGCGATGTCAAATGTAAATAATCGAAGACCGAGAAGCAACAACTTTGTTTCAATCACAATCTCGTCGACGCTTGCGAGGAACGAAGTGGCGCGGGTTGTTAATCGATTGTCGAACAATCGTCGATTTTTAAAGACCTTCTACGTGCAATGCTCGTATCAGGAACTTGCTCGTGCTTATCTCCTACCGTGAAAATTGGTCATCGTGGATTATCGCATCTTTGCACGTGCCGTTTGTTATTTTCGTCTTTTGTTTTCGCATAGCATTGGAGAGTTGAAATTACAGATTTTATGCAGTTCGAATTTTTTCCGAAAAATGACGAAAAAGCTGCTCGCACTTTGTCAAATTTCGGGATCTCGGGATATTTTTACACGCTAAGAGTACCGCTGAAAATTTGGATTTTCGAAAAATTTGGATTTTTGAAAATTTTTGATTTTTGAAAATTTAGAATTTTTGAAAATTTTGGATTTTTAAAATTTTTGGATTTTTGAAAATTTTGGATTTTTGAAAATTTTGGATTTTGGATAGATTTGGATTTTCGAAAATTTTAGATTTTTGAAAATGTTCGATTTTGGATAATTTTGGACTTTCGAAAATTTTGGATTTTTTATAAAATACAACAAACATGCTTTCTCAAATCTTCCTTTTTCGTAAATAGTGTTGTCAACGGATACTTCGGAACAAAATCCTAGAAATTGGAAATTTGCGCATTGCCTTTTTATCATTTGATTTCGCTGGCAAAGCTCGTCACGATAGAGAAAAACAACTTCCTCACACCGTAAATTCAGCTCCGCGAAATAAAATTCCAGAGAAACATGTGCAAGTTCCTAAGTTGAAGTATTCATTGAGAATCAAAGATTTTGAAAAATCTTTCGACTTGAACGTTCCGACAAAAAAACTCTAAGCATCTGGCGAAACGAACATTATCCAAAAGAATAACACCTTCCAACCAATCCTCGTCACAGGTTTAGGGTGAACGAATCTGATTTTTCACAATCGAAATTAAGGGGGGAGATACCTTCAGGCGAGGAAAAAATTGCTGTTTTTCATGATTTTCTTTTTAGAGAAAAAAATTCATCATTTTTTAGGCTTAGGGTTTGTTTAATTACCACTTTTGGCTGTTACATGGTATTTTTTAATTGTTTATTAATTTTAAACAATGGCGGAGGTATGGCACGGTCTGCAAAACTGAAAAAACCTAATCTGAAAAAAATCAACGATGATTTTTCTTTTATTAACACTCATACGCAGAATATGAACTAAGAAAAAATGAAAAATGTTGAAAATCGACGAAATGGTACGCCATGAAACAAAAAGATTGAATTTTTCGAAAAAAAAATGGTTACATTCTGCAATAAAAATACTTTTTTAAAACATTTGGGGTCATATTCTAGACAAAAAAGGTTAGAAAGATTTATAACCAAATTTCATCAGAAACGGTCTATTAGTTTTTTAGGCATACGTCACGCCAGTTTTGAAAACTAAGCTATCATCACAGTGTACGGGTCGAAAAATAGCTGATTTTCGCGATTTTTTTTTCGATGGTAAACATACGTTAATCAGTCCGATTTTTTATGTCAAATCAAAGTACTCATAAAAGACAGAAAATACATATTTAATCTTTAAACAATTTGTTTTTCACATTTTTTTTCAACTGTTAAAAATGTTTTCGAAAAAAGGAGTCCTCATTGTTTATGAAAAGATTATTAATCAGAATGAAAGCTGCTATCTTGCTATGGAGGTTTGTTGAAATCAAAATTAACAAAATGTCGGCGGTTTGAAAAAAAAAGTATCGTATTTAGCCGATTTTTTGACAGTTTTTCGTTAAAAAATATGAAGATTACAAAAAAACTTCCATAGCAAGATGGAGCCTGGTAGCTTGAAAACTCTTTTTTGAGAGTGTACACCCTTTTGAAAAAAGCCATTTCGAAAAAAACGCGTTTAAAGTTTCGAGTGCGGAATTTTCATATAAAACGTCTACGTACGTTTATGTAAGCATATTAACAGCATGTTCATATACTCTATACTATCGGATAATACAACAACAAAAAATGAATTTTTGAAAATTTTATCCTGCGATGATGCCTTAATAAATAAAAATTGCCATGTACCAGCCAAAAGTAGTAATAAAACACCCTGGATTTAAAAAAAAAGGCGAAGAAATCTTTCCTTAAAAAACAATCATGAAAATCAGGAAGTTTTTCCCCCCTCAAAGTTCACCGGTTCGCGGAACCAACAAACGCCCCCTCAATTTTGAACCGATCGTCTTGTAACCCCGGAGAATATATTCAAAAAGTTATATTTCGAAAATCCTCCGAAAAACGATATTAAGGCCTTAGGCCACAGTACCGGGTATAAAATCATGTGCGAATTTAACAATTTTTTTCGTATGAAAAAATGACACAAAATTAATTACACATCTATTTAGTATGAATATACTTTTCTTTTGTTATCTTTTTTTAGGCGTTCCGCGGCGTGACATTTAGCATCCACAATTTTTTACCTAGAACAAAAAACAAAAATTCTCGTCAATCTACATTAGAATAACTAGAGAAGTACGTACGGAATTTAAAAAATATTGTTTTATTCAAAAGTTGTAGGTATTTGAACTTAAGAAATAAATTTTCAGTGAAAAATTTCGTTATAACTGCTCATAAAATGAAAAGTTTTCGATTAATCAAAAATTCCGTACGTACTTCTCTGCGAAATGCAATTAGGAACATAAATTTTAAATGTGAAGTAAATCGAGTGAAAATTGTTGCTGTTATTTGTCACGCCAATTGAAAAAAAGCTGTTTCGAATAGTCGGCCATTTTGTACATCGAAAAAAAATTTCTAACAGCTTGATATTTATACTAAATAGATTATAGACTAGAGAAATAGACTAATTATATGATCGGATCACTTTTTCATATTAAAAAAAATGGTTAAATTCGCACATGATTTTATACCCATCACTGTGGCCTAAGGCCTTAAAAAAAAGTTTCAACGCCCTTACATCGGGTTTATGGTGTAGCGCGCCGGAGGGCTCGCCCGCGAAGTGCTGCCATCGCACGATCGATCGCACGAACCACGGGTAAGCCGGCGGTTTATTGTTGTGACATTGGATGACCGACTGTTCGCAGGGAGCACGCGAAGCTTCTCTAGCCGCAGCGTACGGCTCCTCGCAGTCGTACCCTTGCTCTCGCGACACCCGAAGAGCGAGACAAAAGCGAGAAACGCTACAAGAAAAGGACGGCAGACTGATATGACGACAAATTTTTTCAATGAACAAAAATGTCCTACTGTTACGTAATTACCGACTAAAACTCGAGGAAAAAAATACACGCAACACAATGAATATATATATATATATATATATATATATATATATATATGTATTATGTTGCGTGATTTTTTTTATCGAGTTTCAGTAGGTAATTACGTAACTCTAGGAAATTTTTGTTTGAAGAATTTTGTTTGAAATACACACACACACACATACATATGCACATATATATATATATATATATATATATATATATATATATATATATATATATATATATAATTTTCCCTCTCTTCTATAGCAGCCTTTTTCTCTCTCCTTCCCTCTCCCGGGCGCGCGCGTTTCTCTCGTCTCTTTCTCGCGTCGCTCCAGATATACTGCACGTTTTCGTCAGCGCGAAGCAAGATGGCCGAATGGTCTCAGCTGTGGTGACATCGGCTGTGAGAAGTTCGCGCTCAAAGCAAAGTGAGAACGTGTATTCGGGCCACCCGTTGAATAAGGTGAACGAGAAAAAAGTATCATCCTTCGAATATCGACAAATGGTAAGTTTAAATCGTTTCGTAAAGCACTTTTGGCAACATACGTAATCGAATGCCGTGCGTGCTCGAGCAAAAACAACGTTGCGACTCGTCCGCATCGGCCGGATAGTTTTTGGCGCGCTATTTTTGAAAGCTTAGCAGACTATACGGATGCCCCTTCCTATACGCGAGGCACGAAGCTGCCGGGCAGAGGCGCTTCAACGTGAATCCCGATTAACATATGCGCATGTACACATGTATAGATGAATATATATGTATATATATATACATATACACATAACTTACAAGTGTGCATGTGTTTATACGCGAGATTCGCGGCGACGCATAAGGGGCTACCCAGAGGCCCGAAAAAAAATGGCCAAATTCCGATTTTTTTTTCTGGAAACGGTTGGTGAAATGGAAACGCATTTTTTTAACACGAAAGTACATGTAGCCTTAAGAAGCTATATCAGTGTGAACGCTCAACATTTGGGTGATTTTCGGGAACTTTTTGGAAGAAAAGTACTCAATTAAATGTTTCGCAAAATGAATAATATATTTGGCTATATTTGACTTATATTACATAGTTTTTTTCATAGAAAAAGATTGAGATCCAAGCGACTTATGGCGTTACCCCCACTTGTAGCGCAAAAAAGGCCTTTTTCATGAATTTTTTAAAAGAAAACTACAAAACTTTCGAGTCGATCAATATACCATCTTAAAGAACACATCTTGAAGAACTTTCAGTAATTTTTTTATTGAAAAATATTACATTGTTTAGTGGCAAATGGCCGTCAATGAAATAATGTTTTTATATACACGGTTTGCGGTGACCAACATTGCGGCGAAGTGGATCATCTGAAAAAAACATGCGGATGGATTTAGTCAAATATAAGTATAGACTAGTCTTTAATCGAAGGATTTTAAAAAATATTCATTTTTCACAAAATGGCGGACAGTCAAAGTTAATGGTTCGATTTTAACGAAAAAAAATATCGAACGCTTAAAGACTACATTTTTATGTATTAAATAAGCCTGCAAAATTTCAAGAAGATCGGTTCATTAGTGTTCGAGTAATCTTGGTCACCGACTTCAGAAATGCTATTTTGAGAAAAACGCATTTAAAGTTTCTCTTTCAACGCTCTTTCAACGCGGATTCTTCTCTTTCAACGCTCATATCTCAGTCAATTTTGTTAGGATCGACTTGAAATTTTCAGGACATATTCTCAGATACTTATACTTCAAAAAAATGCAATAAAAAAAATCGAATTTTTCAAAATCGCAAGTGGGGGTAACCCCTTATGCGCTGCCTTCGGAGGCGCCAAAAAAAAGTTCCTCCACTGCTGACATGATTCCGGCCGATTGAGTAGCTGAAACCGAAAAACGAAAAATGTCGTTAAACTGGAAGGTATTTCCTTTACAATGACGTAGGATTAAAAAAAAAATCAAAATCTAACAAAATGGCGCAGTTTTGAAAAAAAAGTTTTTTTCAATGCCAAATCGTTAATTTTCATCCAATCAAAAATATCCTACGTCATTGTAGAGTAAATATATTCAAGAGTACTCAGTTCAAATTTCAAGTCAATCGGATAATTGCTCTTCGAGTCACAATGTCAGCAAATTTGAAAAATCTCATTTCGAGAAAAACGCGTTTAAAGATTTAACTATCGATTTTTGCAAGATAAAATGATATTGATATAAATGATAATGACATTCTTGAAAGTATAAACTGTCGAAAAAGGCAACAGAAAAATCGATTATTTTGAAAGTGTCACACTGGTATAGCCCCTTAAGGGGGGAAAGCCCTTAAGACGCCCGAAAATTAGTCATTTTTCATGCATTTTTTTAAAGGCGATAAAATAATCGCAACGTTTACATTTTTTTACATTATCTTATTACTACTTTCAAGTGTTAGGAGAAAAATATTCTTTGAACGAAACAAAATGGCGGCCTTATGAGGTATTCCTTTAGGCGTCTTTTGATAAACTGCTCATGTTACAGCTCAAAAAGTTATTTATCGATCCGGCTGAAATTTTGAAAGGTTTCTCACTATATCATTATTGGAAGGATATACCTAAAGTTTTAAGGTTATCGCGTAAATAAATTACTTCTTTGGGGTAAAAATTGTCAAGAAAATGGTCAAAAATATGTAAATTTGATCACAAGGCCTACTTAATTTTTAATTTTATACTTTTTTATATTTTTATAGGTATATCCTTCCGAAAATGTTATAGCGAGAAACCTCCCAAAATATCAGCCAGATCGATCAATAACGTTTTGCAGTTATTCAAAAGCCGCCTAAAGGAATACCTCATAACGCCGCCATTTCGTTTTGTTTAAAAAAGAAAAAAATTCAACATTTGAAAGTTGTAATAAGATAATGTCAACATTTTTAAATGATGCGATCATTTTATCACCTTTAAAAAAATGCATGAACAATGACTCATTTTCAGGCGTTCGAATTGATTTTCCCCCTTAAAAAAATCACCACAAATACAGAAAAACAACAATAACTTGCCCCCCGGCAGACGATGACATTTTTTTCCCGACTTTTGCCGGTGGACACTCTCCAGCTTGAACAGTCCATCCGAAGTCTAAAAACCAAACGGGTTATTGAAGTTAACGATAAATACGAGACGTTGATGATCGTCGATTTTTAAAATGATTTTTTTTTACAACGTGGCGACGAATTGAAACTTGATCATACAAAATCTATGAAAAAAGTCATCATTTTTACGTAAATATTGAAAAATGAAGATCGATTTTTAAAAAGTGAGATCGTCAACGACTTCTGCATGTTTCTCGTCGTATTTGCTATGAAGTTGCAAACGATCCGTCGAGTGGCTCTCGAGGTATCATGTCCACCGACTTTGAATGCAGTGTTTCGAGAAAAACGCGTTTGAAGTTTGAAGCTGTAGCTCATTCAATTTCAGGATTATTTCAATGAAATTTTCAGGGAATGTAGCTAAAGGCGATACTATCGAATAAAAATATTTTTAGAGAATGCAATTTTTTTTGACCCACCTGAGTAAATGTGAACAGAGCACGTGAAATTTTTGGGGACTTTTTTCGTCCCCAAACAGCAATCGATTTTAATTGATATTCCATTTTTATTATTAAATTGACGGCTCGGAGCGCGCCTCTTTGTTCCTTAATATTTCTCTCTCTCTCTCTCTCTCTCTCTCTCTCTCTCTCTCTCTCTCTCTCTCTCTCTCTCTCTTTTCATAATCTACTACGACGCTTTCGACCACGAGCATTTTGTGGAGATATAATAGCGAAAGGTGTTATCTAATCTGCGTTTCTCGCAGAAAAAAGATACAGAGACGATGTGCTCCCGAGTTTTCGTGACGTTAATCGCACTTATATGCCCACGAGAGTACACATGATTTATCAGGAAACGAAAGTATATCGTGGCTGGTCGCCCACAGATCCACGAAATTCGTTTTTTCTCTTTCTCCGCGTAATTATCGTTAGGAGATCTTGAAAGGCTGCCAGGTGAAGATTCAACACTTGGTATGGTGCTTCGAAAATTTATTTCTTTGGGCTTTATGGACTCGTCAAGATGTGGCGAATAAAACGAGGATCTGTACCGTACTGCTGTTAATCGTACCGGCAAAATTTATAGTTTGCGTCCGCTGGGAGGAAGCGAAATAAATATTTTGTAATGTGGAATAAATGATATCGAAATAATCAAATATTCGATTTTTTTCGATCAATGATTCGTTGGTACCTCTCAAGGACGGATCTAATCAGGCCAAGTCATTTTTTTTTGGGATAGGATGCAAAGGTACATTGGCGTAGCAAGAAGGGGAGGGGGTAGGCAACGCCCCCCCCCTCCGCGCTAAAAAAATCGATCCAAAATAATTAAATTCGAATAATCGATTCATTTTATTGAAGCTTCATCCGAGCAAGCATAGGGAAATAAATTGAGGGGTTACACCTAGTTCGCGGCCAGAAAAAAGAGATGTTTTCGTGAATTTTTTTTTTTTTGGAAATGCCCATGTAGAGGTTGCCATGAGTTGCCCAATTTTACGATCAGGCCAATATTGGGACCATCGTATAAGCCAACAAAAGAGAAATAATATTGGCCCATTACTATTCCGCTCTAAACTGAAAACTGGCACAATATCGGCCCATCCCTAAAGCCTGTCCTGGCCCATCTTTAAAAACTAATAAACAGCCGTGATAGATAAACAATATTTGCCAATTCTTAAACTGGTGATGCTAAAGTACTGCCAATTACATTGGCTCATTATTGTTCCGTTATAAATTGAAAACTGGCACAATATCAGCCCATTACTAAAACCTATCCGGGCCCATCTGTTAAAACCAATAAACAGCCGTGATAGTTCATCGAAATTTGCCAATTTTAAAACTGGCAATGCTAAAATACTGGAAATTACATTTAATTAATCTAAGCCCTTTATTGGCTAAGTGGGTCAGACCATACCTGCTTTTATTTTATTTAAGCCTTGGGTTATTCATTATCTGTATATTGTGCCAGAATAGGCAAATAACTGGCACGTCATATATATTAATCGTCTATATTTTGTAGTTCAGTCTTTGTAATCAAGTCTTGGCCCATTATTGGCATTTGTAAATAACCAACATAAGTAAGTAAAATATGCCAATTTTGAAACCTGTCATACACGCAAATCACAATTTTTTTCAAGGTTATTCCATGAAATATGTATCCATAAGGACCAATCTCGGGCCAATCTTGGCCCGATATAGGTTGAATATTTATCACGCACTCAAACAAACCCACACAAACTCACGGCACAATATTCTAGATAGACTAACTTCTAGATAAACCAACTGTGAAGGCCCATCATAGAGCCAGTGGTCAATTTCTACATAGGCCCTTTAAGAGGGTCCACATAGGGCCAAGTGCAATCACCAACATTGCCGCTACAATGAATTAAATCATTGGCCCAATAATTGTTGGCTCTGTTAGCCGATATCGGGCCGTTCTTATCATTTCTACAAAGGCACCTCATTGGTAAATACTCACGGCCCAATATTCTAGAAAGGCTAACTGTGAAGGCCCGTCCCAGGCCCAACGGTCAATCTCTACATGGGTGAGTGCAGGTTTTTTATTTTTTTTTTCAATGTTAAGGGTATCATTTCAAGTATCGTTGACAACGTTTTTATTGGGAAATATTTATAAACGACGGACATACGTAAATTGCACAGACCGCTGTGCAAAAAGGTCCTTCGCAGTGACCACTCCTGCTCGGGAACAAATCATCTGAAATCAAAAAACCAAATAAATTTAGTTTTTGTAGCGTATTATCTAGTCTTTGATCGAAGGATTCAATAAAATAATGATTTTTCTAAAGAATGGTATCCGATCGAAAGTGATCGTTGAAGTTTCGGTGAAGAAAAAACACTCTATTTTCCTTGATATAAAAAAAGTATGCATTGATAAAAAAGCAGATCGGTTTAGTTGTTTTTGAGATATTTTGGTCACCGATTCTGAAAAAGTATTTCCGAGAAAAACGCGTTTAAAGTTTTTGCCTGTAACGGTAAAACGGTAAGCGGACCAACCTGTAAACGCCCATAACTCCCCCAATTTTCAACGGACCGACGTGAAATTTTCAGAGAATATTTTAAAGCTTATGTTATAAGAATTCGTCGGAAACGAAAAATCGATTTTTTCAAAAATTCCAACTCGGACACCCCTTAATAAAACTTGATTTCCTTCGTCGTACTTTCGTAATGCGTAAAAAAAGTAGCTATGTCATTACGTAAATTACATAGATATTCAAATTTCACAATTGAGGAGATTGGAGCGGTCCAGTTGAGTCAAATGGCGGTTTATGATTTTTTTTCGATGAACCTCAACAAATTCGTACGAGGTATAGATTTATGCTGTAGATGCTAATTTTCTATGAAGTATATAATCAAAGGGCAAAATCATGCATTTTTTTATTTTTATTACGTAAATAAGAAGAAAAATTGTGTTACTGCCAATCTGAAAAAGTATAGCATTATCGATGATTATTATGAAAAAAACTGCGTCAACGAATGTTTTATATAACCCAGAATGGAAGTCTGAGTAATGTATAATGATGCCTATTTATATTTATTCCTCGTGTTAACACGCACACACACACACACACACACGCGCGCGCGCACACACACACACACACACACACACACACACACACCTCTATCAGTAAAATGTACTACACGAGAGAAGGGAGAGACGGAAAAAATGAAATTTCAGATCGCCACGATCGATGTTTGTCAGCGTAGATTAACTGACGTATAGCCCCCCTTTTTCTTTTTCCTATATGTTTTCCTCGCCCTTCTCGCGTATCTCGTTTTTTCCTGATTTCGTTGCGGGCTAATCGTGAAAATGGGATTCTTATGTTTACCATCTGTCAAAATATATCGGAGTGCTGAAGCGATTAGGATACTGAACAACTTTCTTCCATTTTATCTTGAAGACTTTATTCGTAAAACATCTCACTAATGTACCTTTTTTCACTATATGGTTATTTTGTTAACGCTTCATTATAATTGATGTATAGGTATCATCGGTAGAATGATTAAGGAGTTAGGCTAATATGACAATCCGAAAATCAGGGTTAAAAACATTATTTTGAAGAAGCACGATGGTTGAAAAATCGTTCGGACGTTTATTTGTATGCACATTAAGGCGTTATACGCAGTTGCAAGGCCAAAAACAGTCTTTTTTTCACGAATTATTTCTGGAAAAGGATTTCATTTGGGCAAAACGAAAAGTATTAAGTAGTGTAGTGGCATTTTTTAGCTTTAGATTGGCATTTTTTATTTTCAAAAATATTCATACATTATAAAATGAAAAAAAAATATTCATATATTTGTAAGGACGCTCGGAGACGCGCTCCGAGCGTCTCCGCTCGGTTTGCGTATTTAAGGTTTAGTAATGTTTGTGTATTTCCGAGAATATTCGCTGGATCGATTTGGAATTTTCAGGGAATGTACTCACATATTTGTACATCTAGAAAATGCAAAAAAAAATCGATTTTAAAAAATTTCTAACTGCGTATAACCCGTTAACAAAGTTGTGTACCAAATTCACGAAAAAATATTATTTTTTAAATAAACAATCTCCCGAAGCACCTTTGGAGGTGAGGGGCTCAACGGTGTACTTGATTTTGGCCACTCAGTTGATCCGAAACAAAAAAAAAAGAGCTTTTCCTTAAGGGGCTATACTAGTGTGAACGCTTAAAATTTGGGTGATTTTCGGGACTTTTTTGGAAGAAAAGTACTCAATTAAATGTTTCGGAAAATTAAGAATATATTTTGCTATATTTGACCTATATTACATCATTTTTTCATCGAAAAATATTGAGATCCAAGCGACTTATGCGTTGCGTTCGGAGGCGCACAAAAAAAAGTTTCTTCACTGCTGACATAATTCCGGCCGATTGAGTAGCTGAAACTAAAAAAGGAAGAAAATGTCGTTAAACTGGAAGGTATTTCCTGTACAATGACGTAGAATTTTCGGAAAATATCAAAATCGCGAAAATGGCGTAGTTATGAAAAAAGTCTGTGTTCTTGCCTATAAAATGGTCGTTTTTTCAATGCCAAATCGTCAATTTTCATCCAATCAAAAATATCCTACGTCATTGTAGAGTAAATATATTCAAGAGTACTCAGTTCCAATTTCAAGTCTATCGGATGATTGCTCTTTGAGTTACAATGTCAGTAAATTTGAAAAATCTCATTTCATATTCTTGAAAGTATAAAAATTTTGAAAGTATAAACTGTCGAAAAAGGAAAAAAAATCGAAAGTTTCACACTGGTATAACCCCTTAAAACAGATAATATTGGCTAAGAACGAGCTTTTTTTTGTTATCGTATTTCAATCGTCGAAAAAAAAAGTTTGCATTCTTTTTTTGTTTTTCCGAGGAAAAATGGCATCATTATTATTAATAACTATTGAAAAGAAAATGTCAAGGAGAAAAACAGCGCTGAAGATTAAACTACTATTGAACCAAACGAGTGTACCAAATTTCAAGTCAATCCGCTTATTAGATGTCGAGAAATCGTGTACACCGTTTTGAAAAAAAAAATTGTTTCGAAAAAAGCTAGTTTCACTAGCAGTTTAATTGTTGTAACTATACATTTACCTTCAATCTGCGATTCCTGCACCACATGTTGGACCTTCCTCTTCAATTTGAGTTGCCTCAAGCGACGAAGGATTTTTTTAAATTTTCACAATAGCCTTATCGCTTAACAAAGAAAAAACTCAAGAAAGTAATCAAAGCAAATTTTTGGACGCTGCTCTCGTTTGTGTTGGCATTTTTACAAAGTTATGATATTTGTGGGTTTTTACATGACTCATTTCGAGATTGATTGTCCTTTTATCCGGATCTATCGGATATTAGGTTGTAGAAACAAATTTTTGGGTACCGTTAGATATAGAGATAAATTATTTTGAGGTGACTTTTCCTCTTATTCGGAATTTTTCGGATATTCGTGTATAGAGACAAATTTTTGGCAACGTCCAATTGGAGAGATCCATGACTTTGCAGTCGGTTGTTCTTCCGTTCCGGATTTTCGTGCAAACAGTTGCGGTTAACGCAGAAACATTGAGGTATTAGGTTGGTAAGAAAGTCTTGCGACAGTAAAGTTCTCGGTTAAATATTTTTCCTAGCAAAGCAGTTCGAGATCCTTCGAGAGTAGAAATTGTTAGAATGTTCTAGAAACTTCCATGTCAAGGGGATATAATGCGCTCGTTCGTTGCGATCAGACAGTATTAGTAAACCTGGATCAAAGAACACTTCGAGTGATCGCCTATTACGAATTTCTACAAGGACGTTCTGCAAGATCTGCTGCTACGAAAATGTGCAGTGTGTTCAACAGTAACGTAGTCCATCATTCAACAGTATCCCGTTCGTTTAAACGTTTCCGTTCTGGCGATATATCCTTTGAAGACAAGCCTAGGTCCGGCAGGAAAACTCTTGTTGACGACGAAGCATTGCGATCTCTTCTACGAATAAAACATAATGCACCGTCACGAGAGTTAGCAAACAAACTCGGCTGTAGTCATCCCACGATCCTCGAACATTTCAAAGAGCTTGGACATAGAAAAGTAAAATCATCTTGGATACCCCATGATCTCAGTGAGCCGAACAAGACGACACGCGTTTCTATTTGCCTTTCATTGTTGCTTAGTTCGCACAGAATCGATTTGCTCAAGGAAATAGTCACTGAAGATGAAAGCTGGGTGTTATACGTTAACTGAACACGAAAGCGTCAATGGCTACCTCAAGGAGGAAATCCAGAACCAACTCCTTAACCATACCGTGAAGAGAGAATAGTTTTACTTTGTTGTTGATGGGATTTCGAGGGCCTGTTGTATGATGAGCTTCTTGCGCCGAAAACCACAATAAATTCCGACATCTACTCTACACCATTGCAGAAGCTGTCTGAAATTATTAATCAAAAACGTCGACAAGTTCGTCTGCTTCGCGACAACGCTCGGCCCCACGTAATAGCTAAAGTGATACAAAAAACTATTTCAGAATTAGAATGGGAAGTACCACCACATCCACCATACTCACCGCACTTAGCCTCGTCAGATTATCTTGGATTTCGAGCTTGAACAACTATTTACGTGATATACAATTTGATAATCAACCGAAATAGACACATATACCCGACTAGAAATATTGCTACGGGGCAGACTGGAGCTGCACCCACCGTACCGTATTCCGTACAGGCCGCCGGATCAGAGCTTTACCGGGCGTGAAACGCTTTTTTGAATCCGGCCATGACGCGGATACCGGTAACGTAACTGTTCCGCATACCTTTTCAGGCTCTGAAAAGGTATGCGAAAAGGTATGCGTATGAATGCCTGAAATGAAAAAAAAATCAAAAATTAAGGATAAAAAAATTCTGGTGGTATTTTTTGATTCCATATGCGTTATTCATGATCCTGCCTATATGATAATTAGAATAAAACGTATCCTGCCTCGTTGAAGTTTTTTACCTCCCCTCGGAATTGAACCTACATCTTCTAATTCTAGAGCTGAGCGCGCTACCTATTTAGCCATTCCAACACTTGTGTGAACCTTCTTTTTCTTTGCATATTTTTATCATTCTAATTCTGTTCTAAAGAATGTCAAAAAATGTATTCATGGGGTTGAAGATTGCTTCGCTGCAATGCAACAATAATTCTTTTTTGCCGGATTTTGCAAAAAAGGCTTCTGATGCTGATTTTGTAAAAAAAACAAATCTTTAAGTTGTGCCAATAAAATTTAATTTGATTCATTTGATTGATTACCTTTTGATGATGATAAACGAAAAAATTAACCAATGAAAAGGGAAGAAAAAAAGCGTTGCATTCCCACGATGCAAACTTAATGTTTATTTTTATTCGTTCATTGTATCTTGATTTGATGATGACGGCGTCCGCATGGACACCATATTACTTTGATTAGAATCTTGCCGAAATTATGCACGCAGCAACTCAGTTGTTTACTTTGATGGCCCCGAATAAGGTTATCCGGTAGACATGCGGCGCAAATCAGACACACACTTCAAAGTGCATGGCGGATTGGCACCGGATGTCTACTGGATTATCCAACCTCGGAGCACGGATGGGAAAAGGAAAATCGATCAGGCCTTGGACAGGTAACCTTAACAGAGCCATGTGAGGGACGCATTGCGGGTCGTCTGATGTGGGCCTGATTAATGTTGTCTTCTGACATCGCTATCTGGGTACTACCGATCCGGTAGACATACGGCGCCGATCAGGCACGGACTACAGCGCCCTAACAAGGTCCTCGCAAGATTACCTGATTCAGGACTGATCAGTTTGTCTTTATTACACCCGTTTTCCGGATTCACTGATCCAATAAATATCCAGCACGCATCAAGCGGGCGCTTCCACGGTATTCTGGGCCGTATCTTCAAACCTGCCTGATCAGTGATCCGGCTGCCGGAACAACATCTCCAGTCGGGTAGCTCATATTGGCATCATATGTAGATCTTCTATGCCGCATAGAAAGTCACATAGCTATTTATCCCTTGTGAGTGCTCCACTTCAAGTCATATTGTCATCCGATGATGATTCACAATAACACATCCAAATGAAGCTAAGTTGTTCTCACGTGAGTATGCATACAGTGAATTCATCAGCACTCGCAAAATCGGCTCAGGAATATCCAACAATAAGTGAGTGCATATGGGGCTCATATGGGTGTCACGGCGTGAAGAAATTGTAGTGCTCCTATGGAGCTCATATTGGCGGCATGGCGTGACGTAACTATGTTGTGCTCATATGGATATCACGGCGTGGAAGTAAATAAATCCAAAAAAATTTAATAAATAAAATCTGGTAGTATTTTTTGTTTCCATATATGCTTTATTTATGTTACTGCCTAAATGATAAATGGATTAAAACGTACCCTCCCTCGTGAAAGTCTTCACCTACCTTCTGTTTAAACCTACGTCTTTTAATTCTAGAGCTGAGCACGTTACCTACCTAGCCGTTCTAAGACTCGGGTAAACTTTCTTTGCTTACTTTTATCATTCGTGATTTTTATCAATATGCATATCGCCGTCATATTCCGCTCATCGAACGATCACTGAGAAACATGTATAACGCCGTTATAGGATGTATCACTGAAAAACATGCATATAGCCATCATATTGCGCTCATAGGATGTATCACTGAGAAATATGCATATCGCCGTCATATTGCGCTCATCGAATGTTTCAACGAAATCGGCCGAGGACACCAAAGTGATGTTCCTTGTGAGAGTTCCTTGAGAAACACGCATATCGCCGTCATATTGCTTGCATGGTATGTCTGCTACCAGTGCTAACCCAGTGAATTCACCAACAAAAGTCATTGGATGACATCCATATGACGTCAATCTGCGAATATTCATTGTAAAATTCAAATTTGCCGTCTTATGAGTTCACCTTGTAGTCAGCCGATGAAGCATTTTGAAACGACAAATTTTAATCACGATGTATCTTAAATTCATGGTACTGAATGAGCTCATGAAATGTCTTCATCAAGGTAAACGGAATTGCGTTCATGTTAAGTACAATTCACGAGAGTAATTAATGCTACCATAGTGAATACACGCCAAAATGTCTACACATGACTTCAATATGACGTAAAATTTGCAGATATTAATTGTGGACACTTGAGCACAGCGATACGAGGTCGACGTGCTCTCAACGTACGATGCATTTGTAAACGACATATTGAGATCAAAATGTTTTGCACATTCATGATACTAAATGAGTTCACGGCTTTGCATCACGACATATAATCAATACGCTGTAACATTTGCTTCATCAATTGTGTGCACGGCCTGTTAATTATGACTGTCTATCTGGGAAACGGATCTCCATAATACGTTTGAAGGTTTTTTCAATTCAAGACCTAAAGATTTCTGGATGTCTGGCATTCAAAGTTTACCAGAGCGTTGGACACAAGTTGTAGATAAAGACGGAGACTATATTCCAAATTAATCTTATATCAATAAAATGTTACGTTCATTTAGAGAAGGTGTCGTTTGCGTCGCAAGACTTTCTTACCAACCTAATATTTTTGCTTGGCTTCTCAGCGTATACGTTTGCACCGAATTTTGCAGCACGAGTCGTCAAAGTGACGAAGGTATGTTGTAATCGAAAGTACAACACCGCATACCTCGAGCCTCCGAAGTCGAAACAAATGACAACCACAGCTGTGGATGAATACGTCCGTTCGTCTGTCTTTCGTCCAGCGCGCACGTCATACGAACGCTTGTACGCTTGCTTGACAAAAGTAACGTGTAATCCGATCTTAACGACGTAATCCCGAACGACTGTCGCCGAGAAACTTTTGCAATGTCCGTCCGTAATGAGAGCATTCGAAATTACCCGTGCAGAAATTGGCTGGGGAGACTCGAACAAAGCCCAGCAACATCCCCATAGGGATTTGATAGGGACGCCACACGTAGACAGTCCACATTGAAATCCAAGTGGATTCCGTGCTATTTCCCGATCAACGTCGCTCGCGATTTTTTTATTCGGTATTCTCTAAAAGAATTTGTTGGATCTCCAAAAAAAAACATATACTTTCGTAATCCCGGGCACCAATTTGTTGGGGAGTCTCAAGATGCACCCACACCTCTATGGATAATTGTTAGGAACACCGCTAGAGCATGGATACGGATTTTCGATAGCATCGAAAAACCGGATTATCGGGCCAAAAATCCGATATCGAAAAGCCGATATTGGAGTCGAATAATACTGATATTTCGATATCAGAGTTGAATGACATTGAAGTTTGCATCGTTGGAATGCAATACATTTTTTTTCTCGTATTTTTTTGGTCAGTTTTAAGCTACAAAAGTCACGGAAACACTTTTGAGGATTTTTAATTGGAAATATACAATATAAATCTGCGGAAAAACAATTTTGTATTATAATGAATCCAAGGAAAAGCAATTATCAAAAAAAGTTGCATTCGGGGGATGCAAACTTCGACACCATAGAATTGAAAAAATTAAAATATTATTATTGTTGTTATTTCCATTTAAGTTATTTTTACTTTTTCTCAAATCACGTTTGACAACCTTAAAATATTATTACTTACATTAAATGTTTCTGAAGTGTCAATTTATTCATCCACGAGTGTGGAATCAGAAAGGGCCTTTTCTTCCGCAGCTTACACCTGCAATGAGGTGAGGTCGTCTCTGTAAGACGAAACTTTAGATGCCTTCTGTTTTTTTGCGGTCATTGTTTGAACAATCTCATTCTCATGACTTGAAGTGACCACGCTGTTGCCTGCCTGCCACAAGCCATGCTATTTGTTCGCATTCTGGTAGTTACTACTACGCTGACTTGCCTAAAACTTCCTATTTTTATTCATGCTTGTTTACTAATCATTTCATTTACATAAAAGTTCCTATTTTTTGTTTTCCTTTTATTTATTTATTTTGTGTTGGGTTGAATACATGTATTAGGGGTACAAGTAAGTTTCAAAGGATTTAAAAGAGAGGGCGTTACTAGTATTAAATCGTATCGGACCATAACCTAACCACTTTCATGTTAAAGCGTCATCATTAGGCTTTAGTTTTCAATACGCCTCATTTTGTTGAAAGGTAAACATCATAGTTTTTTTTACTTCAAATATGTCGACTTTTGTTCCAACGAAGCGCAATTTGCGGGAGGCTTTACTTTGCTGCTCACATTTGAAAAAAAGCAGCTGAAGATCGTCGATTGCTGTGTGAGGCTTATGGGGACCATGCTCTATGAATCTCAACTTGTGAGTACTGGTTTAGACAATTCAAAATTTGTGACTTTGATACAGGAGATAAGGAACGTGTAGGAAGGCCACAAACGTTTGAAGATGCTGAATTGGCGGCATTAGTGAACGAAGATTCGTGTCAAACGCAAGAAGAACTTGCAGAATTTTTGGGAGGATTTTTGCACAATAAAGGCCCAATTGTCACAAAAATGCTTTAAAACTTGTACCCCCAATATAATAAATGAAGATCTCAATAAAAGATTGTGATTTTTAATAAATAATGTGGTTTCACTTAGCTCTACACTCTTAGTTTTACAACTTCCATCTTCACTTTCAAACTACCAGCGTTTTTAATCAAGGTTTCACATAAATATCAGAAAATATCGAAATACCGGTATTCCGATATTAGAACTTATTGATATCGAAATAACACTGGTAATAGAAAAAGCTCCGATAGTCTAAGCTCTGCTTGGGTCCCAACGTGCAGTTCATTAAATAACAAACGCTAATTGCAGTGAATTTTCAGTCACGTGAGTCACATCGATTTTCAAGATATAGTTTTTAAAATCATTTATACTTTTTTACGATAAGATTTATACTTTTTTAGGATCCAGTCATTTTGTATATTTATATATTTTGTGTAGAAAATTCAACGTACAGAATCCGATAGGATCCATCAATTGTATTGCATCGATGACACTGTTCGAAAATGTGGGAATCCTTTAGGATTCAAATTGGATTCAAGATGGATACCAGTGGGGAATCCCGATTAGAATCCAATGTACGAGCGTGACGTTTTAGTATATGGATCCAATGCGATGGCCTATTGGATCCCTATCAGGAACTAGTGACAAATATGGGAATCGAATAGCATAGGACAATTTCTGCACGGATACAGATTCGAAATTGTGACATGGTGTTGAAGTTTCCATAATTGGAACGCAGCGAAATTTTTTTGACATTTCAATTTCCACACTTTTATAATTATAGCAGATCTGTTTGATAGATTTATATTGTAGATCGCCAAATAAAAATCTTCAAAAATGGTTGAAGGATTTTTGTATATTTGAATTTAAATATATTTATTTATTAATTAAATATTAAATATATTTAAATATATAATTAAATTTAAATATATTAATTTTCGTTGCATTCCATCTATGTAAACTTCAACCTCATATTGTGTCGTGTATTGTCGAATTCGGAAATTAAGAATGACCGGCGTTTTATTTCAAATTGCTTTTGCTGAAAAATAGGCAGAAACTATTTCTCTTATCTTTTGTATTAGCCTGAAAAAATATCTTTCTGGGAAAAAAGCTAATTATGCATAAATGGGGCACCACCGCAATTTCGATGGGATTTTTTTTGCGCCATGAAATTGTTGACTCTATTATAGTAAGTGATATTTCGTCTGGGGAGGCTGACATTTTCTCTTACTTCCATTTATGGGGGGTTTGTTTGGATATGCATGATAACCAAACATTTTTTGGGAGCCATATGTGCATTTCTAAACCAAGTATTAGTTCTTAAAAATTTTTTGAAATTGCACCTTTGATTATTTTCGTTTCCTTTTTTATTGTCTATCTTCTGTTGCAACGCCACGTTAAATTATTTCCGTTTATCGTCGGCAATCCGCCACACTTGGGACATTTCACTTCTCTACAAATCACGTCGTGATTTTGTAACACCTTCAAACTATTATTTGCGTCCTCATTTCATTTTCTTTATCATAGAACTTTTTGCACTTTTTTCATAAATAATTGTGGCTTTTTATTTTATGAATTTTTTTGTATAAATAAAGTAATTTTCCACACCATAAACTTTCATTTTCATTTCATATGGTAACACAATTTTTTTCTATTGAAATGTCCTATTTTATCACGTGTTTCCGGGAACTTCAAAACCTCATAAGTTATGGAATTAACCCTTTGAAGCATACATTTTTCTTTACGTGCCATTAGCTTGAAATTTTGTACTCGGGGGTTTTCGGGGTCGCTGATTACGATTCTGCACTTAAAATTCGGGAATTCAAGATGGCGCATCCAATATGGCGGACCATAAATGCACAACGTCGTTTGATGATAGCGAAAGTTGGTACTCGGGGGTTTTCGGGGTCGCTGATTACGAATCGGCACTCAAAATCGGGGAATTCAAGATGGCGGACCATAAATGCAAAACGTCGTTTGATGATAGCGAAAGTTGGTACTCGGGGGTTTTCGGGATCGCTGTTACATGAAATAAGATCCCCCAAAAAAATAGATCATCAAATTTGGAAAAAAATCCCATAGTTTTGGCCATTTACAGCCGCCATATTGAATGCGCCATTTACAATTTGCCGGTTTAGACTTCGGGTTCGTATTCAGTGGATCAAAAACCAAGTTTTTACCTACTTTTTGGCTATCGTTTACCTGCTAGATTAGTCGTAATCAGATTATGATGTGAAAAGTTCGTTTTTTTGCACTTTCGTTATTGAAGACACCCGCTACGTGAAAAATAAAAATTTAATAGGTATGTTTTAGTAGTTATTGAAGTCCCGGGAACCTTGAAACGCATTCACAACCGCCATATTTAATTGAAAAACACTTTTGAATCGTCAAAATCTGAATTGAAATAGGTGTAACACCAGTGTTACACTATGCCGCAAAGGGTTAATAGAAGGTGTCAGCCTCCCCCGACGTAATATCACTTACTATAATAGAATCAACAACTTAATGACGAAAACAAAAAATTCTCATTGAAATTGGAGGCTTGCTTCACTTATGCATAAAATCTTCAGATCAGTAATCAGTGCTCGGAGCGGTTTTATTTTTCAACACGATTCGCGTCATTTTCAACATTTTCGAATACCTATTACCGTCGCTATGACTGTCGAAAGTGAAGTATCTAAAACCGGTGAAGAATTTTCTTTTCTCCATGGACAAACACGAGCCGGTTTATCTGTGTACGTATATCATGCCCAATCCGGGCGAATGTAGCAATTGGTTCGTACACCTGTCGTGATAAAGATAGTCGCTTGAGAAGACCCTGGGAGGATATAGGGAAGCAAATAGTACCGAGGCAGACGTCGATACGATCGTAACACGAGAACGGATATGGACCTACACGAGTGAATCGATAATCCGGGACGAAAAATTGTAATAATTGGTGCGACGATTTGTGTTCCATTGGTTCGGGAATTCGCGGCGTGCTATTTGCGCCGTCATGGGCCGATTCGACTCGATGAGGCTCCGAAAATTGGTACAGAATACTTTGTATAATATTTATGCTTTTTTATCGATACTTTTTATATTTATATACATCTGTGTATAATAAAAAATATTGCTGAAATTTATGCATTTTTATATATGGATGCAGGATTGAGGGGAGAGATATCTTTATGCGAGAAAAAAAATCGCGGCTTTTCATGATTTTTTTTAAGGGGCTATACCAGTGTGAATGCTGAAAATTTCGGTGATTTTCGGGAATTTTTTGGAAGAAAAGTAGTCAATTAAATGTTTAGAAAAATTAAGAATATATTTGGCTATATTTGCCCTATATTACATAATTTTTTTATAAAAAAGTATTGAGATCCAAGCGACTTATGCGCAACCTTCGGCAGCGCCAAGAAAAAGTTCCTCCACTGCTGACACGATTCCGGCCGATTACGTAGCTGAAACCGAAAAAGGAAAAAATGTCGTTAAACTGGAAGGTATTTCCTGTACAATGACGTAGGATTTTCGAAAAATATCAAAATCTAAAAAATCGCGTAGTTATGAAAAAAAGTCTGTTTTCTTGCCTATAAAATGGTCGTTTTTTTCAATGCCAAATCGTTAATTTTCATCCAATTAAAAATATCCTACGTCATTGTAGAGTAAATATATTCAAGATTACTCAGCTCAAATTTAACGTCAATCGGATAATTGCTCTTTGAGTTACAATGTCAGCAAATTTGAAAAATCTCATTTCGAGAAAAAACGCGTTTAAAAATTTAACTATCGATTTCTGCAAGATAAAATGATATTGATATAAATGATAATTATATTCTTTAAAGTATATACTGTCGAAAAAGGCAAAAAAAATCGATATTTTGAAAGTGTCACACTGGTATAGCCTTTTAAAGGAAAAATTTCATCACCATTTTTGAAACTTAGGGTATGTTTTATTACTACTTTATGCTGTTACGTGGTATTTTTAAATTTCATTAATCTTTAAAAATGGCGGCGGTATCGCGGTGGATGTTGTCAGACGGCCTGACACGTAGAGTCGGCGGAATGAATCTGAAAAAAAATCAACAAAAAATGTTATTTCACTAACACTCATACGCAGAATATGAACCAAGAAAAAGTGAGAAATATTGAAAATCGATGAAATGGTACGGTTTGAAACAAAAAAATTCAATTTTCCGAAAAAATGGCTAGATTTTGCAATAAAAAATGCTCCAAAAAAAAATTCAAAAACATTTAGGTTCATTTTTTAGGCAATGAGGTTAGAAAGATTTACACCAAATTTCATCAGAATCGGTCGATTAGTTTTTTAGCTATACATCACGCCAGTTTTGAAAAAAGGAGTTTTTAAAACCGCGCCATACCTCCACCATTTTCAAAGATTAGTAAATAAAAAAAAATACCTCGCAACAGTCAAAAGTAGTACTAGAACATACGTTATGTTTAAAAAATAGTGAAGAAATCTCACCTTTAAAAAAAAATTATGAAAATCAGCAAATTTTTTCCTCGCCGAAAGGTATCTTCGCCCTTAAACACTTTTTCGTCGTAGTCTGGTACATGCGAATAACCGGTGTCGCGTGATTTTTTTTCGCTTTCATTTCTTAATCATTGAAGTTATTTTTAATTCGTATTTCCGTCTAGCCGTATTGAATCTCATATTCTACCTCTTCTGTCGTATCGTTGGGGTCAAAATGTCGGGCATCATGGTGGAATAATGGCGATAGGGCCGGAATAATTTTTTTTTTGCTTTCAAGGGGCAATGATATTTGGGTCATGCATAATTTTTAACGCATTACCCAACGGTGGACAAATTATTCTCACAAATGGAGTGCTTGTTGTTATTTTTTGAAAAAATGATTTTTTTTCATTCGGTCAATTAAAACGAAGCTCTTTGAGAATGGATATGAAATTCTTTACGAAATGTTATTCGCGACTCTCCATGTTACGTTGCTTTTATTTATTGTTTTATAATTGAATCAAGCAAATATGTGGGATTTTGTATGGTTTTAGAAAAGCACGTAAGACCGATTTTATCTTACAAAATGCGCCTCATTATTTTTTCAAGCTCAAGCCTCAAGCTTATCGAACAATTAGTCGAGCAAACGAATATTGTGATGAGATACTGTCAAAATACGAGACTGAAACGTGCATTCAAACAATTTACGACCATAATGAGAATAATTATAACAAAATCGCACATTCAGAATTTATGGTTGATGGTACTCAATGAATTTATTTTCGTCCCGATAAAATCGTAAATTTTGCCGCTGGAGCGCCGCACGTCAATTGCATTAATATTGCTAATTGATGCAATTGGCAGAAATCACACAAATACCACTTTTGTACGCGTTTTGATTCTTCGATTTGAAAATAAATTGAAACATTTTCTTTACCAAGGCAGATTTATTACCATAATAATTAATCAACGATAGTACCATATTTTTAAACAATATTTATCGTTATTGTGTATTGATGATAGTCGATTTTGGAGTAACGTATGAAATTTTCGACGAGTTTTTTTTACGTACGTTCCATTTGGATTTACATAGGTACAGTTGAATTCGATGTGATTGAAGTTTGCATTGTTGGAATGCAACGAAAACAATTATTTTTCAATTGCTCGAATTTCTTTTGGCATATATTCATTACGAAAATCCCTTAATCAATTTTAAGTTGCTCATTTAGAGAACTAACATTCAAGTCTACAAAAAAAAGATTTTGTAGAATAATAAAAAAATATAAAAAAATCTGCGAAAAAAGGCGTAAAATAATGAAAATGAGGAAATAAAAAAATTAAAAAGAACTGTCGTTGCGTCGTTATTAATCACCTCTGAGAAAGTATTGAACACGGAATTAATTTAATTGAGATTAAAGGGGAAGATATTTTTAGGCGAGGGAAAAATAGCCAATTTTCGTGATTTTTTTAAAAAGGAAAGATTTCTTCACCATTTTTGAGACTTAGGGTATATTCTATTACCACTTTCGGCTGTTACTGGGTATTTTTTTAATTTAATTAAACTTTTGAAATGCCAGTGGTATGGCACGGTCTTCCAAACAGGTTGCGGCGGATGTTTTCAGACGCCGTGACACGTAGCGTCGGCGGGATTAATCTAAAAAAAACCAACGAAGGTTTTTTCTTTCATTAACACTCATACGCAGAATATGAACCAAGAAAAAGTGAGAAATGGTGAAAATCGATAAATGGTACGCTTCAAACCAAAAATATTAAATGTTCCCCAAAAAATGGCTACATTTTGCATTAAAAAAATACTTTTTCTTAATTTTCAAAAACATTCAGGTCCATGTTTTAGACGATAAGGTTAGAAAGATTCACACCAAATTTCATCAGTATTGGTCGATTAGTTCCTAAGTTATACGTCACGCCAGTGTCGAAAATGCAGTTTGGAAGACCGTGCCATACCTCCGCCATTTTCAAACATTAATAAATAAATAAAAATACCATCCAACCGCAATAAAACTTTCCCCGAGTCTCAAAAATAGTGAATAACTTTTTCCTTAAAAAAAAAATGAAAATCAACAAATTTTCTCCTCACCTAAAAGTATCTCTCCCCCCTTGAGGAAAAAAAAATCGATCCTCTAATTTTCGTGCGTTCGTCGCATGATAGCAGCATGCGAGGCGAGGCCTTTGCGTTTGGCTGCGGATCTCGACACGTAAGTGGCGATAGAGAGAATTTCTGACCCACATAGCGTAAGGTTAAAAAATTTTTATCACAAATAACCGAGCTTTCGAAAGAAAGTTCCCGCGCGGTATATCGCACTCATTTTTTGTCGCTCTGTCTTTGAGCCTCGGGAGCAAGGGACATATGTGGTGGCACTCGTGCATCGATGTAGTTCTGCGTATGGCGCCTCGATTTTTTTTTTTTTTTCGTTTCTTATATACATTTTTTCTTCTTCTCTACTACGCGACAAGACGATACGCGATAAATGAGAGACGATAAACTGCGCGTGCCGTCCCCTTGGGACCAATAAATTGCGGGACTTTGTACTCTTCGACCACATTCGGTCACATTTACTATACTCTCGCGTGTCATACGAATTCTCAATTGTCAGTGTTTTCGTCGAGGGTCCGATCGGTCGATCGCCTCGTGTTTACGAATTCCTATCCCCCAACGAAAAAAAACAACTTATTTTCACGCATTTTGCAGTCGAAATTTATTCGGCTATGTTGCCGCGGTGATTCGGAACTTGGCGGTTTGGTAAAAGTGACTGCAGTGACTTCGTTGACTTCGTCCTCCTACAAATGGAAATTTGTTAAAACAGCCGAAAATTGACGTGGAGAAAATACCCGTTGTGTTGAATTTTTTACGAAATATCTTTTGTACGGTGGTTTTTAAATTACACTGCATTGATCGATAACATCAATAATAATAATCTTTTTATTTATTTTATTATAAATAATTCGATAACTCGTTAACTTTGATAAGTCATTAATTTAATTATTATTATTTGAAAATTATTATTTTCATTTAATTTATTATTTGATAAATTATTAATTTATCAAAAATAAATAAACTCGGTGGTAAACGTCGAAGAATTTCACGAGGAGTGAGAAATGTTGGACAGAAACGTCATGTTGGTATTGCGAACGAGGCAGGATCGCACGGAGAGGAGATTGAGACACAAAAAGGAAGCGAATCCACCCCCAATGGAGCCACCCCCACAACTCCTGAACAACAATTGCCTCTACGCCGATTTGAACATAAACTTCAGCGAGAATTGCAGGCAGGGAGAACTGAGGAGGGTGCGAAAGGTATAGTCAGAGACGGAGATTGAGGCATGATCACAATGATCCTTTGGTAATTCTTTAGATGAGTGACTTTTTCGAAAAATGAGCCTGAAATAATTTTTTTTGTTACTTTCTTATTTATTGGGTTATTATTAATAATATTCAGTCGGGGGAAGCTGAAATAACGCCCCCCCCCCCCCCCCATAAAAATTATGGGGTTTTGAAATTCGCGGAAACACGTGATAAAATAAGGCATTTTCGAGCATTCCGACGCCTATATTGGGCGTGAAGGGTGGCGGGATTTTTAAAAGAAGCCTTTCTGAATACAAACAAACCCAGACCACTCCGGCGTGAAGGTTTTAATACAAGAGTTTTTTGTTAATTAATTAATTAATGATTTGTTAATTTGTTAGTGAAAGTTAATTTGTTCATAAAAAATGTCACCTTCTCCCGACCGAATATTATCATTTATAACCCAATAAATGAGAAAATAGAAAAAAAAATGTTAGGCTCATTTTTCGGAAAAAGTTACTTATCTAAAAATTTACCGATCCTTTTACTGACCTACGGTATCGTGCGTGTTTCTTTTTGTTTCTTAATTATTCGCCCAAACCAATCTGCGTAATCGTATTTTGTACCACATCAACGAAAAACGCGTCGCCCTGCTTGATAAATTTGCCGTCATAGTTAATTAAAAAGTGTCGCGTATAGATTACGAACGAAAAATCTGTGATTTCATGAATAAATAACAAGCAATTAAGGTCGCAAATTGTTCGTCGAAGAAATTACTTCGTAATCGTATCTCGTTCAAATTTGGCATCCGTCCCAAGGATTTGCGCGATACGCCAAAACTTCCATTCGCAATAATTTCGTACATTACTTTTCGCGAGCATTGTTCGAATGAACGTTCTATGGGGTGCGGGAGATTGAGGGGTTAGGCTACTGTGGCAAGCCGACAGGGTTATTTGAAAAAATTCATTTTGAAGGTTTAAGTAAGATGACTGGAATATCGTTTGGACTTTTATTTGTATGTACATTAACGGAGTCATCCCATGTGAAAGCCTTTTTTATATTTTTTTAGGAATTTTTTTTATGAATCTTTAAAACGGACTATCTTTGAATTTTTACCATACATTTGTCAACATTTTCGTAGTAGGAGCAATGTTTTTAGGCTCAACTTTGTACTTCATTTTGGCCTTTCGGTTGATCTGAAACAAAAAGAACGAGATTTTTCTTCAAATAAATAATATTGGCTAAGATTTGACCGAGCCTTTTTTTGTTATCGTGTATCGGTCATAAAAAAATCGATTTTTCGAGAAAAAAATGACATTATTGTTAATAACTAATAAAAAAAATGTGAAGAAAAAAAATTGTCCTTCAAGACTAAACTACTATTGCACTAAACAAGTATGTCAAATTTGAAGTCAATCCGTTCATTAGATGTCGAGAAATTGTGTACATCGTTTTGAAAAAGTTAAAAAAAAACGCATTTAAGGAGCTAGAGGCCTAACAAAAATCACCAAATTCTGATTTTTTTCTGGGAAACGATTGGTGAAAAAGAAACGCATTTATTTAACATAAAAGTACATACTGACAGCCTTTAAAAAATCACAAAAAAATACCGAAATTATGTAGACGATTGATTTGAAATTTAGAGGCTGCATTCAGTACATGAAGAAAAAAAAATTACTGTATAAATTTGAATCAAATTATAACATATCGTCAGTTCTCCCAAAACTTCTTAAAGTTTTACTGGCAGTTCTATCGTTGTGATCACAAGTTTACTTTCGACCCGCGATCCTGCATCATACGTTGGACCTTCCTCGTCAATTTGAGTTGCCTCAAGCGACGAATGATTTGTTAAAATTTTCACAGTAGTCTAACCTCTTAAAACGTCTGGCTTTCCCAAAGGCAAGCTAACAAGAAAGATTTCGACGGATTGTGCCTCGCACTGAGAAGACTATATTTCTATGTACATGAGAAGGTACATATTTCTATGTACCACGATTTCATAACTATTAACAGATGATGTTGGATTTGGCGGAATAAATATCTTCTTACAGTCAATGGATCATTCATTTGAGCCTCTGAATTGTCACAAATAAAGATTTGGTAATAGTTATGAAATTCCATGAAGTTCCATTAAAGTACTGAGTTCCATTAGTACTTTAATGGAACATACCCGTTCTTAACAGCCAATAGATATACAGTTGGTCTAATCCAATGCTTTGTATTAACCCGAATGGAAAACGTAACTCATCACCGCCTAGCCATAAGCTAGTAAAGTGATGTTTCGAATCGCCCTTAGCTAGCCGTCTTAGCGGTACTGAATACAAAAAATTAGGTGGCGATTGGATAAAAAAACATTTGCGGCTATATATTTATATTTTCGTGTTTTTTTTGCACATTATTTACATCATTGGACCCTTTTACGATATTCTTCGTTGTTCATTAATTATGGTTATGATTCTTGCCCTGTAAATATATTAATGGTTCAATTTTTAATTATCTGAGACAAACGCTTACGCCGTAACGTGGTTTCGATCCCGGGACCTCTGGGTGATGAGTTGTGGCGTTGTCCACTCAGCCAGTTCTACTTGTTTAATTTCTGAATTTTCTTATCGTCTACATATGTTACACTACAATGTCAGATTATTGAAAAATGGGTGAATTAACAAATGTAAATAACATTATCGGATCAACGACTCAATTGCGTTCGCATTGAGAGCGATAATCGCATAGAATTACATAACCTTAAATTGTATTTGACCGATCATTTATTCCGGCTAGTGCGGCCGCAGTTGGGAAGTGTTGGCTAGGTCATCGCGAGATACCGACTTGAGGATTTTATTCATTCGCAACGCCATCTGTAACTCAAGTTGCTGACTCATGAGTAATTCTCTCGATGAAATTACACGTAGTCACATAACCTCACTTTGTCATTTGTGACCAAGATCAGCTGGGCAGTGACTAGACAAGGGCTGGATAACGAAACATTCACAATATTACTAGCTCATAACGAGCCGACCATTGGTCAGTTTGTATGAGCTCAAATGGGCGAGCCAGTTACTAGGTCGTCACTCAGACAGGCTAGAATAATTTCTACTCGGGAATACACTATAAATACTTGTTTCCTATAACTGAGAAGTTTATTCAATGGGATCAGTGGAAAGGTTGTCCCAGATGTAAAGGATAGTTGAGTGAACGATATTTTATATTAGCACAAATCAAGATTCGTTTATAGTTACCGAATGAATATTCGGACAAAGTCATTCATTGATTGTCGGCAGATGAATGAGCATTTGAATAAATGGAGCACTATAGTGCTAGTGGGCAAGTGTACAAGAAACAACTCTCATGGAAAATGAGAGTTGTTCCTTGCTACTTGTAGAGGACAAATCGTTGGACAACGATTTGTCCTCTCCAAGTAGCAATTCCGTTAAGCGGAGGATAACAAAGATGGTGGCATCAATACGTCGTAGAGCAAGGAACAACTCTTATAGAAAATAGGCGCTCGACCGGTCTCGCGGTCGACGTCTTGGCGCCCCTGCTCGGATGCATTATTTAATATTCTCTATATATACAGGGTGCGGCAACATAACTTCCTTTTTTCAAAACTTAATAAAACCCATTGTATGAATTAGAACATTTTTGTTTGTTTTTTATAATGTAGGCGCATGCCTAAAGTTTTGTGTTGCACAGTTTTGAAGATCAAATCAGATAGGCGACGTCCCCCATTCTCCATACACTGAGTAAATCGATTTCTGCCGTTTGTCATGACTCTTGCCAGCATAGCAGGTGTTATGTTGGCAATTTCTTCTCGGATGTTGGTCTTCAGCTCCTGTAGGATCGTTGGACGGTTCACATAAACACGGGATTTCAAAAAACTCCATAGAAAAAAATCACAAGGGGTCAAATCGGGAGAGCGGGCCGGCCACTGTAAATCGCCCCTAATTGTGATGAGGCGCTCTAGGAAGTGTTCCCTAAAAACAGCCATCGATGCTCTTGAAGTGTGATCGTTGTACCGTCTTGTTGGAACCAAATGTCCCCTAAGTCCAACTCATCTATCCGTGGGAAAAAAATTCGTGTAACATGTTGTTATACCGGTCCGAATTCACTGTCACCGTGACTTCATTTTCCTCAAAGAACCAGGGAGCAATAATTCCAGCTGAGGAAATGGCACACCACACTGTGACTTTAGGTGAATGCAAAGGCTTTTGATGCAATTCTCGAGGATTGATGTTAGCCCAGTAGCTCATATTTTGTTTGTTGACGGATCCACACAAATGAAAATGGGCTTCATCACTAAAAAAAAACCATGGCGTCCTCAGGAACAACTTCGAGAAGAATCTCACACGCGTTCATCCGAGAATTGAAGTCACGTTCAGAAAGTTCCTGCACAATCGCCATTTTGTAAGGATGGAAATGAAGATCATCATGAAGAATTCTCCTCACAGAACGATCGGAAAGTCCAGGGGCAGACACATGTTTGCGCGCAGAACGCCGTGGTGATCGCAACATTGAAGCTCTCACTGCCTCAATGTTATCAGGTGATCTAATGGGCCGAGGGGCTCCAGTTCTTCGTCTTGTCGCACTTGCAGTTTGGCTGAACATAGCGACCCACGTAACAATTGATTTCCGGTCCGGGACAGGGGCCAACGGGGCTAAATTAAAGCGATTCCGAAAGGCACGCTGGGTTGCGATCACAGAACATCCACTCGAAAAGTAGGCCTCAACGGCAACAGCACGCTCTTCACTGTTGCAACGCATGATGGCGATTGAACTGTGTCGGGATAAAACTTTAGAGTCCCCCCCTTCGAACGAGACCACTAGTGCTCCGTTACGACATCAACGGACTGAATCGCGCGCATTTTAGAAAAGGAAGTTATGTTGCCGTACCCTGTACTTTCGAATGTTTCCCAAAGATTTGGCAGGTCCCACAAAACAAGCAGGAAGGGTCTCGTTTCCACAATGTTTATCTCTACAACGTTCAAAGTCCGTTTTTCAACTTTACAATGACTTTAGCTCTCATCTGTATAAACTCAGAAATCCACCAACTGTACAAGAGTCTCAAGTTTGCAATATTAAACCACTACAACGATCTAGCCTTCTGATTATCCTTACAACGTATTTATTCGGATTTGTTTCTATAATGTATCAACTCTATAAGAACTTTGAGTACTCAACGTTGAACTGGGCAATATTCGTGTTAACTGTACAATAGAAGAGATTTATTAGTTCATTAATCCCTTTTTCACCCCTTAGGAAGGGTCAAAAGTCAAAGATAATGCCATAAATCGGAAGAACGGACGATTTCGCCTACAGGGTGACATTATTTCTGCTGTTGACTGCAAAAAACATCTTTTTTCTCTCAAGTGTTCAAACATAGTCGCTTGGGCGTTAATGGGCTAATATAACTCTTCTTCAATTGATACACCTGATATATCAGCTGTTGTACAGCAAACAAAAATATTGCCCAGTTGAACGTTGAGTAAGGTTATCGGCCCAGTGGCCGTCAGGGTCCTAGCGGTTGTCATGTTTACGCATTAAATAAGTATTTAAAAATAAAAATCAGTCCGTCGTACGGGTCTGTGCTATATTAGCTCCCAGAAGGTATTTACTACGTTTTATTACATTTTCACACCCGTAAGTATATGTATTCAAGAATAATCAATTTAAATATATTCCGCTACGACGTTTAGCTGTCATTTCGGCCGAATCCTTCATTAGGATGTTGACGTGAGCCATGTCACATCTCGGGTGATTTGAGAATGCCTGTGGACTTGCGTGAAGTAAGTTTTCCTTTAAGTGATTAACAAGGATCTTAGTTTTGCGTTCAGCATAAAAAATTATAGTTTTATGTTAATTACAACGAGTTTTCATATATGATGATCACCGGTTCAGCAACATAAACACTCTGCCGATGAATCGCCACGGCTGTCGATAACTGTGACAATGTTAGCAAAACAAGAATCTTACGAATCGAATATTGGTTTATAGAAAATCAGAAAATAAATATTGGGTCTGTAATGAGCATTGTCTGACAATCAAATTCAGAAAATTTGAGAGGCAGACAGCTGTTCGTCTATCTATTTGACGTCGTTTGGCAAAGTTTCGACTGGATCTGAAGAGCCGTTTCAGAGATTTTTGGGTATCTATAATTGTTCTACCATACCGACCGCGATGAGGTGTCATTCCGTCTTAAGGTGACGATTTCTGGGCCATCTACCTTACTCAAAGTTTTTGTAGAGTTGATACATTATAGAATTAATGCAATATTGCACATCTGAATTGTGTAGTTGATACAAATCGGAATAAATACGTTATAGGGATAATCATAAGGCTAGATGGTTGTAAAGGTTCAATACTGCAAACTTGAGACTCTTGTACAGTTGGTGGATTTCCGAGTTTATACAGATGAGAGATAAAGTCATTGTAAAGGTGAAAAACGGACTTGCAGCGCTGTAGAGATAAACATTGTGGAAGCGAGACCCTTCCAACAAGCAAATCGTTCATTGATGCCATCGGCGCGGAGAATAAATTTACGTTTTCACGGTCACAAACTGATATCCTCTAGGTAAGTGGACATGCGGTCATGCAGTCTCCACTGTACCCTGATCGTATCTACGTCGCGTCTGTTTACGAACGAGCTTGTGCGACGAAGGGCCATGGTAGCATACAAAATAAACGGTCTTGTAAAATGTACGATACTTATCTCAAGTACAGATATGTTAACTATGAAAAAATCATTATTTGGGACGAGTCGTCGATTTTTGACAGTTATTTGCTAACTATTAACAGGGCCATATTTGATTCAACTGAAGATTTTTTAATTATTACCAAATATTCATTTGGTAACAAGTGTACGACTGTTGTCTCAAAGAACGACTGGGCCAACATCTTAAATACAGATTGATTTATAGTTGATAAATCCTTATTTGGGTTAAATAGAGAAGTTTTCGCGTCAACTGTGTGACTCTTGGCTCAAATGCGGCCAAGATAGTCGTTTTGAATGAAGATCAGTTAATTGTGGTGACATGTTCATTTGCATTGAACACAGGATAGTCGCGGCAACTATACGTTACTGACCCCAAATCTAAATATATTAATTGTGAACAAATCTCTACTCCTTTGAACTGTATTATCATATCACAATTTCAACTCGTTATTCGATAACCATAAACACCTACTGAGAAGAGAACTAAAAGTGATCAAATAGATCATTCTTTTCAAAGAGATACTATGGCTATAAAATGTCATGAGAACACGAATATTCTTTAACAACTGACAAATTCTGCAACAGTTAATGAATGATAGGATAAAAGTGCCAACTAAGTATATTTCTTCACTATAAATAAACTGTTTGCTCGGTGCACTATTGGCTAGTGTTGGAATCTTAAGGGGCTATACCAGTGTGAACGATGAAAATTCGGGTGATATTCAGAAATTTTTTGGAAGAAAAGTACTCAACTAAATGTTTCGGAAAATGAAGAATATATTTTGCTATATTTGACCTATATTACATAATTTTTTCATAAAAAAATATTGAGATCCAAGCGACTAATGCGCTGCCTTCGGAGGTCCAAAAAAAAGTTCCTCCACTGCTGACATGATTCCGACCGATTGAGTAGGTGAAACCGAAAAAGGAAAAATGTCGTTGAACTGGAAGGTATGTACAATGACGTAGGATTTTCGAAAATATCAAAATCTAACAAAATGGCGTAGTTATAAAAAAAAAGTATGTTTTCTTGCGTATAAAATGGTCGTTTTTTTCAATGCCAAATCGTCAATTATCATCCAATCAGGAATAGCCTACGTCATTGTGGAGTAAATATATCCAAGAGTACTCAGTTCAAATTTCAAGTCAATCGGATAATTGCTCTTTGAGGTACAATGTCAGCAAATTTTTAAAATCTCATTTTGAGAAAAATGCGTTCAACGATTTTTATCCTACATTTTATACCTACGAGCGGTTGCTCTTTGGAAGGCTGCCATTCGGGGGGTATTAGAGATACGGCCTTGAAATGTTTACAGGATATTCTTGAAAATATAAACTGTCGAAAAAGGCAAAAAACAGATTTTTTGAAACTGTCACAGTGGTATAGCCCCTTAAATAAATTTGCCAATGGCTAAACTTGCCGGAGTGCTTACAATGTAAATGTATTTCTCGCTAGGCCTATTCCCAGTGCACTCCCGTGAGATAAAAAAAACTACGCAGCTTCACGAGCGGGAAACATTTTTCTTTGACTTGCCCGATGGTACACGCAGGTGTCACCAGCAGGTAGCTTATATGGTAATAACTTTCGTGGGGGAGAACTTTAGCCTCGGGGAAACCTTCCTCTGCGGTATATCCCCATGAATATCTGAGACCGCTGACAGACAGGATGCCTCACAAGTTACCCTCTTTTCATTGCGTGGCCCTATCTCGCGGCTCATTCAGACAATTCTCGTTGACTGTGCAAGTTTGCTCAGCGCGTACTTCGAAAAGAGGAAAAGAGAAAAACTCAGCGATACCCACACGATAAGATTGTCGCATGCCCTATGGCTTCAACCCTACGGCTGAACGTCATGTTCGGATTATCGTTATTGAACAACCTGATGAGAAGCATGGTGTTGAAGTTTGCACCGTTTGAATGCAACGAAAATTCTTCTTTTTTTAATTTCTTCATTTTTGACATCTTCTTTCCAGATTTAGGATGTGGACCCCTTAAAAGGATGTTAACAAATATGGGGATGTTGAATAAGTTCTCGCTGTTTTATCGTCAAAATTGATGCTTTATTAAACAAATTAATTCCTAATGCTTTTAAACGTATCGAAACTGTTGCGTGATCAACTCCTAATGATTCTGCAACCTCAGCTACAATGACAAGGAAAGGTTGCGAAGTCGATCTCTCCGATTTCGATGAAATTTGGTATGCTTGTAGAATGGGTAAAAATAGGCGACACACATTTTTTTTTATATCTGCGGAACCCGATTTTTGAGGGATAAGACGCGCCCTCCAGACGCAACTTCAATGTATAGTGCACGAAAGAATAAACATTGTTGCAATTTGCATTTTGTTCATATCTCGTACCGTTGAAACGTTATCGACGAAAAACGAAAAACACCCCCAATTTTCGAGGGTGCGTTTCAACCCTAAAAAATCGGGTTCCGCAGATATAAAAAAATACGTGTCGCCTATTTTTACCCATTCTACAAGCATGCCAAATTTCATCGAAATCGGAAAGATCGACCTCTCAACCTTTCCTTGTGAGAGAAATGTATGGGGTGTGCTCAACCATATTTTATATTTCACTGAGAGGACAATATTTTATGGTCGTAGTTACTGCCAAAAGTATAGTACTATTGATATTTTAACATTTGCATGAATTATGCACAAATGTTAACTGCAACCATCAATCTTACAAACATACGTTTATTCTTCAATCCTATATAATGTAGTAGATTTTCATAAAATGCTATATGCGTATTTGGTGTGTTAAGCAAGTTTTGGTACAACGCATCAATGCTCGGCTACTGAATGCATAGAATATTTTATAAATCCAAAATAAAAGAAAATACGCAACTGAGAGTTCTACTTCGATGATTTTTTATTATAATTCGCTTATTATAATCCCCTGACCTGTAATGATTTATTTCGAAGAAAATATTTCACCTAATCCGAATCGAACATAGAACCTAACTGCCTACTTTCTGCCTATCCTACGCACGCTGCCACTACGCTACCGAGTACTTTTGGCATTTTGAGCACGGATATGGCATAACAGACAACAGTAATTTTGACTGTACTTCTGAATAGCTGTTACCTCCGATTTATGTGAAATTTTGCACAGATCTTTTTTTATTATATAAGTCACTGTTTAAATAGATTTTTCGCGCTTTGCGATAGTTTTGTATCATATAATAGTGATTTATACCATATTATATGATACGACCTGCTAAATGCATAGTAATGTGTGTCCTACAAGAACACAAGGTGAACTACAAGAAGAAGTGTTAACCTGATATCCTATTTTTGCAATGCAACAAACACACTCCGTAACAGTTTGTGAGACATGCGTAGTTCTTAAAACTATTCAGCTGCGGTTGCTCGAACTGCAAATGATTACGTCTTCGCTGTAAGTAAACTTTACTATAACTTTTTTCGAGTAGTCACTTTTCATAAGGTCTTCTAACAAATCATACTCGAAAAACGTTAATGTTAACCATATAAATTGTACCAACTTAAAAAGAATAGTAGAAGTTTGACTGAACGAAACCTAACGTACAGTATACAACATTAGTATTTGTACGCCGATTTTGTTATAGCACTGAATTAACCATATCTATATTGCCAAGCCTTTTACTATAGTGAATAATCATTTCGGGGATAATAGATCGTCAAACCCGCCACCCAGATCGCATGTTTTGGTATACTTTTTGCTTATAGTTGTTTTAACCATATTATGATTGCGATGTCAATGAACTATAACGAATTTTGATATCCCTTTTTTACCATGGGGGTTTGTTGTACATACCATGGTCTTTCCTCTCAGTGTAGCAGGCTTCATGAAATAATGCCTCCAATTCAAAACATCAAAGTCATGATTTTTTAAGCGCTTAAACCAATCTCTGCATGTTCTTTCCAACAGAGCATGGTCGCCGTAAGTCTCAATAAGAATTCTGCGTGACTCAACTGCAATTTTTTTTAAAATAAAGTAGTGTAGTGAAACTCCCCTAAATACTCTTTTTTGGCACGAAATTTAACATGTTCAACACCATCAAAAGGAAAGTTGTTTACCCTTCGGCGACAGGACATGCACTGAATTTCGAGCTTGCTTATAGAACTGTTTTATAGATGCCTCACCATCTTAAACTACACGCACGGAGTTTTGGTGGGACCATCTGTTGGAAAACAGCGAGAACTTATTCAACGTCCTAACATTTCTGCATCCTGCATAAAAGTAAAGCCGGCATATTTTTGATTATTAATTTGAGGTTCGATTTTTCGTACCCGTATTTCTATTAGGGGTGTGCGGGTACCCGATGTTCGGGTCTGGTCGGGTACCCGACAAGTTACGTTTTTGCATTACCCGCCCCTATCGGGTACCCGAATTTGGTAATCGGGTACTCCCAAATTGTTGGTACTCGTAAGACGTCGACGACTCTTACAGTTAAACGACTTATCGAGTACCCGATGTGAGACGAGTACTCGAAAAACTGGGGTACTTGGAAAGTTCGAGTATCGGCCGATCACGGCCCGATCCGAATCATAGTCTAATTACCCGACCCGACCCGACCCGACCAATTCTGCTACCTGCGCACCCTTAATTTCTATTGTATCCGGTCGGTTCGATTCAAATGCATCCTAGATCTTATTTGGTTTGAATAAATCGTAGTTAATGATCCAGATAGACCGTTTTATTTTATATATCGATACACGGACTTATATTGGGAGTACAAATAAGTTTCTGCCGTTTTTTAAATAAAAAATTGGTCATTTATTGTGAAAGAACGGTACTTTATGTTTTATTCAAAGTATTGCCCACGGCTAGTTACCCAGTTACACCACTACTTTTTCCCATCTTTCTAGCAGCATATGGATATTGCGTCGTAAGTTCGCCTCATCTTTTGAGGCTATCCACAAATCGACCCAATTTTTGGTATCTTCATATGATGTGAAGTGCTGCTCAGAGAGGCCGTGCGTCATCGATCGAAATAAATGATAGTCGGAGTCATGTCTGGTGAATAGGGCGGGTGGGGTGAAAATTCCCAATTGACTGTTTCCAAGTAGGGTTTGACCTATGCCTGGCAAGCAGCCTTTCACGTGTGCAAAATCGGCGTTCAACGTTCCTCGTCTTCGGTTCATATGGAACCCAATTTTCTTGCTTTTGAATCATTCCCAACGATTTTAAACGATATAAAATTACTTGCTGAGTCATTCCTAATGTAAGTGCAGGTTCTTCTTGCGTTTGGCACGAATCTGCCGCCAATGATGCTTCCAATTCGGGGTCTTCGTACACTTTCGGCCTTCCGCTACGTTCTTTGTCTTCGACATCAAACTCACCGTTCCTAAACTTTGGAAACCACTCACGACAACTTGCCTCACTTAGAGCAGCCTCACCATATGCTTCTACTAGCAATTCGATGCGCCTCAGCTGCAGATTTCTTCAAATTAAAGAAGTAAATCAAAAGTTTCCGCAAATGACGCTTATTCGGCTCAAAACTCGACATTTTCGCAAGAAAACAATTATGTGATGATGATACGAAATGGCTAATATTTCAAGGTTATGGTCTTGCCAGATGTCCAAACTTACGATGTGACGGTTTACATCGTACAATTTCAACCATAACCTCCTAGTGGGACCATTTTGTGTCAAACGGCGGAGACTTATTTGTACTCCCAATAATATAACTGGCGCCGAACAAGATATACATGTGTAACTTTTTAAAGCACGGGCGTATTTGTCTGCTTAATTTTTTTTGTATGTTTGTACAACACGGCGTCACCCAGACGCTGCCATGTCTGCAGATACAGACAAATATTGCTCAATTCTGATATTGCCTGGCATTCGAAAAATCAACCGTATCGTCGCAATACCCGGACGCTTTTACTGCGGAAGAGGATCGGCGGCAAACTAAAGCGCCACGCGCTTCCGTAATATCGGATTAAATTTCATCATTCCGTTGGCTCTTCCACCCGGCTCAACGGAACGTGGGTGCAGTTCGTTGACGATCTTACTCATGGCTGTTACGCATATGGAAAACCGGAAAAACTCAGGGAATTTTGATAATTTTTTGAAATTCTTTCAGAATATACTTTTTGCCAGAATTACGAAAAATGAAAGCGACATGAATTTTTTTTTCAAGTTGAAATTGATAAGAATGAATATTTTCGTATATTTTAAATATTTATATTATTCTTTATTATACAGGGTGTTAGGAAGGTCGATGCAAAGCCTTAAGGGGGTGATAGGTCACTCTGTTAGGGACATATCTAACCTAGGTTACCTTAATCCAAAGTCTAAGGATTTCGAGTTATCATGGTAAGTATGATTTTTGGAAAATTTCCCGAAATTCAGTACTAACTCGTTTACCTCTTAAGTTAATGCTATTTAAAAAAAATAGCATTAACATAAGGGGCCGTCCATAAATTACGTCATTTTAAAATAGGGGGGGTTTGGTCGTTGGATGACGGTAACGATAATTGGATTATGACGATAGGAAGGATAGGATGATTTCGGGGGGGGGGGGGGGGGTAAGAATCAGCCAAAATCGATGACGTAATATATGGACGGCCCCTAAGAGGTATTTTTATTTTTTGAGAATTTTTTAATGATTGCACATGTCCCATTTAGTTAGTTGTGTGGATACAGATGATTGTATTGGCGTTTGTCGATTGAAGACGCATTAAGCTCAGACGCAAATAAGTTTTTAGTTACCAATTATTCTCTGTTTGAACCTTATGAACGAGTTCGTACCTAATTTTGGGAAATTTCCCAAAAACCATACGTACCATGATAACTCAAAACCCTTAGACTTTGGACTAAGGCAGCCTAGGTTAGATATGTTCCTAACGAGGTGACCTATCACACCCTTAAGGCCTTATCGACCTTACTAACACCTTATCGACCTAACTGAAGACCCTATATGAAGAAAAAATATGTAAGTGCCAAACATTGAAAATTTGGATAACTAAAAACTAATTTACTCTGAGCTCTATACATTTGCGATTTGTCGATAGACAACCACACAATTATTATTGTAGATGAGTGTTTATATTTATTTTTTCTTTGTTTCCACCGACATAAAAATGTCTGCTTATAATAAAGAACAGATTCTGTATTTGCTTTTAAAGTTTTTTTTTTAACTCTACAGAGTTTGAATTATTTTTCGAATTTCAGTTAAAAAAAAAATATTTTTTTTTAGTATTTAACATTTTCATATATTTGATTTAAAAAATTATGTTCTTTATTTGACCCCAATCTCCCTGGAACATTTGCAAAACCTGGAAAATTCAGGGAATTTCTGAGTCAGTAATGCGTAACAACCATGATATTGTTTTCAAGGGTCTGGTTATGGCACAAAACATTAATCTCAATTACACAGCAACGTTCGGAATCTAATTGATATCACACCTAACGATCGATCACTGTATCGATTAACGATGTATTCAATAAGCTTATTTCTGTGGCGCTTCAAGTAAATATCTAGTCCGCAATTAATCATTCTAAGAAACGATTCACAATTGATGCGCTTTGAGGAGCCTCTTTCTTATCGCGATGATTCGGTAAGCGGAAGATAAGCTGTGCGCAGTAACGAGCATGAGAATCAGCGAGTCATTGATTATCCATTTATAATATCCTGCAAGCAAATTATAAAACAACTGTGAAGTTTTGCATACTATTGCCCAATTCGAAGAGCCTGCTTGGCAAACAACAGGGCAATGAACAATAAAATAGTTAAGGGGGGATATACCTTTAGGCGAGGACAAAATTGCTGATTTTTATGATTTTTTTAATGAACTATTAAGGCGTTACCCCCACTTGTAGCGCAAAAAAGGCCTTTTTCATGATTTTTTTAAAGAAAACTACAAAACCTTTTTAATCGATCAATATACCATCTTAAAGAACACATCTTGAAGAACTTTCAGTAATTTTTTTATTGAAAAATATTACATTGTTTAGTAGCAAATGGCCGTCAATGAAATAATGTTTTTATATACACGGTTTGCGGTGACCAACATTGCGGCGAAGTGGATCATCTGAAAAAAAAAATGCGGATGGATTTAGTCAAATATAAGTATAAACTAGTCTTTAATCGAAGGATTTTAAAAAATATTCATTTTTCACAAAATGGCGGACAGTCAAAGTTAATGGTTCGATTTTAACGAAAAAAAAACGGCCGTTTTTTGGCTATAAAACGGCCATTTTTTTTTTCGAAAAAAAAATCGAACAATTAAACACTACATTTTTATGTATTAAATAAGCCTGCAAAATTTCAAGAAGATCGGTTCATTAGTGTTCGAGTAATCTTGGTCACCGACTTCAGAAATGCCATTTTGAGAAAAACGTGTTTAAAGTTTCTCTTTCAACGCTCTTTCAACGCGGATTCTTCTCTTTCAACGCTCATATCTCAGTGAATTTTGTTCGGATCGACTTGAAATTTTCAGGACATATTCTCAGAGACTTATACTTCAAAAAAATGCAATAAAAAAATTGATTTATTCAAAATCGCAAGTTGGGGTAACCCCTTAAAACACACTATCTTTGAATTTTTGCGACACATTTATTAACGTTTTGACCGTCCCTCAGAATTGTATCAAACAAAAAGAACGAGTTGAATCGACTCTACCCCGTTCGAAGACACTCGTGTGGAAAAAAAGTTGGTTGACGGCTGCCACGATTACGGAGGTTTAGGTCATCTGAAATAAAAAAAATCACACGGCATTTTGATTTGTAGACGTAAGGCTATCGCCGGAACTAGAATAAAATAAAAATATCGAAAATTGAATTTTTGGCACGGTTTTAAAAGTTACGTTCCAAGTTTCTTCATTTTTTTCGACTTGTTCAGCTTGAAAAAACATATGGCAGATATCAGAAATATTCTAGTTCGGGTGAGAACTGTAGATGTGTTAACTATACTATAAAAATTCCAGCGAAATCCGTTAAATGATTTTTGAGATATCATGGAAGACAATTTGAAAAATACAGTTTTGAGACAAACGCGATTAAAAATTCAAATACGATTTACACAAAGAGATTGTTGACTCGCCATTAGTCTGCTATGCCAGGTTCATATAACACGCACATATTTTTTGCGATTCATGCAAAAAAATCGATTTTTTGAACCTCTCACTTGGGATGACTGCCTTAACACTCAAACGCAGAATATGAACCAAGGAAAAGTGAGAAGTGTGAAAGGAAAAATGAGAAGTGAGAACGCAGCATATGAAAAGGAAAAGTGAAGCAAGAAAAAGTGAGAAGGAAAAGAAAAAAGAGAACCAAGGAAAAGTGAAATCTTGAAAATCGATGCAAGTGCTACGAAACAAAGAGATCGCACTTGCTGAAAAAAGGCTACATCTGCAATTAAAAAATACTTAATTTCTAAATTTTCGAAAGCATTTAAGGTCATGTTTTAGACAATAAGGTTAGAAAGATTTATACTACATTTCCTCAGAATCTGTCGATTAGTCTATTAGCTATAAGGAACGCCAGTTTTGAAAATGCAGCTTAGAAGACCATGCCATACGACCGCCATTTTTTAAGATTAATAAAAATGAAAAATACCATCTAACAGTCAAATGTAGTAATAAAGCATACCCTCAGTCTCAAAAATGGCGAATAAATCTTTCCTTGTTAAAAAAATCCTGAAAATCAGTAAATTTCTCCCTCGCCTAAAGTCATCTCCCCCTTAACGGATTCCAATTAAAAGGTCAAGCAAATTGAAATTCAGATATACCTTCTCCATTTTTAAAGATTAATTAATATATAAAATACCATGTAACAGCCAAAAGTAGCAATCGAACATACCCTAACAAGGAAAAGTTGCGAGATCGATCTCTCCGATTTCGATGAAATTTGACATGCTTCTAGAAAGGTTAAGAATAAGCGACACGTATTTTTTTATACCTGCGGAACACGATTTTTAAGGGGTGAAACGCACCCTCGAAAATAGGGGTATTTTTTGTTTTTCGTTTTTCGTCGATAACGTTATCGTACTCATCTGCAATGTATAATACACGAAAAAATAAACATTGTTGCCATTCGAAGTTTTTTCATATCTCGTACCGGTAAAACGTTATCGACGAAAAATTAAAAACACCCCAATTTTTAAGGGTGCGTATCAACCCTTAAAAATCGGTTTCCGCAGATATAAAAAAAACACGGGTTGCCTATTTTTCCCCATTCTACAAGCATGCCAAATTTCATTGAAATCGGAGAGATCGACCTCGCAACCTTTTCTTGTAAGTTTAAAAAATGGAGAAATCTTTCCTTTAAAAAAATCATGAAAACCAGCAATGTTTTTCCTCGCCTAAAGGTATCTGCCCCCTTAATGACGGTAATGCGTGACGTCAGAAATGTCGGAAAAAAGTAACTCACGCATGAGCGGAAAAGCCTGGAACGACGTGTCTCTGTAGGAAAATGTGTCTACTTATTTGTCGCACAAATCGCCCAGTCCAACATCTACGGAATACTCTATACTCTCAATGATTTCGTTACGCTCGTCGACAGCGCAGTACGATCATTTTCCAACGTATTTAATTATACACTTTATATTAAACGTAACGAAAAAAAAAACACGTTGATATATTTTTTATACGCGCGTGAAAACATTCTCAACAGATGATGAAGCGTGTCGAAATTCGAATAATTGAATCGACCGTAGTACGACTTTATTCCATCCCATATCACCGGGGAAAACCGCAAATTTGACATAAGACCATCAATAATTCTCGCGTTCGTGAGAAAATAAACTGTGAGGTCAATCGATAGTCCAACTCTGTCGAGCAATTTTACACTTCTCTGGACAAAGTAATAACCATCGTCGATCATTAATAATGTGTCTGTGACCATTTGTCCCATCTCGCACAGATTTGTTAAGGGGGGATTGTCTTTTTTTCGCAAAATTTACCGCTTTTTGGGAATTTTTTTGTGAAGAAAGTATACAACGGAAAACTTGTGAAACTTGGCATATAGTTTTATTGATCTGTTTACTACATACAAAAATTTTTTTTAACAATTTCATCAAAAAATCCGCCTCCCACCCCCCTCGACGCGCGATGGTCCTTTTTTGATGGTGTGCACGATTACAGCCTTCACGTTCATCCTGCAACAAAAACCCAAAAAGCATTTTACTTTAGACACATATAGCTATCGTTCGATGAAGGGAAAAAAAAATGACGATTTCGTGACGTTTTGACCTTGAAGTATCGATTTTTCGAAAAAAATTGATCGATTTTTTGTTATAAATAAAAAACTATTAAACGTATTGCTTTTTTGCTTTATCAAACGATAAAAGGATGTCAGCTGAGCATTCTGTCCAAATTTGAAGGCAATCGGTTGAATAGTTTTTGAGAAATCGTGCACACCATCAAAAAAGGACCATCGCGCGTCGAGGAGGGTGGGAGGCGGATTTTTTGATGAAATTGTTTACAAATTTTTTTGTATGTAGTAAACAGATCAATAAAACTATATGCCAAGTTTCACAAGTTTTCCGTTGTATACTTTCTTCACAAAAAAATTCCCAAAAAGCGGTAAATTTTGCGAAAAAAAAGACAATCCCCCCTTAACATACCTCCGTTATTTAAAGCGGGAGAAACCTTTAGGCGAGGAAAAAATGGCTGATTTTTATTTTTTTTAAACCTTATGTTAAACAGTGTTTTTGCAATTGTAAATTTTATAGAAACCGTATAGACGATCGATTTAAAATTGAAAGGGCGCAGTCAGTATGTGACAAAGAATTAACCGTATTAATTTTAATTGAATCAAATGGTAATAGTAAGAGTGCAAGTAAGTATTGAAGGATTTACAAGAGAGGGCGTTACTAGTATTAAATTGCATCGGACCATAGCCTAACCACCTTCATCTTAAGGCTTTACGTTCAGTTTATGTTGTAGACTTATGATTAATATATATAAAGGTGTTGCAAACTCGAGAAAATTTTTATTTATATTTACCTAATTTCTCCAAAATAAAAGAAAATCACAAAATAGGGGCAAGATGACCCTTATGTAAGATTTACAAAAAAGGAAACCTTTTTATCTGGACCCTGATAAACTGAATATTGCGAATTTGCCAATCGTAAGATAGATAAATATGCCAGTAGTAAACGCTTTGAGACCATAAATATGTTGAATATCTTTGAAATTACGAGCATTCTCTCTATCATCTCGTACACCTTTCCCCTACTTGTACCCCCAATATTTCATCCATTGTCCCGAAACTCCTTGGGAACATTTTGCGAAATCATTTTTAAGGGCGGGTACAAGGTCAACATAACCTCACAAATTTTCCAACCCAGATTTCTTACGGATGGTGAAGTTTTTTAGGAAAAACAAAAGCATTAGGTTGTGGAGAATTTCCTGACGCAGGTCGTGACGATTTTCATTAGTCCTAAACATTAGTCATCTCGGAAAAATTTCTGTTCGAAAATTTCAGCTATCTCTCTCGCACTCTTATGCCACGTGGTACATTTTCTACTTCGCCTTAAGACTGAAGACTTTACGAGAACGCGAGGATTTTTTTTTAATCCGGCAATGGGAAACTTTATTTTTCATACAGCATTGCAATCTTTATCTGGGATGACAATTAGCAACGAAGTACAAAGGCCTCCACTGTACCCAAGTTTTGTCTTTTCTTATATAAATGATTCGGTTCAGTGGGAATCCCGCGGTCATCGCTTACTTCACGTCGTCGTCGTCAACGATTCTCGTCTCTGTCCACTGAATAGGAACGAGCCACCCTTTCCCGTGGTTTTTTTTGTTCACCTTATTTTACATACAATATCCAGAGGTTGGACTCCTTCCCTTCGTCGTCCTCGCCTTCTCTCCTTCTACTTTGGAAACCTGTATGTTATATAAAAGTACCTCGTAGTGGAGATACGTAGGAGGACGTGCGAACGACTTGTTCGTGGCGCAACTTTGCGTCCTGTTTTTTTCTCTTCTCGGCTTTACCTTGCAATTTCAATTTTCTCGATTCGATATTTTATTGTTACTTCTCTTTTGGTCATTAGTTATTTAAGGCGTTAGCCCCACTTGTAGCGCAAAAAAAGGCCTTTTTCATGATTTTTTTTAAAGAAAACTACAAAACTTTTTTTATCGATCAATATACCATCTTAAAGAACACATCTTGAAGAACATTCAGTAATTTTTTAATTGAAAAATATTACATTGTTTAGTGGCAAATGGCCGTCAATGAAATAATGTTTTTATATACACGGTTTGCGGTGACCAACATTGCGGCCAAGTGGATCATCTGAAAAAAAAATGCGGATGGATTTAGTCAAATATAAGTATAAACTAGTCTTTAATCGAAGGATTTTGAAAAATATTCATTTTTCACAAAATGGCGGACAGTCAAAGTTAATGGTTCGATTTTAACGAAAAAAACCGCCGTTTTTTGGCTATAAAACGGCCATTTTTTTACGAAAAAAAATCGAACGATTAAAGACTACATTTTTATGTATTAAATAAGCCTGCAAAATTTCAAGAAGATCGGTTCATTAGTGTTCGAGTAATCTGGTCACCGACTTCAGAAATGCCAATTTGAGAAAAACACGTTTAAAGTTTCTCTTTCAACGCTCTTTCAACGTTCATATCTCAGTCAATTTGGTTCGGATCGACTTGAAATTTTCAGGACATATTCTTAGATACTTATACTTCGAAAAAAAGCGATTAAAAAAAATCGATTTTTTCAAAATCGCAAATGGGGGTAACCCCTTAAGTGAACCTTCAGTTTCCTTTAAAAATCCTGCAAAGCCGATTGTTGCTCCCTAGCAGCGGTTCTTGGTTTGTTCAACTATTGACACGTGATGACTGCCTTAAGGGGGGAGATACCTGTAGGCGTGGAAAAAATTGCTGATTTTCATAATTTTTTGTTTAAGGAAAGATTTCTTCGCCATTTTCGAGACCTAGGGTGAGCTTTGTTACTACTTTTGGCTGTTGTGTGGTATTTTTTATTTGATTAATCTTTATAAATGACGGAGGTATGGCACTTTCTTTCATTAACACGAAACCAATAAAAAGTGAGAAATGTTGAAAATCGATGAAATGTTACGCTTCGCAACAAAAATATTGAATTTTCCAAAAAAACGGCTACTTTTTCTTAATTTTCAAAAACACTTAGAGTCACGCTTTAGACAATGAGGTTATAAAGATTTGTACCAAATTTCATCAGAATCGGTCGATTAGTTTTTGAGCTATACGTCACGCCAGTTTTGAAAATGCAGTTTAGAAGACTATGCCATTACACCGCTATTTTTGAAGCTTAATAAAAAAATACCATGTAACAGCCAAAAGAAGTAATAAAACATTCCCGAAGTCTCACAAATGGTGAAGAAATCCTTCCTTTTAAAAAAAATTATGCAATCCAGAATTTTTTTTTCCTCGCCAAAGGTATCTCCCCCCCCCCCCCCATAATTATTCGAGAACTATGGAGTGAAAAATGAACGTTCGTATCGAAATTATCCTACAATTTGTTTTTGGAACGGTAAATTATTCAAATATCCATTTTCCCCCCTCAGTATGTTGGAAAAAGGTTCGGAAATGCATATGCACTGGACACACGATAAAAGTTGACTGCAAGAAGTTCTCGTAACCGTTTCGGTAAAAACGTCTCGTAGGTGCTTTAATTACCCCTGAAGCTACTTATAGCACAAAGTGTCAATTGACACACATCGATAAGCTTCCCTGTGTGGTAGTTTGAATGCCTTGTGGCAATCGGACTTGTACGATATTAGTGTTTTAATGACGCTTCAAACAGCAGACAGGAATCGTGGCCGTTTTTTTTTCAATGAACGAGGCTTCGGTTGAAGAAGAATTCGTTATATGTAAAATAGATATATAATGTAAAGCTCATTTATATATAAATCATTATTTATATATAATTAAAATATTTTATTTATATAATATTTTATATTATATATATATATATATATATATTTATATATAACTAAAATATTTTTTATTAGCTGAACACATATTTCCCTGCAACAAACATTTGTAACAAAGGGTCAAAAGCAATTGTCGAAAAATTGCATCACACTTTGATTGCGAAAAGAAATATTTATATCCGCATTGATTGTCATTTTTTTGCGTGAATTTTCATTTATCGCCGAAAATAATGGCATTTTTATTACGGAGTGGAACACTTACTGTGCAATTATTATATATTTACATAAGCCATCACTCATACCCACAGTCCGAGGCAGAAATGATTACAGAGTCTAATCAAAGATTGCCATTGCAATTATGTCATAAACTTATATAACGCGTTATTAACGTATCGGCTCCTCACAATCATAATTTGCATCCTGCGTAGGCTGCCTTCAATCCTTTGATCGATTTCAGCACGCGTCATCTTTCAAACATACGCTCGAATAAATTTTCGCTATTTTTGTTGCCCCAGGCTAGAGTTGACCGAGCGAAAAATTGTCATTGGTAAATTTATCGAAGTGTTAATCAAATGATAATTCTTTAAAACAGTTTATTTCTGTTCACTTCAACTTGATTGTATTTTTCGTAAAGGGAAGGTTCTGCCTTGTTGGGCCGAAAAATGTTCGATTTTTCACCAATTTTTAGTGCGAAAAGTATTAAATATAGAATGTTGATATTTGGTATGTTGACTAAGCGGTCTTTATTGAACATGAAAATATTTTTTAAAGTTTGACAAAACATGGTGGTGGGAGTGGGAGGAGCCACGTATGTCGGTGCGCGGGCGATAACATTCTTCCCTTGCGGAAGTCCTAAGTCCCGGACAGGTGATCTGAAGCAAAAAAATCAAACATATTTTTACTTTGTACAATATTGTGTATAAGTTGACGTAGAATCAAGGAGAAAAATTGAAAAATAAATAAATAGTGAGCAATCAGAAGGAAGTTTGTTTCTTTTGTCACAAATTTTCGCAGTTTTTTCATTCGCGTCATACGTGGCTCCTCCTACTCCCACCACCATGTTTTGTCAAACTTAAAAAAATATTTTGATGTTCAATAAAGACCGCTTAGTCAACATACCAAATATCAACATTCAATATTTAATACTTTTCGCATTCAAAAGTGGTGAAAAATCGAACATTTGTTGGCCCAACAAGGCAGAACCTCCCCTTAAATGTTTCGCGTATTATCATTATTGGAATCCCTTTGACAATTTAAATTTCGCATTAAAAACGCTTCCTCATTCATTTCAAACGCAATCATACCCAACGAGCTTGAAATCATCACTGTCAGACGAGGAATGAGCGGGTTCAGCGAAAAATATACAATGAGAATAAACAATCGTCCTAACTAACTGACGGCAAATGTGCTCGGAGAGAAAAATATCAGAAGAAAAATTAAGAGATACAAACCAAAAGACTTAAGGGGGTTGAAACCTTAGCCAGAATCCAAGATCCAATTAAAAAAGAAATTATGTTATTTTCTGGACTATACTTAGTCTTTACGATTTTTTGAAAATGTTTTCATCTCCAAACACCGGAGATAAAAAATAGTTTATTGTATGTAATTTTACGTGCAGTCAGATGGGCAAGACGTTCACGTTATGGGTGATGTAGTTTTTTTTCGCTATTCAGCACCAAGATAAACCATTTCTAACAACGGATTAACGCAAAATAAACCTGTGTTAACATTCAGAAAAAAAGACCCCATCTTGCCCATTATAAGCCATATATATTCATATTGGACCAACAAGGTTTGATGAAAGATTACGAATCTTGGCTGGCGAATGACGAGCATTGCGGCCAACCTCAATATCCGCTTAATATTAATTAATGGTAATAATAAATAATCCCGTGCCATAAATATAAATAGGGGCCATTCATAAAACACGTGACACACATTTTATCAATATTCCACACACCCCCCCCCCCCCCTCTGTGACGTTTCGTGACGGGTGCTGGTGCCCCCCCCTGCCGCTCCTGAAAATTACGTGACATGGAGCCCGACCCCTCACCCCCCTTCTGCTCTCGTTTTTCTTTCAACAAAAAGAAGCAAGTAAAATACTAAAACCATTTTAATAAGCTATTTCAGAACGAACAATTTATATTGTTTACTTTAAGTAAATATATATGTAACATATAAAAACGTATAATTTATACGTGGGGTCGTCCATTAAGGCCTTAGGCCACTCTAGAGGCCGAAAAAATAGGCTTTATGGGGATTTTTTTTTTCAGAAAAACTACAAAACAAATTGAGATTACAAAAAAGGGTGTTTATCATACATATCAGTGAGTGTATACAATAATTTTTTTGAAGCGATTGATTTCAAAATGGCGGCTGTGCAGCGTTTATCTCAAAACTGCATTTTTTAAATTGGCCAGAAACATAACTTAGACAATTTTCAACCGATTCACTTGAAATGTTGAATATATCTTGAAAGATACATTGTTTATGGAAGTACGTAGGATTTTTTTTATATTGCATAGTTCATTTGTTATTAACAATTATCTGACGAAATTTTACACTTTCCAAAAATTTGCCTGAAAAATCTTCAGATAATTTTTAATAACAAATGAATTATGCAATATAAAAAAAATCCTACGTACTTCCATAAACAATGTATTTTTCAAGATATATTCAACATTTCAAGTGAATCGGTTGAAAATTGTCTGAGTTATGTTTCCGGCCAACTTAAAAAATGCAGTTTCGAGATAAACGCTGCACAGCCGCCATTTTGAAATTAATCGCTTCAAAAAAATTATTGTATACAGTCACCGATATGTATGATAAACACCCTTTTTTGTAATCTCGATTTATTTTGTAGTTTTTCTGAAAAAAAATCCCCAAAAAGCCTATTTTTTCGGCCTCTAGAGTGGCGTAAGGCCTTAATGGACGACCCCACGTACATTAATAATAAATAATTTGATAATCTTTTATCACGATGCACCTAGAATGCAATGTGTTCCCGAGGATGTTTCAGGTGAGTCTCAATCGATATCAGAGAAGTTGCGACTTCCTCGTAGTCGGAAATTTGGGTGGGCAGTACAGAAAATTTTCAGCGTCTCAGTATCACCCTTTTCCAGATTTAATATGCTTATAGCGTTTCGTGACTTTTGCTCGACCTCCCTCCCACCCCCCTGTGACAAAGTGTGACGATTTGCCTGACCCCCCCCCCCCCCTCACTGCGTCACGTGTTTTATGAATGGCCCCTAGGCATAATTATAAATGACTCAAATTTTCATTCTGAGTTGTATAAAACATTTGCTGGCGTAGTTTTATTTCATAACAATCATCGATAATGTTATACTTTCTCAAGTTCGTAGCAACACAAAAGTTTTTCTTATTTACGTAATAAAAAAATAAAAAAGCATAATTTTGCCCTTTAATTATATAATGTTTGGAAAATTAGCATCTATAGAATAAATCTATACCTCGTAAGCATTTTTTCGGTTCATTGGGAACAAAAATTCATAAACCGTCATTTGACTCAAACACTTAAACCTGGAGGAAATCCCATTGCACGCCCGAAAATGAGTTATTTTTCATGATTTTTTTAAAAGACTAAAGATAATCGCATCATTTTTAAATTTTGACATTATTTTATTACAACTTTCAAGTGTTAAAAAAATCGTTTTTAAACAAAACAAAATGGCGGCATTGTAAGGTAATCGATTAGGCGTCTCTTTAAAAACTGCTCATTTTATAGCTCAAAAAGTTATTGATCGATCTGGCTGAAATTTTGGGAGATTTTTCACTATAACATTAGACGAACGATATACCTAAAGTTTTAAGGTCATCGCAAAAATAAATTACTATTTTGCGGTAAAAATTGTCGAGCAAATGATCAAAAATCTGAAAGTTTGATTACAAAGCCTTTTTAATTTTTTATTTTATACTTTTTTTATATTTTCATAGGTATATCCTTTCAATAATGTTATAATGAGAAACCTCCCAAAATTTCAGCCACAACGATCAATAGCTTTTTGAGCTATAACATGAGCAGTTTTTCAAAAGACGCCGAAAGGAATACCGTATAACGACGCCGTTTTGTTTGGTTTAAAAAAGAAAAAAAAACACTTGAAAGTTGTAATAAGATGTCAAAATTTATAAATAATGCGATTATTTTATCCCCTTAAAAAAATAATGAAAGATGACAAATTTTCGGGCGTCTAAAGGGTTTTTCCCCCTTAAACGTTAGATTTAGAGCACCGCATTGAACGCAAAAATATTATCGAATATGTATCTTGGAGGGAAAAACTTTCCCATCGTCTATTGCGTGTAGGTACTTCGACCTCATTCTTAAACGAACGTGCACCTTACATCGTTCGACCTGCAGCTCATCCTAGTCTAACGAACTTGTACTCACGAGATCGAAGAGTCACGATGTTTCTCATACGTTCACTGAGAATATACGATGATTTATGTCAGATGAGAATCCTCGACGTAGAACCTTCAAAGTGGATGTTTTTTCTACATTGCATTGCATCCGTGGTAATGTTTATCTCATCGTTTAAAAATGTTCATCTCGCACAACACTTATTTTCTACAATCATCTTTGGAAGGCAAGATCAATTTTTTTTATTTATTTTTTCTCCTTTTTTATCACTATCCAGACCCTTTTTTGCAAATTGATGCCGAAAATGTGTAATAAGAATACGTTAAAAACGTTTGAGCCATTTCCACAGTCAAAATTTGCCAAAAAAATTAAAGCAGTTAAAAAAGTTTTAAACAAGCTTTTATTTAAAGTAGTAAAAAGTAGAAAATAATTTGTTTACCAAGTCACTTATATGTGGCTATAAATAAAATCTTGGGGCGTTCAAAATTTAGATATCTAATCGTTAATTCACATAAATCCGTTAACATATCAACTGTATTTAATTTACTGTAAAACAACCTTAAATTTCAAGGGATGGTATGGTTAATTCGCTATAAAAAAAGTATATTTACGATATTTTTTTTTGACGACACAGTTAATATATATTTATTTATGTAATGAGTATATAATAAAAGGACATTTGAGGAATATTCTGTAAAATCTTCATTAATAATTGTGCATAAATGAGCCATTGACAGCAAATCTTTGCAGGCGCCTAAAAAAGTTACATTGCGGTGAACTGCATAATTCGTCACCGAATCATCTGAAATTAAAAAAACCAAAGAGATTTCATTAGTTAATAAGTTCCTTAAGGTAACGCCGTCAGGTTTTTTAAATTGTTTTTATAATTTTCGGTTACACTTAGATGTCAAAATACCGATTTTCCATTTATAAATCGGAAACTTTGTTTTTGTAAAATAAATTTAAATTACAAAAAATCAAAAGAACTTGACAGCGTCACCTTGTAATTTATGTGTAGAAAGAGTGAAAAACTGTGTCAAATTAAAAAACAATCGGTGCAGTATATTTTGAGCTTGAGACTTCACCGACTTTGAAAATGCTAAGTGCGAGAAAAACGCGATTAAAAGTTTCAAAGATTTCTACACTAGATAAACAAAAATTAAACATCAATAAACGAATGTTTTTTTTTCATATACTTACACAGAATCATCGATGCCAGGCGCATAAAGGCCCATCCATATGACAAAATAAAGAAAACGCCAAAAAATTACCTCACCCCCTTATAAAAATCCTGACCATAAACGTGGGATAATGATTTCTCTAATTTCTTTTGTGCCAAATGAAATACGGTTAATGAAATTCAATTGATCAAATTTATTAGACATTTAAAAAGTTGAGCGCCGCAAGCTTTTATTTATAGTCACATACAGGCGACTTGGTAAACAAAATTATTTTTTACTTTTTAGTAAATTAAATGAAAGCTTGTTTTTAAATCATATTTTTCAAAGGTGAATCATGCATTGTCATCTCTTGGATCCATATTTGTTGCATCTTACAGAAAGTGAAGTATTTTTTTAAAATTTGAATCATGATTTGTCACCTCTTAGATGCAGTTTCGCAAAATTTCCAACCTCTAAGTAGTCGAGAAGTGGGTGAAATGTCGATTTTCCGTTTTGCCTCTCGCACGAAGTCAAGTTGAATAAAAGCTTGTAAATTGATTTTCGTTGGATTGCATCGATGCAAGCTTCAACGTGATATAGGGTGCAATGAATGCAAGAATTTTTATTACAATCCATTGAAACCGTTCGAACTTCGAAAACAATTACGCAATGATGCAAAAATCTTAATGATGGTAATTAAAGTGTAAGAACGCGTCGAATGTAGAAAGCGAACTGACAAATCTTGTCCTAAGTCCGCATGCGTTATTTTAATTGCTTGACGAGTCAAGGCGAGAGCAGCACGCCGCTTCCAGATGAGTATACGTGGGCAATTAAAATCAACGTTTGCATATATCTCCATATGAGTGCAGAAAACCCCATGTGCGTTGGACCGAGATTGGATAAGCGTTATCCAACTCGCCTGGTGGTACTCCCGAGTACACCTTGGCTTATATATTCAAATGAATTTTCATCATCGCTCGCGAGCTTTCATGCGCAGCTTATCAACGCCTCAAGCATCCCTCGGACGCGTTTGATCGACCGTTGAAATAACGAGAAAATCATTTTCTACCAATGCCACTCGAATTCCTTGCATACTCTGCGGGTTATTCGAAAAGCTGTTGATTTATCTGTTGTACAACTTACCGTCGCTGTATAAACGCCTCCGTGTTACGTAAAACTACGCGCCATCCAATTCTCCGAGGACTCGATTAACCAGCCTTCGAACGCCTCGCTGCAAAATCATACCTTTGGGAGAGGAAGGGGGAGATACCTTTAAGCGAGGAAAAAAGGCTGATTTTCATGGTTTTTTTTTTCTTGAGGGAAGATTTCTTTGCCATTTTTGAGACTTTGGGTATGTTTTGTAGAATGTGAACCAAGAAAAATAGAGAAATGTAGAAAATCGATGAAATGGTACACTTTAAACCGAAAAGTTTGCATTTTTCGAACAAAATGGCTATAGTTTGCAATCAAACAATACTTTTTCTTTATTTTCAAAAACATTTAGGTTCATATTTTAGACAATAAGGTTAGAAAGATTTATACCAAATTTCATCAGAATCGGTCGGTTAGTTTTTTAGCCATGCGTCACGCCAGTTTTGGAAATGCAGTTTAGAAGACTGTGCCATACCTCCGCCATTTTTCAAGATTAATAAATACATAAAATTCCATGCAACGGCCAAGGGTAGTAATAAAACATAGTCTAAGTCTCAATACTGTTAAAGAAATCTTTCGTTTAAAAAAAAATCATGAAAATCAGAATATTTTTTCCTCGCACTGAAGGTATCTCCCCCCTCAATGAATTCCAATTGAAAGGTCAAGCAAATTCATATTCAGCGCACGTTAAAAAAGCGAGGGTTTAACGTTGTAAATGATTAATATTCAAAAATAGCGGGGACATGGCAGGGTTTTCTAAACGGGTTGCGACGGATGTTGTTAGACGGCGTGACTTGTAGCTTCGTCGCGATTAATCGGAAAAACAACCAACGAAGATTTTTCTTTCATCGACACTCATACGCAGAATATGAACCAAGAAAAAGTGTGAAATGTAGAAAATCGATGAAATGGACGATCTTGAAGTTTGCTTCGTTGGAACGCAACGAAAATGAATTCTTCTTCATTGATCAATTTGCTTTTCGGCCGATTAAGGCTATGAAAATCATTCGAACGTTCTTTACGTATCTTTATTACAGATTTCCGACCTAAAGTTACAAGAAAACGGTTTCCAATGGTAATAAAAATGAAGAAATAACAAATAAATCGTCGCATTCCAGCGATGCAAACTTCAATGTCATTGAAATGGTACGCTTTGAACTAAAAAGTTGGAATTTGAAGAAAAAAAGTGCCCTCAGTTTGCAATAAAAAATCTTTTAGGTTCATGTTTTAGACAATAAGGTTAGAAAGATTTATACCAAATTCCATCAGAATTGGTCGATTAGTTTTTTAACTATACGTCACGCCAGTTTTGAAAATGCAGCTTAGAAGACCGTGCCATACCTCCGCCATTTTTCAAGATTAATAAATAAAAAAAATACCATGCAACAACCAAAAGTAGTAATAAAACATACCCAAATTCTCAAAAATGGTGAAAAAATGATTTCCTTTTTGAAAAAAATCCTTAAAATCAGTAAACTTTTTCCTCGCCTGAAGGTATCTCCCCCCTCAATGGATTCCAATTGAAAGGTCAAGCAAATGGAAATTCAGCGTAGATTATAAAAAACGGGGATTAACGTCGTTCCTCGAGGCATGTCTTCGAAGCATACTCCAAAGATGTCGCATTCCCTTAGCTTTCAAATGAATCAATAGTTTTTCATATTCACGAAGAAACCTACGCATCATCGCGCCGATTCGTCAACTTTTCCATTCATTTATTCGAGACGCGAAATGAGACATCGCGCGCTGCATCTTCGCGATTGCAGGACTCACCAAGACCGCGAGTCGACTAAAAAATTCAATGAAAATTCGAACACGCCATGGAGAAAAAACGGAATGAAAGATGTGTCAGACGTGCGCGTCTGATAGAGCGAGCAAAATTTTACGTAATTCCATGACAGCTGAAGTGCACAAACAAAGTGTGCACGGTGGGTGTTTGCATATTTGCAATAGACGAAGAGAACAGCGGCGAGTAGATACGAGACGACAGGAGACTTGTTGCTGCAAGGTTGTTAGTTTACGTAAAAGACGCGGTTTCTCGTCGTAACACCAAGAACGCTGGGGCATTTTTTTCCTCGACGATGAAGCACGTCTATTGGATTGTCGATCTTTTTTTTTGTCGTTTTTCTCTGTGAACTAAAATAAATATGGGCAGTGAATGCATTCGATATAAACGATTATAGAGAGAGTGTCATAGTGATTCATTATCTAATTCACGTTATTGGGCCGTCGGGAATTTTATGTCGCAGCGATCTACTCAATCTTCGATCAGGCAGGAGGGTTGTTCGAAGGCTGTACGCGTTCATTTCTGATTTGGCTGACGTTAATCACTCGTAAACGAGCTTACAGTGCATTATTAAATGGGCACGCTGAGGCGACGCAATATACTCGTTATTCGCGGATCATGTAATCAATCTTAAGGGCAAATATATATAAACGCATGTACATGGATGCGAGGAAATTATATGGGAATTTCCAATCCTACTATGTGATGGAGCATTGAAAACTATGACACGTATTTTTTTTTATCTGCGGGAAAAATGTTTTCAAGGCGAAAAACAACCCCTCAAAGAAAGGCAGCCCTAAATTCAATTTGAAAAAATTACTCTATAGTGGATCTTGCATCGCTTTGCATTAGAAGATTTATGGTTTTTGTTTAATTCAGATCGGTAGACTGCTGAGGGTAAAATTGCAAAACCACCCCTTGACACGCCTTTCTTTAAGGACTTTTCAATGCTTTATCACATGTAGGAGTTTCAACAAATTCGAAGGTGAACACTTAAGGGGTTACCACCACTTGCGATTTTGAAAAAATCGATTTTTTTTATTGCATTTTTTTTGAAGTATAAGTATCTGAGAATATGTCTTGAAAATTTCAAGTCGATCCGAACAAAATTGACTGAGATATGAGCGTTGAAAGAGAAGAATCCGCGTTGAAAGAGAAACTTTAAACGCGTTTTTCTCAAAATGGCATTTCTGAAGTCGGTGACCAAGATTACTCGAACACTAATGAACCGATCTTCTTGAAATTTTGCAGGCTTATTTAATACATAAAAATGTAGTCTTTAATCGTTCGATTTTTTTTTCGAAAAAAAATGGCCGTTTTATAGCCAAAAAACGGTCGTTTTTTGTCGTTAAAATCGAACCATTAACTTTGACTGCCCGCCATTTTGTGAAAAATGAATATTTTTTAAAGTCCTTCGATTAAAGACTAGTTTATACTTATATTTGACTAAATCCATCCGCATTTTTTTCTTCAGATGATCCACTTCGCCGCAATGTTGGCCACCGCAAACCGTGTATATAAAAACATTATTTCATTGACGGCCATTTGCCACTAAACAATGTAATATTTTTCAATAAAAAAATTACTGAAAGTTCTTCACGATGTGTTCTTTAAGATGGTCTATTGATCGATTAAAAAAGTTTTGTAGTTTTCTTTTAAAAAATTCATAAAAAAGGCCTTTTTTGCGCTACAAGTGGGGGTAACGCCTTAAGGACGTTTTGCCCGTACATTCCTTACCAGAAGTGAGTTTCGGCGAGAATTTTGAGCACTTTGCGACGAGATTGAAATTTGAAAAAAAAATCAACCACATTGACGATGCTAAGAACATTCATTTCCGGTAATAATAATGCAAAAAAGTTATAAGTAACTTGTTGAAAAAAAAATTGTTCAATAAATGTCCGGTAACAACAAACATTTTTCTGAATAGGTATGAATTTTTTTAAGAACTTTCTTTCTATTTTCATTTAATTTTTTTTAATTAAAAAAAATGGACGCAGAGTCACAAGTTTCGATATGTTTTCGGAGCAATGTTCCATATTAAATCTAAGAAGTGTCCGGGGTATTGAACGAACAGTGTCATGGGTACATAATACATACATAACAAACAAATAATTGAGAGCCGAATCACCCCTATTCGACGGCTGGTTTCACCCCTTGAAACCGTTTTTCCGCCGATAAAAAAAGACGTGTCACTTAGTTTTCAATGCTTCAGAACATATATAAGTTCCAACGAAATCGAAGGACGACACCTCAGGGATATTCCTTGTGAGTGATTTGACACTTTTTCATAACATTTTAAACATTTTTTCTCACTATTTCGTATGTAAAACTGCCATTCAGTGAAGAGCGTAAGCATCTCTCTACGTTAAAAAGTGTTTCTTCAATTGTAAATTTTATAGAAACGCAAAGACAATCGATTTAAAATTTGGAGGGTGCATCCAGTATGTGACAAATAATTTACTGTATACATTTGAATTAAATGGTAGCGTTAATAGTCCCGAAACTCCTTAAGATAAGATTTATACTTTTTTTAAGATCCACTAATTTTCCATACCTCTATATTTTGTTCCAAAATTCAATCTACAGAATGCCATGGGATCCATCCATAATCCTATCGGATGCTATTCGTTAATGTGAAAATCTTTCAGGATTTAAACTGGATTTGTCCATTGGATTCCAGCGGGGAACTCCGATTGGAACCCAATGTACGATCGCGAAGTTTCAGTATGGGGATCCAATGCGATAACCCATTGGATCCCTATCAGGAAGTGGCGACAGACATGAAAATCCAATGGTATCCCTACAAAAATTCCAGCACGTATGCATCATCATCATCCTCATTAGGGCATCCACGTTTAAGCCCTCAAAGAGCCCGAATTCCATTCCCTGCGCTCATAAATTTCCGCACGGGATTTCAAAGCACCCCCAAAGATGCAGCATGAATAAAAAGTACGAATATTCCACCTTTGAAGAAAGATCCAGCTCAAAGCGAAAAAAAAACGAAAAATGGCTTCTCCAAAGTTCCCCGTCCAACAATTGCTCATAGATTTGAAGGGATCAGAAAAATAGCGAGGAAGGAGAACGCGCGAAATGTATCGATGCGGAAGGATGTGGGTGGGAAGAAGAGCGAGGGGAAGGTGGGGAACACGTCGAAGCTGAAGAAGGAGGTAGCGTTGATGGAAAGGGTTCCAAAGTGTCGATATGGTGAGAAAGGCTTGAAATCATCACGAAGGCGTTTTCATGTCGACGCGGCACGGACAAGGCGTGACGACTACAGAGCTGCACTGAAAGGTGGGGTGCGTAGTTGTAACCCCACCTTGCATTATACACGCGCACAATGCCACGTTTTCTTTTTTCTTCACTTACTCCTCCTAAATGTGCAATTTCGATATAGCGCACAACCTCGTTTGTGTGTATCAGTGTGTGTGTGTATGTGTGTGTGTGTGCACATACGTCTCGATTTTTCGTAACAGCGGTCCGAGGTATAGTAAGGGAGGGAGGGGCTGCTGACTGGCGACGACCAAGGTGCCTTAATATATAGGTGAACCACTGGGATCGCGGGCTCGTTGCAACATTTTTATGCATAAACATTTGGTGCACCGACGGGTCTGCGCGTTATTGAGCTCGACTTGAATCTTCAACGCCCACAGCTGCGTGCGTGCATCGATCGTCGTAACGTAAATTCGATCGCAGATACCCACGGAGTACGGGAAAATAGGAATAAATACGTTCCAACGATCGGCCACGAAAGCTGGACTTGTAAATATGAAAGTAACAACGCAAACTAATTAATGAGCGATGTTAATTAGCGTCCATAAATCGTTATAAAGTTACGTGCGGTTACCGAAGAACCCGGAAGTATCGTTGAATCGCGAAGAAACAGACGAAATTGTATAGATATTACTGTGACTAAAGTACCACCTGATCATTGAAATCTTGATTGAAGTATTGGGACGTTGGGCAAGTTCTCGCTGTTTTCCAACAGATGGCGTTATCAGAACTCCATGCGTGTAGTTTAAGATGGTAACGCATAAAGGAGGACTATAAGCAAGCTTGAAATTCAGTGCATGTCATTTCATCGAAGTGTAAACAACTTGTTTTTTCATAGTGTTAAACATGTCAAATTTCGTGCCAAAAAAGAGTATCTGCGGGGAATTGTACTGCACTACTTTATTCAACAAAAATATGTAGCTGAAGTACACAGAATTCTCGTTGAGACTTACGGCGACCATGCTCAGTCGGAAACAACATGCAAAGATTGGTTTAGACGCTCCGAAAATAATGATTTTGATGTCTCGAATTGGAGGCATTACTTCATGAAGACTCATGTCAGACGCTGGCTGAACTTGCAGATTCATTAGGAGTTGATCACACAACAGTTTCGAAACGTTTGAAAGTATCAGGAATGATTTTTTTCAAGTAAAGCATTAATTTCCACGAAAAATAGCGAGAACGTATTCAACCACCCAATATCTTTGAGACCCCTTTTGAAGATTCTTGAAATTGGTGGCTTTTGTATCAGTTGGTCAATGGGGCTCTATATTCGAGTCATGTCACGCAACCGAAGGTTCGTCGATTGATAGAAAGAAAAATTGGTTATTTGTTCGAAAGTAGTTGGAGTTTAACAAAGTTCGAACACGCTGATGGTTCGCTGTCATTAGAACCGTCCAGATGACGGCAAATGTGGAAAATCCTGCTGTGCCAAGTGTAAGGACTCGTCATTAGTGTCTCGTAAATGGAAAATCGCGAAGAGAGCGAGAGTGCCAAGTGATCGATCGTCACTCGTAGTCTTAAGGGTGCGATTTCTCGTCCGGGGAGAGAAAAACTGTCAGCGAATAACGAGCAAACTCCACAAAGTAGTTGGATAATCGTGGTTCTAAGCGCATAGCCGCGAATGGGAACCGATATCACCGTGGACGCGGTTGGTATACTTTTCTAGGGTTTCTCTTTCCGGCGAAAAGAAGCCAAGTAACGTGCCACTCGCCAAGGGTCTCCTCCTTTTTTACATATACCTTGCCCTCTTTCCCTCCCTTCCCCTTTCACTCGGGGCTCTTTCGTCACCGGGATTGCACACCTTTGCACACGTACGTGTGCACATGGACGCACGCAAAGGTGCGTGAACATAGGTGGATCGAATTATAGGCCGGTAGTCATCGACATGATGGAGAGAAACGAGTCGAGTCCGAACGACGGTGGCAGTTCGACGGACACCGTGATTGGACCCTCCTCGTCCGAGGAAGAGGATAAACGTCGTAACGACGAGGCTAAGAAAGAGGCCGGTACTTCCGGGGAATACGTCACCGGAATCGGCGAATCAAGCTCAAGTCTGGACACCGTAATTGCCTCGGCAAGCCATCATAACAAGCATCTTCAACGACCGGATCAGGAAGCACAGACCCGTGATTACGACAGACACGGCTCTTCGATTGTCGGTTCATTGTCCTCCAATGCGATCGAGGAAGTTGGCAAGAAGAAGGGACGCTTCGACGCCCTGAAAAACACCTTTCGCAAAATCAAGAGAAACAAAAGCAGGAGCACCGAATCTTCGGATATTTACGGCGACGGTGAACACACCGACGAGCTGGGCTCCAAAGGTTTTATAGATGAGAATATATGGACCACCGATCACAAGTCGAGAAGACTCGTTGCTTTTTTCATTCTTGTTTGGAGAACAGCTCAATTAAGTTTGATTCGCACACGCTTTCTTCGTGCATGGCCAAAAGTACGGTTTCGTGGCGCCACACTTTCATGGTGAATATTGGGTTATCAAGTCAAAATTAACACAATTTAAAGAGTGGTAAAAGTTTATATTTCAATAATTTTGCGTTAAAATTTGAATTTTGCGTTAGTTATCGAAAATGATGATTTTTGGAAATTGAAAATGTTGTCTTTGTTCAGTGCGAAGATACCTTTGTTTTATCACTGATAGTGGAAATCAGGGAAGGTAACTTGGAAATATATAGTTCAAGCAGTGTCTAAAAAGCAGAAAATGTGTTTTATGTACCACTACCACGTTTTCCTCGCTTATAGCTGCTTATAGACGGGGAGTAAAGTAGTACTTTTAATCGCTAGGAGTCCGAAGAGGAATTAACGGAGACTTTGTCCTTGGAGGGCCATATTTCAGGTGTTTACATTTTATTTTTTTTAAAGCAAACGAGTAAAGCTTTTTAAGTGCGGTTTTTTTCTTGCTTTTATTCATGATATACAGAACGTTAAAAAATTTTTTTTTGAAAAAAAACCGAAATGGCGGCCGTTGCAGCTCCGCGAAAACAGGTCCTCAAATCGCGGGAGGTAAACGGCTGATATCACTGCCCCCTCTTTGTTGATCTGAAACACAAATTCAAAGCATATTATTAATCTGTGACCCTTTGGTCATGGAATGACGGATGGGTTTTTCGTTTAGTACAAATTTCGGAAAATGGCGGCAATTTTTAAAAAATCGAATTTCCGCGTTTTTTTTCGCATAAAAAGATAAATAATAAATGCAAAAATGTATCTATCGAAAAAACGATCCGTCATTCCGTGAAGACATATTTTCTGAGTATGCTCTCGAAATTTCAGGTCGATATGTTAATTACAGCGGTCAGGAGAATGTCAGCCATTTTTAAAAACGTGTTTTCGAGAAAAACGCGTTTAAAGTTTTGTGATGTGCTCCCTGCTCTTCTTCTAGCTGCTCATGTTGAGCCGCTAACATCACCCACCGATTTCAAGGACAAAGTCTCCCTTAAAAGTACATCCCTCTTCAAACCCATACGGCTCCAAAGTGACTCCTAGGCCTTAAGAGTGGATCTCGAAACTAACCCAGACAAACCCAAACAAGCTCGCCCGGTCAGCTTCTATTATTGGTGATGAACTAAAGGTACTGTACTCACGAGCCGAAAAAAAATTGTTGAATTCTGTCGTATTTCCAATTACCGCTAAAAGCGCTGATATTTCCTCAAGGAAGCCAAGACCGAAAATTTGTTATTCTTGAAATTCTCATTATTTCGCTTGAAATATCAAGAATGAAGTCAAAATTTGGCGCCACGAATATCGTACATGCTTGAATATCCCTTCAATCAGCAATAGCAACTACCTAGATTTTCACCATCCACAAGTATCTCCCAAAAAACTGACTATTTCTTCACGCGCATGTGGTACTTCTCGGAACATTGCCACCTTCATCGTAGCCCGTAATCCAATTCGATTTTTCGCGTAATACCTGGTTGAGTCAAGTCGAAGTCGGACAAGTTCCCCCGGGGCGTTCGACCAGTGTCTCGTCGTTGATTCGCGCGGTAACAGCCCTTCCTCCTATGCTCTAACGAAAACTCGTCATGTCTGCATCGACAATCTCCCTCGACAATCGCCACTAACCGCCTCTCAAAATCATCTGAATTCCGAGCGAAAAAAAAAACCCGAGTGCTCTACACACGGGAGGCAAAAAGCAACAACGTGATCGGTTCGACGATTAGTGTCGAGAGCAGAAAAAAAGCAACGAATGTCAACACTGACAGCCTGTCTTCTTTGTTACTTCGCACTTTGCGGAACTCGCGTGTTCAGGATCGTTGAGAAAGTCCAGGGGGGCCGACGAGGACGATAAGAGGACGACCTTGGACAAGGTCATAGCAAATCCCGGTGCTACGTCGGCTGCAGCTACGGGGAAGAAAAAGAGGAAACGAAACTCGCTGGTGCGTAAGCTCAGCCTGAATAAATTCAGGCTGGGCTCGAGCGAGCACCAGCAACAACAGTCGCAGTCGTCGCAACAACAATCGGGGGAGCTGCCCGACTACGCGCGCCATACTCCCGAGGGTGGCGACAGCAGCCGATCCCAGAGCCAATCATCCCAAGAATCCTCGATCAACACGGACAGCAACTCACCGAGACATCGGAAAAATCCTCATCAGTATCGAGAGGCAGATTGCGGCAGCAACGACGAGGAGGCCGTCGAAAAGAGGCGATCACCGAGCGATAGGCGTGACGGGGCAGCCAAACAAACGGACGTATCGTCGAGTACCAGCGTGTGGGAGAAGGGATCGGCAATCGGCAACCAACAGATTCAAGCCACACATCAGGACAGTTCACAACGACAGCATCACAAAAACGAGACTACGCCATACGAGAAAACATTGAGCACTGTTACCACCGTGCAACGGAAATCACCGTCGCTCACCATACGAACTAATCTTCAACAGAAGCCACAGGAGCAACGGGACAACAAGGCCGAGACTCACGGTGAGACATTCCACCAAAATTCATCATCAAGATTCAAAAGACAACGACGCGTTCATGTTGCTCTTCATGGCTATACGAAGGCACCTTTCTACGGCACTTTTTGGGAACGTTCTTGGTGCTTCGGCAATTTTGGCTAACGGAGTACAATTTTGTTCATGTATGATTTTTGTTTGGTTTTTATTCGTCCATAAGGATACTCATCCCCATCGTGGGATTTTGGGTGACATTTGGTATCGACTTTTTTTCGTTGCTAATTGTGGTAGTTTCGATAGCTGGCGCGGGACTCTGAGCACTTTGTTCGGGATTAGCACATTTATGAGTTTCGCGCAGATTACGTCTGTCGGTGAAAGTTGTTTGGGAGATGTGGGATTAAACATGGGAGAAAAACATCATCCGGCACGATTCGCAAGAACGACCTGTGAGCTCTGAACCAGACGTAGATAGTTGAATGCACGTGCCGGTGAATGCTCCTACTTGCTCACGAGATTTCTTGCTTATTTTGACAACCTCGAACCATCTGATCCATATCGAGAGTCTCTTGTAGTTCAATCTTGCTTGTCAATTTTTCTTTGAGCTCCCTTCTTCTTTTTTCATTTTCTCAATCTTCCTCACAGTGCCTCATTTTTTCTTTACGGTGAGAGCGGTTTTATCGGAAGCTATTCGTGTCTTCACTAATTTTTGTCCCAATTATTAGATAGATTTATTTTATTTTCTAATTGCTTCTACCGGGCTGTTGTTTAAGAAGTTTCGGGACACTTGATGAATTGCTACCAATTGATTAAAGTTTATACAGTAAATTCTTTGTCGTGTACTGAATGCACCCGCCAAATTTTAAGGGAGGGGATACCTTTAGGTGCGGAAAAAGTAGATTTTCATGATTTTTTTTGCAAAAGAAAGATTTCATCATTATTTTTTAGACTTAGGGTGTGTTTTATGACTACTTCTCGCTGTTGCATGTTTTTTTTTATTAATCGTAAAAAATGGCGGACGTATGGTACGCTCTTCTAAACGGGTTGCGGCAGATGTCAGATGGCGTGACACGTAGCGTCGGTGGGATTGATCTAAAAAACAGCCGACGAAGATTTTTCTTTTCTTAACACTCATACGCAGAATATGAACCAAGAAAAAGTGAGAAATGTTGAAAATCGACGAAATGATACTCTTTGAAACAAAAAGATTAAATTTTTCGACAAAAACTGCTACATTCTGCAATTAAAATTAGTTTTTTATTTTAATTTTCAAAAACATTTACCGTCATGTTTTAAACAATGAGGTTGGAAAGATTTATACCAAATTTCATCAGGATCGGTCGATTACTTTTTTTTAGCTATATTGATATTTAGATTTTTAGATTATTAGATTTAGATTTTTAGATTTGAATCAAATGGTAACATTTCGTCTATTGTCACGAAACTCCATAATAGATTTTTTTTCCTTTAATTCCATAAAATTGACGACGCGCTTCATTACCATTGTCGTATCGAGGAAAGAAAAGAATAGTCGCAAATTGACAGAAAGTTCACACGCGAGGACAAAACATACTTTCACTCTCAAACATGCGGTACCAAGAGCTGCGCTTATACTCATTGGGTACGCGAAGCAAGCCTTGAGTTGCACAGACTCTGCCTGCTACCGCAAGTGAATTAGCGTGATGAAGTCAGTAATAAATGGGTTTTTCGTTGCGAAAGAAAACATCCGGTAGTCGACTACCAGTTTGTCTAGAATTTTCCACTTTGCGCGTCTTCCCCCAATGCAATAATCCACCCTTTTTTTGTTGTAAAAAAGATTGCGTTTTCTGTCTTAACGGGGTCATGCCATGTGACAGCTATTTTTTTTCGCTTTTTTGGGAATTTTTTTTTGATGATTTATTAAAACACACTATCTTTGAATCTATACCACACATTTATTAACGTTTTCACAGTCCCTCAGAATTTTATGAAACAAGAATAACGAGTTGTATCGCCTTTACACCGGTCAGAAGACACTCATGTGTGAAAACAAGTTGGTTGACGACTGCTATGATTCCGGAGGTTTTGCTCATCTGAAACAAACAAAAAATCAAACGGCATTTTTGTTTGTAGACCTGAGTCTACCGCCGGAACTAGAGTAAAGTAAAAATATCGAAAATTAAACCTTTGGCACGGTTTTAAAAGTTAAGTTCCAAGTTTCGTCATTTTTTTCAACCTTTTCGGCTTTAAAAAAAACCTATGGCAGATATCAGAAATATTCTAGTTCGGGTTAGAACTATAGATGTGCTGACTATACCATAAAAATTTGAGGGAAATCCGTTCGATAGTTTTTGAGATATCATGGAAGCCAATTTGAAAAATACAGTTTTGAGAAAAACGCGTTTAAAAATTCAAGTACGATTTACACAAAGAACATTTGGGCAAACATTTTTCTCGATTTTTCGAACCTGTCACATGGGATGGCCGCTTTCAAAAAGGGACCATAGTTTCGAAAAAGACATACCTCCGGTTCATTTGGAACTCTCTGTACCCATGTATTTTTACTTAGTACAGTCGTGCTGTATATTGGAATCGGAAAAAATTAGAAGAAGGCAAGTTTTTTGACAGGTGATCTTGTAGGTGCCACGAGTGTTAAAACCAAGTTTGCCTAAAAATAGGGGTGTAGGGTTTTTTTAGGGGTTCGGGGTGGATTAATTCCAAACTACAACCCCTACGAGGTCGGTGCCAGGAGATAAAATGTTCAGAAAAATGCGGGCTGTATTTTTGTCCACAGCGCCGAAGTCGCTGGAGTTCATTTTGGGGTTCAAAAAGTGGGGTGAAATTTTGAAAAATCAGTTTTAATTCGATAACTCTTTAGGAAAAATGCATACAATTTTGATTCAAATGGGAACGTTGTCGCCTTTGAAAAGACGCGTTGATCAAGTATTCGATCAACCCTCTCCAATAATATTCTTCACCCCCAAACGAATTGTTGAAGAATTAACACAAAAATGGTTTATTGAATAACTCAAAAACCATCGATTTTTCGGGGTTGGCTCAAATGTACGAAATATAGAGAATAATTTTCTCTATATATTCGTTCCTATGGACCACCCTTGAATTTTGCATTTTTGAACCCCTCTCAGGGGTTGGAAAATCAAAATTCAAGGGACCATTTTTTTGGGGGTGAAGATATTATCGGAGAGTGATGATCAAATACTCGATCGACGCGTCTTTTCAAGGGCTACAACATTCCCATTTGAACTGAAAGTGTACGATTTTTTCAAAAAGAGTTATTGAATTAAAACTGATTTTTCAAAATTTCACCCCACTTTTTCACCCCCAAAATGAACTTCCACAACTTCGGCGCTGTGGACAAAACTAAAGCCCGGATTTTTCCGAACATTTTGTCTCACGGCGCCGACCTCGTAGGGGTTGTAGTTTGGCATTACTCCACCCCCTTCTCCTTTCATCCCCTAAAAAAGAACCCTACACCCCGATTTTTAGGCAAACTTGGATTTAGCACCCGCGGCACCTACAAAAACACCTGTCAAAAAACTAGCCTTCTTCTAATTTTCTCCGATTCCGGGCTTTTTCAGCGTCAGCACGACTGTACTAACTGGCTGATGACGAATATGATAGTGAAAATACCCGCAAATTTGATTTTTCAGGTCAAAACTCACAAAAACCGATTTTTTAAAAGTTTTTCTACTTTATTGTAATAAATGTTGATCTTATAGAAAAATGCTTTCTACAAAAGTTGTAGCCTATAAAAAGACTGATCTTTTATATGCTATACAAGTTTTGTCTAAAACCAATATGTTTTGAGAAAAATGGGAAAATGCCCCAAAAAGTATGTTTTCCTAAACTCTATTAGTTTCGTTATTATCTTACGCAGTTATTATCTTACTTTGCCGCAGGAAGGTTGCAGTTTGATCTTTAACATTATACGCATACCTAAGCAACAAACAACACAACAAACAAACCCAAACAACACATTACTCAACAAACAAATCCAAACACAATAAACGAAGCCGAACAAACTCAAACGAACCCAAATAACACAAAACACAACAAAACAAACTCAAACACACTCAAACTTTCCTGCGGTAAAGTGTTTAAGTAGATTATATTGAAACTAATGGAGTTTAGCAAAATGTACTTATTGGAGCATTATCCCATTTTTCTCGGAACAGAATGGTTGTAGACAAAAACTGTATGAAACATAAAAGATGGATCTTTTTATAGGCTACAACTTTTGTACGAAACATTTTTCTCTAAGATCAACATTTATTGGAATAAAGTAGAAAAACTAAAAAAAAAATTGTTTTCGTTAGTTGTGACCTTGAAAATCATATTTGCGGGTATTTTCACTATCATATTCGTAATCAGCGAGTCAACATCCAAGGGTACACAAAATTCCAAATGAAGGGTACCTCTTCTCACTTTAGACGCTAAAAAAGGGTATTTTCATGAATTTTTTTGATAGGTTTATATTATAGATATTGATATAAAAGTTGTTACACTTAATAAATACACTTTCGAAATACATTTAAAAAAAAATAGTCACATTTAAGTCATTCATAGACGAAAATGGTAGTTAAAAAAATGTCCCAAAAATATTGTAGGTCTATGCTGTTGATGAAATCTCGGAGATGGATCACCCGAAACAAAAAAATCAAACGGTTTTAGATTCAGTATGTTAATGGCTATAGCGCATATCATGCAATTTTTGATATATGCAAAAATAACAAAAAGGCGGACAGTTTCCGAAAAAACGAAAAAACGTGTTTTCAGCGTTTTTAGCAAAAAAAATAGTAAATATCAGAATTTAAAAAAATCCTCGATATGCGCTATATCTATAGTTGTAAAAAAATATGTGGTCAACATTTTGTAAGGATCGGTTCAGTAGTTTCGAAGATTTTATCAACAAGCCGTCGAAAAACGTTGTTTCGAGAAAAACGCGTTTAAAGTTTGTTTGGGTTACATAAAAACATACAAATTTTTTTTAAATGTATTTATTAAGTGTAACAACTTTTGTATCAATATCTATAATATAAACCTATCAAAAAAATTCACGAGAGTAGCCTTTTTAGCGTCTAAAATGAGAAGACCCCTTGACCGGAGACATGTTCTTTTCGGAACTACGCTCAAAAAAAGTATTCTTCCTGTCACTCCGGTGCATGCACTGTTTCGAGGCTCATCAATTGTCACAGTGCTCGAAAGTTGGTGAAATTTGAACGTACCCTAAAACGTTCAATCCAAGAACGTCGCGAAAGTTGCCAAAAAAAAAAAAAGAAAATGCCCGATAGCTCCGTAGAACGATCCTTAGAAGTGCACGTGGGATGCAACGCACCAATGAAAGGAAAATTTGTCAGGTGTGGAGGAGCAGGAGGGTAAGCAACAACCGTCGCAGGAAAAGCCGACGCAGTCTTCGGTATCGACGCTACCTTACGCCATATCGAGATGGCAGGATCAGAGCAACGCCGAGACTGAGCAGCCTCCCGGATCGTCGAGAAAGCCAAAATATTTCGGCAAATCGGACTCGGAATCTTCAGTGACAAAGTCGACCACGTCGCCGGTTGAGGTGCGTCGGAAGTTGTCGTTGCTCGAGGAGAAGCGCGCGATATTTCAACGCAAAAGATTCGAGTCGTCGCAGGACTCGTCCTGCGACTTGTCCCGCGACACCGTCGTCGAGGTCGATTTCGATTCATCGATGAGAAAAAGTTCCACCGAGCCCGAGAACAACACGGTGAAACGTGTGAGGCCCATAAGCGTGAGAAAATTCGACACTTTCTCAACGTTCGAGGGCACCTTCGACGAGGACGCGGGCGTCGGTTATCTCGCCGGTATCGAGGAAGGTCGCAGTGAAAATTATCTCTCGGATCGTGGATATAGACAAGACAGCGAAGATCCTGATTTCGCTGATGATTACGAGAATCTCTTGACGAAGATGCAACACACGGGATTCGATGACCCCGACAAGTCGGCCTCGATGAGCCAGGAGAGCGCGGTGAGACATACCAAGGCGGGATATACATTAAGGCCTTAGGCCACTCTAGAGGCCGAAAAAATTGGCTTTTTGGGGATTTTTTTTTCTTCAGAAAAACTACAACATAAATCGAGATTACAAAAAATGGTGTTTATCATACATATCAGTGACTGTATACAATAATTTTTTTGAAACGATTAATTTCAAAATGGCGGCTGTGCAGCGTTTATCGCAAAACTGCATTTTTTAAGTTGGCCGGAAACATAACTTGGACAATTTTCAACCGATTCACTTGAAATGTTGAATATATCTTGAAAAATAAATTGTCTATGGAAGTACGTAGGATTTTTTTGATATTGCATCGTTCATTTGTTATTAACAATTATCCGACGATTTTTTAGGCAAATTTTTGGAAAGTGAAAAAATGTTCTGAAAAATCGTCAGATAATTGTTAATAACAAATTAACTATGCAATATAAAAAAAAATCATCTCACCCAATTATAATTAAGGCGTTACCCCCACTTGTAGCGCAAAAAAGGCCTTTTTCATGAATTTTTTTAAAGAAAACTACAAAACTTTTTTAATCGATCAATATACCATCTTAAAGAACACATCTTGAAGAACTTTCAGTAATTTTTTTATTGAAAAATATTACATTGTTTAGTGGCAAATGGCCGTCAATAAAATAATGTTTTTATATACACGGTTTGCGGTGACCAACATTGCGGCGAAGTGGATCATCTGAAAAAAAATGCGGATGGATTTAGTCAAATATAAGTATAAACTAGTCTTTAATCGAAGGATTTTAAAAAATATTCATTTTTCACAAAATGGCGGACAGTCAAAGTTAATGGTTCGATTTTAACGAAAAAAAAACGGCCGTTTTTTGGCTATAAAACGGCCATTTTTTTTCGAAAAAAAAAATCGAACGATTAAAGACTACATTTTTATGTATTAAATAAGCCTGCAAAATTTCAAGAAGATCGGTTCATTAGTGTTCGAGTAATCTTGGTCACCGACTTCAGAAATGCCATTTTGAGAAAAACGCGTTTAAAGTTTCTCTTTCAACGCTCTTTCAACGCGGATTCTTCTCTTTCAACGCTCATATCTCAGTCAATTTTTTTCGGATCGACTTGAAATTTTCAGGACATATTCTCAGATACTTATACTTCAAAAAAATGCAATAAACAAAATCGAATTTTTCAAAATCGCAAGTGGGGGTAACCCCTTAAGGCCTTAGGCCACTCTAGAGGCCGAAAAAAATGGCTTTTTGGGGATTTTTTTTTCAGAAAAACTACAAAATAAATCGAGATTACAAAAAATGGTGTTTATCATACATATCAGTGACTGTATACAATAATTTTTTTGAAGCGATTAATTTCAAAATGTCGGCTGTGCAGCGTTTATCGCAAAACTGCATTTTTTAAGTTGGCCGGAAACATAACTCAGACAATTTTCAACCGATTCACTTGAAATGTTAAATATATCTTGAAAAATAAATTGTCTATGGAAGTACGTAGGATTTTTTTGGTATTGCACAGTTCATTTGTTATTAACAATTATCTGACGATTTTTTAGACAAATTTTTGGAAAGTGAAAAAATTTTCTGAAAAATCGTCAGATAATTGTTAATAACAAATTAACTATGCAATATTAAAAAAAATCATCACACCCAACTATAATTAAAGGGTTATGTGGGTTTCGAAGCTACAAAAAGCTTATTTTCTCTATTAAAAAAAATACAATATATTTACTATTTTATTCAAAATGTTAAGCACATAAAAAAGCAACATGATAACAATATTTAAAAAAAAATCATCCAAAAGTTTGGGAATTATGAAACCATTTTTTTCTGTTAGTGATTAGTATAGTATAGCCACGAAGGATAAAAAGAAACTGAAATTTTTATTTTTGGCAGACTTGTATGCAATATAGTTCAATTTTTGGTACAATTTACACTGCGTATAGCATTGTAAAATTAGCTGTAATCGAAAAAAAACCTCCTTGCAATCACTAGTCAATGCTATTTTGAAGAAGTGTGCAAAATTTCAATAAGATCAGTGCATTCGTTTTTGAGAAATCGTGCCCACCGACTTTAAATATAGTGTTTTGAGAAAAATGCGATGTACCTGCGTCGCTCCCGGCCGGTCTTTCCCAACGGGGGGAATTCCCAAAGACTCTCTGTCCTGGACTTTTACTCCGATTAAGTTAACGGGGTCGTCTAGTGTGAAGGCCATTTTTTAATGCTTTTTTGGGGATTTTTTTTTTGACAAACCATTCGAATAAAATAATTTATAAATTGTATATCATTTTTATTAACATTTAAACAAACTTTGTGAATTTTTTGAAGTCATTATATAGTCGGAGATACACCGCCCAACGAAAACACATATATAAAAAGAGGTGCTCCACTGCTGCCATGATTCCGGCCGTTCTGCTTATCTGAAATCAAAAAACTAAACGCAATTTTAATCGTGACACTTGAGGCTCTTCATGGAACTAAAATAAAGTTAGAATTTCAAAAAAATAATTTGTTTTGTTGTTTTAGAAAAAAATGCAATTTTTCGTATTTTGTTGGGGTCTATATAGCTGATAAAAAAAAACTAACGAAGCAATATTGATTATTTTAGTTCAACTTGTAGTTATATATGTACTAAAGATGCTGTACAAATTTGAGCAGAATTATTCAATAATTTTTGAGATATCATGGCAGCAGTTTGAAAAAATCGTGTTTTGAGAAAAACGCGTTTGGAAGTTGTATATAATTCATAATAAAAAAAATTGGTTTCACCATCAATCTGCTGTGCCTGAATCATAAAGTACACATTCCTCTTCTTCAAAGAAGTCATGCAAGGACGTTTTCTCTTCTTTTTATCTAACACACTAGACGACCCCCTTAAAACTTTGGGAGAATATTCTTGGCTTATTGTACTATTAGATAATAAAATTTAAAAAAAAATTGATTTTTTGAAATTTTCAAACCCACGAAACCCCTTAAAGTTTACATAGACTTTGAATTAAATTGCACTAGGTACCTGTGGTGACTAATTACTTAAGTAATCTGTTACAAAGTTATGAAACTATCAATTACGGTAGTAATTGTAATTGTTGTTAATTTAGTTACTTTTTGCCCATCTCTGCCTGCCCCTCGTGCTCTCGCTTCTACCTGCGGCGAGGGCTTCGAAACCGAGCGGTGAAGCACAGCGTTGACGGGCTGTAATGTTTGAAGTTTTTCGAATTTCGCTTTGAAACTCTGGGAAAGCATTCTACATATATAGTTCTATCGATTAAATAAAGTCGATTTTTTTTCACCACTTTAATTCACCAATGATTCAGAAGGGCCCTGTTGGTTCCACCAAATACGACCCTCCGTGAAAGGAACCCCTTAAGCGCTATAAACTTATTTAAGATCCACCTATTTTTTATATCCATATATTTTGTTTCAAAAATTCAACGTAGGGGAGTTGTGCTCAAGATGACATAGTCAGACAAGACGACACCCCCAACATCTTTTCAAATATTCCCACTATACGAGTAACGATGACGGTCTATAGTCGGCCGATAAGTGCTGCGAGTAGCGAAACCTAGTATAGCCGTCAGCGAACGCGAGCTTTTACGTAGTAAATAATTTATTGCCTCTGGAATGCAAAAAAAACTGACCACGTTATTATTTGGTGCTGAAAATATCCGTCGGGTAAAATTTATGTCATCTTAAGCACAACTCCCGTAGAGAATGCGATGGGATTCGTGAAGAATCGTGTCGCATTTTGTTCTATAATGTGCGAATCCCTAAGGATTCAAATCGGATTCGTCCATTTCAATGGGGAATCCCAATGAGAATTCAATGGCCACGCGTGACGATTTAGTATAGGGATTTAATGTGATGATCCATTGCGATGATCCTGTTCTATAATGTGTGAATCCTTTAGTATTTAAATTGGATTCGGCCATTCCAATGGGGAATCTCAATGAGAATCCAATGTCCAGGCGTGACGTTTTAGTATGGGGATTCAATGCGATGATCCATTCCGATGATCCTGTTCGATAATGTGTGAATCCTTTTGGATTCAAATTGGATTCATCCATTCCAATGGGGAATCTCAATGAGAATTCAAGCTCCAAGCATGACGTTGAGTACATGGATCCAATGCGACGATTCATTTCGATAATGTGTAAATCCTTTAGGATTCAAATTGGATTCATCCATTCCAATGGGAAATCCCAATGAGAATTCAATGTCCAAGCGTGACGTTTCAGTATATGGATCCAATGCGACGATTCTGTTCGATAATGTGTAAATTCTTTTGGATTCTAATTAGATTCGTCCATTCCAATGGGGAATCCCAATGAGAATTCAATGGCCAAGCGTGACGTTTTAGTATAAGGATTCAATGCGATGACCCATTGCGATGATCCTGTTCTACAATGTGTGAATCCTTTAGGATTTAAATTGGATTCGGCCATTCCAATGGGGAATCCCAATGAGAAATCAATGGCCAAGCGTGACGTTCTAGTATAGGGATTCAATGCGATGATCCATTGCGACGATCCTGTTCGATAATGGGTGAATCCTTTTGGATTCAAATTGGATTCATCCATTCCAATGGGGAATCTCAATGAGAATTACATCTCCAAGCATGACGTTTTATTATATGGATCCAATGCGACGATTCTGTTCGATAATGTGTGAATCGTTTAGGATTTAAATTGGATTCGGCTATTCCAATGCGGAATCCCAATGAGAATCCAATGTCCAGGCGTGACGTTTTAGTATAGGGATTCAATGCGATGATCCATTGCGACGATCCTGTTCGATAATGTGTGAATCCTTTTGGATTCAAATTGGATTCATCCATTCTAATGGGGAATCTCAATGAGAATTTAATCTCCAAGCATGACGTTTTAGTACATGGATCCAATGCGACGATTCTGTTCGATAATGTGTAAATCCTTTAGGATTCAAATTGGATTCGTCCATTCCAATGGGAAATCCCAATGAGAATTCAATGTCCAAGCGTGACGTTTTAGTATATGGATTTAATGCGACGATTCTGTTCGATAATGTGTAAATTCTTTTGGATTCAAATCCGATTCGTCCATTCCAATGGGGAATCCCAATGAGAATCGAATCTCCAAGCATGACGTTTTAGTATATGGATCCAATGCGACGATTCTGTTCGATAATGTGTAAATCCTTTAGGATTTAAATTGGATTCATCCTTTCCAATGGGGAATCCCAATGAGAATCAAATGTCTGAGCGTGATGTTTTACTATGCGGATCCAATGCGATGACCCATTGGATCCACATCAAGAAGTAGGAACAAGTACGCGAATCCACCTGGATCCCTACATAAAAATTCCGCACGCGTACGCGTTTGAGTCTCAGAGCATTCTCTGTCTATAACAGCAATAAGTCAGCCTAAAAATCATACCATGCGTAACAATTCCTTTCTAAGAATGGCAACCCGGTTAAAATCCACTCGCAATTATTCAACCTCCAACATTGGAAATTCAATACGCGACAGCAATAGCGCAATGATAAATGGATCACTACGTATCTTTCGTAAGGGAAGCTTGAGCAGTCCCCCCCCTGCAATCCGCGACAATGTGTGTTAAAAGAAATGCACCGTGTCGATGTAAATCGAGAGCTCCAATGATACTTGACCGATGTGTAAAACACGTGCATACATATAAAACACGTACGCGTACGAAGTACTTCATAAACATATTGCGCAACGATTTTCGTATCTTTTTCTCCCGATCCGATGGTTTGCATCAGGTCGTGCGGTCACTCCTGGTCGTGGTAGCCGTAAAGACCTCTTCGTGATTCGATATGGTTTACGTAAGCACACCGGTTGTCCCCTCGATCATATTTGCCTCCTTTGACTCTAAGGAGGTTGGAGCGGTCCAGTTGAGTCGAAAGAAGGTTTACGATTTTTTTTCAACGTACCTCAAAAAGATACATATGAGGTAGATATTTATTCTGTAGATGCTGGTTTTCCATAAAATATATAATTAAAGAGAAACATTATGCTTTTTTATATTTTTGTTACGTAAGCAAGAAAAACATTTGTGTTACTACAAAATTGAAAAAGTATAACATTATCGATGATTATTATGAAAAAAAACTGTTTCAGCGAATGTTTATACAACTGACAATTAAATGTTGAGTCATTTATAAGTATGCCTATTTATATTAATGTCACGAGATTCTTTATTATTAGGATTAATTAATACTAAGGGTTGCCGAATTACGGAAACTTCGCGGACATTGAGGCTGGCAGCAATGCTCTTCATTCGCCAGCCGAGATTCGTAATCTCTCATCAAGCCTTGATGGTTCAATATTGAATATATATGGTTTACGATAGGCAAGATAGGGGTTTTTTTCTGAATGTTTACGAACGTTTAGTTTGCGTTTATTCTTTGTTAGAAATGGTGTATCTCAGTGCTGAATAGCCAAAAAAATTACATTACTCGTAGCGTGAACGTCTTATGTAACCGCACGTAAAATTCCATACGTTAAACTACTTCTAATCTCTAGTGTTTCGTGGTGGAAAATTTGAAAAAATTCGTAAAGACTCAGCATACTCTAGACAATAACATATATTTTTTTCACATTTAATCTTGGATTGGGGCTAACGCACCATCTACCGCAACGCTAGGTCTTTTATATGCGTTACAACGCAAGAGGCAAACCAACCGCGGTCTTTCGCTGTTAACTGCACGAATGCGAGAACCCACGAGATCAACGTACGAAAGAACAAAACAATATTATTGCATGAATAATAATAACAACGTCGATAAAACATGGAGTACCGAGGGCAAAGCATTGGTTCACGTTGCCTTCGCCACACATTGACACTCCATGTGCATCGTAATTCTATGACGGAGATCGATAGCGTCGCACTTTGCGGTCCTCCTCACGGTATCTTGCGGTTCAGCCTCGTCGCTGCCGACAATAGTTTCGGGTTACTTCAGGGCTGACAGGGGAGCCGAGGATTTCCTGCTACCTCCGGTCAACCCTTCGGAGCTCTAGATCGCAATGTGCTATCGCGTGATCGCAACACCGCAATATGAGTCTTATTCGGCTTCCAGCGTATCTTTTCGCTTTGCGAGATTTTCTCAGGATCCACGATCTCCTATGGGCTTGAAGTTTGCATCATTGGAATGCAAAAATTCCTTTCAATTCACTACTTTCATTATTATCCAAGCTCATATTTGGCGGATCTAGGTTGTAGATCGCTAAATAAGAATCCTAAAAAATACTTTCGTCATTTTCGTAGCTCGAATTCGCCGAAGAAAATTTGGGAAATAGAAGTAAATGATTTTCGTTGCATTCCAAAGATGTAAACTTCAACGTCATGGTGTCCCATTGACTTCCAATCAGTCTTCTCGAAGAAAATTTGGGAAATAGAAGTAAATGATTTCCGTTGCATTCCAAAGTTGTAAACTTCAACGTCATGGTGTCCCATTGACTTCCAATCAGTCTTCTCCTGCACCTGTTCCACAATCGATAGCAGTCGAGCCAATGCCTGCACTGAGAAAAAAAACCAATTGAATCAAAATAATATATTGGTTGATTCAAATAAATGTCTGATCGCGGAGTGCCATCGATATATGAAATTGTTACAATACTATAAAATATTGGAAAATGTGATTGATTCAAATAACATATTATTTTATTTGAAAATCTCTTCTGTTCTCTGAATACCTACATTATTCTTCAAATAAAATTATATTCTATTGAAATCATTCTATATACAATCCGTAGATGTATGAATGAAATAATTAAGCGGCTGCTACAATATTTTTTATTTCGTACAAAAATATGATCAATAGAATGAATTATTTCTGTACTACATCGAAACGAATATGCCATGAGACGTACATTTTTCAATTTGTTTAAAATCTTAAATAAAAAGTAAGCATTAGAATCATCATCCACGATAATAGTGGAGAGAATATCAGATACCCAATGGAATATTCATGTAGAGAATATCAGATATTCAACTGATAAGAACAGATACTACTTTGATCTTAGCCACGGGCCAAGAAGGGATACTCTTTAGTTTCTCCGGCGTTTAAGGCGTTACCCCCACTTGTAGCGCAAAAATAGGCCTTTTGCATGAATTTTTTAAAAGAAAACTACAAAACTTTTTTAATCGATCAATATACCATCTTAAAGAACACATCTTGAAGAACTTTCAGTAATTTTTTTATTGAGAAATATTACATTGTTTAGTGGCAAATGGCCGTCAATGAAATAATGTTTTTATATACACGGTTGGCGGTGACCAACATTGCGGCGAAGTGGATCATCTGAAAAAAAAATGCGGATGGATTTAGTCAAATATAAGTATAAACTAGTCTTTAATCGAAGGATTTTAAAAAATATTCATTTTTCACAAAATGGCGGACAGTCAAAGTTAATGGTTCGATTTTAACGAAAAAAACGGCCGTTTTTTGGTTATAAAACGGCCATTTTTTTCGAAAAAAAATCGAACGATTAAAGACTACATTTTTATGTATTAAATAAGCCTGCAAAATTTCAAGAAGATCGGTTCATTAGTGTTCGAGTAATCTTGGTCACCGACTTCAGAAATGCCATTTTGAGAAAAACGCGTTTAAAGTTTCTCTTTCAATGCGGATTCTTCTCTTTCAACGCTCATATCTCAGTCAATTTTGTTCGGATCGACTTGAAATTTTCAGGACATATTCTCAGATAATTATACTTAAAAAAAATGCAATAAAAAAAATTGCATTTTTTCAAAATCGCAAGTGGGGGTAACCCCTTAAGTAGATTTTCGGTTCGCGCTACGCTTACGAGAAACGAGCGCGCGTGCAGCTTCTAGCGGTTACTCCGAGAACTAAGAATTTCCTCACACCTATAATTTCGGTGGCGCTCGGCCAGGATTTGTTTGAATTTTTTCAACCAAATGCGCAAGAAACAAATTTCATTTTCGCATAATTTTTTACCCAATTCAGACATTTGCTTAATATTTTTCAATCGAAATAAAATATTGATATTTCACCGAATAATGTACTTAAAAATCAATATCGGATATGGTGAAAAAATCAACATTATTCATGTTATGAATTGAAACGCTTCTTTTGGTTCGTTGCAGAAAATGCATCCAAAACTATATAATTTGTTCGCGATAATTTGTTCTCGGCTCACAATATATCTTTTGAATAAAAAAAAAAACTTTTAATCTTATCATGTTATTAAAGTCAATAGCGTTTTGTTTGGACTAATAAATCCGATTATTGACACCAATAATTTTGCAATAGAATCTACGAAATTTCGTTCAATACCACCAATGATATTGGATCAATGATGTTTTTTTCTCAGTGTGCTCTTATGGATCTGTACGGACATGCTCGCCTGCTCAAAAGTCCGCATGCAGCCTGACAAATGTTCGATTGATCGTTGCTTTTCTGACAGTACATACTAAAAACCGATTGGGCGTCGATTCCGTTTCCCCCACCAGCTCATCCCAAACATCCATTGAAGAGTAACTCGTCGTCTCGTGTTACATTTGCGTAGGCGAAGACGCGGTGTATTACATATCCGCGCACAGTAGCGAATATCGAGGGTGATGAGAAGGTTGGGGACGAATGCACAATATCGTTGATTCACAATACACACATATGGGAATGTATCTTTCCCGTCTCCATCTAACGAAGTCATTGGCATTTTGAATCTTCTTTGACTCAAGTCCTTGAGTCAAGAATCTGCTTCTCGTTTCTTTGGAACAGTGCATGTGCGTGTGCAATGGTGCTAAACGGACTAGAAGTCTACTAGACAGAAACCGAGGGAGAGCCATTGGACAAAAGTGCATCGAACTCAGGCATCGCAATCGACTGAAAGTGTCTTCAGCAAAGAACGATCGACTCGATCGATTGGACACATCCGTACACACGACTCTGCACTCCAGTTGCAATTGGATCTTGGTTGTCCATTTCGGATGATACGAAAAACTGGCCAAAATGGAAATGGACTTTAAGTTTTGGCAGAGCGTTAGGTTCTACGATTTCGCGAGGTGGAAGGTCCATCCGAAATCGTGGAAATGGCTCCGGGTTGGTTGATCAGTTTGGTTTTTTGCGAAATTCTTTTTTTTTCAGTATCAGGGGGAGACTGCTCGATTGGTGGGTAGTTCTTTATACAGTCGACGCATCGATTTATATTTTGAATGGCTCCCATGACTCGCTCGCACACGAGTTCAATGGATATCCGTCAAAGTTGAGATAAGATAACGCACTTGGTATCGTGTGCGTGTGTACGTGTGCAATATCTGTCTTCGAAGTGTAAAATATTGCTTGAGAACAACTGCCTTTAGGTGCCTTTGACTCCATCCGGTGAATCATGATGGTTTTTTCTTGTTTTCGTCGTGAATACGACGCTTGGAAAAATGTGGAACCTCGCTTAGGGAAAAATAACGATAGATTGTTATTCTTGTATTTCAATTTAATTGATATATTATTTATGTCAAGTCTTGAACAACACATTATTATCCTACAAGGAACGATAGATCCTGGGATATAAATTCGTAAAAGTTACCTTCATTTAATTAACCAATTTGTATCTCGTAATTATCAGCGATAATAACGAATCCAAGTTTGTCTCCATTTTTCTCGTAATATATCAGGTATTATGGATATAGCATTAAGGGGAGAGATACCTTTAAGCAGGGGAAAAATGACTGATATTCATGATTTCTTTTTTAAAGGAAAGAGTTGTTCGCCTTTTTTGGGACTTGGGTATGTTTTATTACTACTTTTGGCTATTACATGGTATTTTTTTTCAATCTTCAACAATGGCTGAGGTATGGTACGGTCTTCTAAACGCGTTTCGGCGGATTTTGGCAGACGGCGTGACACGTAGCGTGGGCGGAATTGGTCCGAAAGAAAATCAACGAAGATTTTTCTCTTATTAACACTCGTACGCAGAATATGAACCAAGAAAAAGTGAGAAATGTTGAAAATCGACGAAATGATGAAACAAAACGAAGCTTTGAAACAAAAACATTAAATTTTCTGAACAAAATTTCTACATTTTGTAATAAAAAAGACATTTTTTTAACTTTCAAAAATATTTCGAATTTCGTTTTATACAATAAGGTTAGAAAGATTTGTACCGAATTTCATAAGAATCGGTCGATTAGTTTTTGAGCTATGCGTCACGCCAGTTTTGAAAATGCAATTTAGAAGTATACCTCCGCCATTTTTGACGGTTAATACAAATTAAAAAATATCATGTAACAGCCAAAAGTAGTAAAAAAATCCAAGTCTAAAAAATTGTGAAGATGAAAATTATGAAAATTAGCAAATTTTTTCCTCGCCTAGAGGTACCCCTCCTTTGAGGGGTCTTCTCACTTTAGACGCTAGAAAAAAAGGCTATTTTCATGCTTTTTTTTATAGGTTTATATTATAGATATTGATATAAAAGTTGTTACACTCAATAAATACTCTTTAGGAATATATTTTAAAAAATGATTTGTTTATTCAAGTCACTATTTATCGACGAAGATGGTAGTTAAAAAAATGTCCTAAAAAAATTGTAGCTCGGCGCTATTGATGAAATCTCGGAATTGGATCATCCGAAACGAAAAAAAAACAAACGGTTTTAGATTCAGTATGGTGATGGCTATAGCGCATATCATACGATCTTTTCTATATACAAAATTAACAAAATGGCGGACATTTTTCGAGAAAACAATTTTTTTTCACCGTTTTTGGCAACGAAAAAATAGTAAATATCAAAACTTAAAAAAATCTTTGATATGCGCTCTGGCTATAGTTGTTAAGAATATATGGTTAAAATTTCATAAGGATCGGTTCAGTAGTTTCGAAGATTTTATCAACAACCCGTCGAAAAAAGTTGTCTCGAGAAAAAACTCGTTTAAAGTCTGTTTGGGTTACATGAATACATGAACATTTTTTTAAATGTATTTCGAATGTGTATTTTTTAAGTGAAACAATTTTTATATCAATATCTAAAATATAAACCTATCAAAAAATTCATGAAAATAGCCTTTTTTAGCGTCTAAAGTGAGAAGACCCCTTAATTTTAAAACGTCTCGATTTTTCCGATTTATGAATATAGTGTTATAATATAAATATAGTATAAACCTAATATAAATATAGTATAAATATAGTATAAATATAGAATCTCGAAACATGTCGCGATTTTTCTTGACTTCATTCGAGGCCAAGACCCTTTTTGTGGGATCGTTAAGGATTTTTATATTTTTTCCGTCATATATGTCACAGTCGTCGCAGAACAATGCGCCAAACACCGGGATCGGCGAGAAACGAGAACACCTTTACAAGATTCTCGTGATCGGTGAGCTCGGAGCTGGCAAAACGTCGATTATAAAACGTTACGTTCATCAGTTCTTCTCGCAACACTACAGAGCGACGATAGGTGTCGATTTTGCGTTGAAAGTACTTAATTGGGATCCGCACACCATCATCAGACTTCAACTATGGGATATCGCAGGTCAGTGGATATTAAAGCCATTAAAAAAAAACCATTATGATAAATCATAATAGTTACGCCGAGCCTCGAAATAATAAGTATCAAGAAAGCGTAGTCGAGAGAGGAGTGCACGAAGATAAGTTCGCGTGTCAAAGCTGTTGACGAAAGGGGTTGCAAATGTTTTTTTTTTTCCATAGACGTTGAACTTTGTCGTGTGCAATGGGAGATTAAATTGAAATAAACGTATACGACGACTCTAATTATCCTGTTATTATGACCTGGAAATTATCTTGGATTTTATGGGTTGGGGTAGGAATGGAAAGCGAGATTCTCGTAAATCATTGTTATCAATCGAATAAATGGACCAACCAATTTTCCGAAAAAAAACGGGAATAAAAAAGTAGGGGAGTTGAAGCGGGAGCCTGAATTAGAAGGTCTGAAAAATCGTTTTTTTTATTGCTTGAATCGATGGATAAACTATCCAAGAATATATTTACAAAGTTACAGAGGCCAATTGTAAATATTTTCGAAGATACAAGGCCAAAAGCAGAGAAACGATTGATATTTCATATTGATGTTTCATCCTGTTGAACATTTTGAAGCGCGTTTTCTCCACTTTTCAGCTTCACGATTTTTCCAAATTGGCGGGCGTCATAGCAAAAAAAACTAAACGACCTATTGAATCAAACCAAAGTTTATTTTCTTCAGTATGAAAATCTCTTCTAAGTGAATTGAAAAAGTCGTTGAAAAATTATTTTTAAATAAATTTTATAGCACGTTAAAGTTTTTTTTTAACACATTTTTTTTCAAACCTGAATAAAGTTATGGTTTCACGATTTTTTCAGCTTTATCTTAATTCATCCAGAAGAAAAATATATGACAATTGAAAATTTTATCGGTTTATTTGGTTCAGTCAAGAATTACGAGCTGCATCTTTCCCGCCGATTGGGGACTGCAGTGGCAAGACGCACATGGAATAGGCTGATTAATCCGCAGTCATTTATTGTTTCATGTTGAAATTTTTTTTATACATTTTTAGTATACATGAAAAGATACCTCAATGTTTAATGGGCTCACTTGTGTTTCCCTACTAAAAAAATTCTCGAAAGATCACTTTCTTTGGACCTTCTAATTCAGGCTCCCTTAAGGTATTGGTTTTGCGGAGAACCGTATTTTGTGAGGGCATAAGGATCATTGGTAAATTACAATGGTGCTTAATGGAAATAAGTCACTTTCATTTATTTCGAACAACGAAAAACTGCAATGAAAAATTTCGCGCAAATTTAGTAGATTTGGAAATTTTTACATTTTCTCTGAAAAGTTTCGGCTACAAATATTTTTCTGCTAGTCACATTTTTCTAAGTTTTATCATTAATATTTTCATCTAACGTGAGTTTTAAACCCCCACTTGTAGCGCAAAAACAAGAACTTTTTCATGAATTTTTTCAAAGAAAACTACAAAACTTTTTTAATCGATTAATATACCATCTTAAAGAACACATCTTGAAGAACTTTCAGTAATTTTTTATTGAAAAATATTACATTGTTTAGTGGCAAATGGCCGTCAATGAAATAATGTTTTTATATACACGGTTTGCGGTGACCAACATTGCGGCGAAGTGGATCATCTGAAAAAAAAATGCGGATGGATTTAGTCAAATATAAGTATAAACTAATCTTGAATCGAAGGATTTTAAAAAATATTCATTTTTCACAAAATGGCGGACAGTCAAAGTTAATGGTTCGATTTTAACGAAAAAAAACGGCCGTTTTTTGGCCATAAAACGGCCATTTTTTTTCGAAAAAAAAAATCGAACGATTAAAGACTACATTTTTATGTATTAAATAAGCCTGCAACATTTCAAGAAGATCGGTTCATTAGTGTTCGAGTAATCTTGGTCACCGACTTCAGAAATGCCATTTTGAGAAAAACGCGTTTAAAGTTTCACTTTCAACGATCTTTCAACGCGGATTCTTCTCTTTCAACGCTCATATCTCAGTCAATTTTGTTCGGATCGACTTGACATTTTCAGGACATATTCTCAGATACTTATACTTCAAAAAAATGCAATAAAAAAAATCGATTTTTTCAAAATCGCAAGTGGGGGTAACCCCTTAAGTGTGAGCAGATTATATCAGGCATCTAGAGTAATTTGATGTATACATTATTAGACAGAAATGTGGCCAGCCTGACATCTTCATACAGTGCCGTATAAATGGGACGATTTTTAGAGTCGTCATTTTTCGTTATAAGTTTGGTAACTTGGCTGGAAAATTTACCCGTATACTGGAATCTATTTTTACTTGATCATAGACGAAAATCGGTTGATTGTTAAATATTCGGGTTCGTGAAACGAATACCTTTACTTTACTTTTTATTCCATAATAAACATTTATCAAAAATATTCATGGAAAAATATTTTGTTTTATCGGTAATAATGATAGTTTATCGAATGTTAAGGAGTTTCGGGACAATTGACGATATGTTGCCATTTGAATCAAATTTATAGGTAAAATCTTTATTTTAAGGAAGGGTAGGGGTTTCAGCGTGAAAAAAAAACACTTTTTTGCGATTTTTTTCATCTATATGGATAGAGTAAATTTATTGAAACCGTTTGTACGTTATTGAGTGTCATTTCAAGAATATTCCGTGAAATTTGTACGCGAAAATATCCACAAACAAGCCGGTGACAAAGATTTTCCAAGAACGCCTTTGGGAAAACACGATTTGCGGTGTTCACTGTATCTCAGCTAGAAATTATCTGAAATCAAGTACCATTAAAATTTAGTCAAAGTATCATCAAATCCTCCCCCAACGGTCTTTGATAATGTTTTTTTTCGTTTCTAAATTTCTGGTGGTCATGTAAAGTGAAAAGTGCTATTTTTCACGAAAAATTCCGCCATTTTGAGGGTGGAAAACCCCCTCAATGTAAAAATCGATTTTTCAAAAGTGCAAACCCCTTCCCTCCCCTTCACATAGAGCGTAGGCTCTATATTAAAAAGAGCGTGTTTTTTTTTTAATTATACATTTTATAGACACGGTGTAGTTTTTTACCAAATTTTCTTGCACTTTTTCGTTCATAAAATAAAAACGTTTCAATATTTTTGTGTAATTTTAGTTCAATTAATGAAGACGTTTGTTGTATACGTACCTGCTAAATTTCATAACAATTGCTCATCTAGGGCGTGTAGGAGTATTTTCGCAAACTTGAAAAACGTGGTTTATAAAAAAACCCGTACCTCCCAGTACCTTGTTTTGTCGAACTTTAAGAAATATGATCATGTTCAATGAAGATCGCTTAGTAAACATACCAAATTTCAACATTCTATATTCAATATTTTTCGCATTAAAAATTAGTGAAAAATCGAACATTTTTTGGCTCAACGAAATACAAAGCTCCCTTAATTACAACGATATTATTTGTTTCGTTATGTGATAATGAAAGTAATTTTTTTGCCGCAGGTCAAGAACGCTTTGGCAACATGACAAGAGTATATTACAAAGAGGCTGTGGGTGCCTTCATAGTGTTCGACGTGACGAGAAGCGCCACCCTCGAGGCTGTCGTCAAATGGAAACAGGACCTCGACTCGAAGGTCCAACTGCCCGATGGCTCGCCAATTCCGTGTGTACTGCTCGCGAACAAGTGCGATCAGCAGAAGGAAGGGCTCGTCAATACTCCGTCCAAAATGGACGATTATTGCAAGGAGAAAAATTTTTCCGGCTGGTTCGAAACTTCGGCGAAGGAAAACATAAACATCGAAGAGGCTGCCAGATTTCTCGTCAAGAAAGTACGTACTTTTGCAATTTCCACAAAATTCCAAAATTTTCAAAAATTCCAACATTTCCACAAAATTCCAAAATTTTCAAAAATTCCAACATTTTCTAAAATTCCAAAATTTTCAAAAATTCCAAAATTTTCAAAAATTCCAAAATTTTCAAAAATTCCAAAATTTTCAAAAATTCCAAAATTTTCAAAAAATCCAAAATTTTCAAAAAATCCAAAATTTTCAAAAAATCCAAAATTTTTCAAAATTCCAATATTTCCAAAATTCTAAAATGTCCAGTTTCCAAAAAAGTTCGTAATATCAATCATGAAAAAAAAGCCAACAATAACGACCTAAATGTTGTTTGACATTTCGTGACATTTTATAGACTCAAAAAGTGCATCGGAGAAAAAAAAATTCTAGTTTAAGATGTCAATTATTCTGCGACCGCTGTTGAAATCACGAAAATTTCTCTTTGTTGCTCAATAAAAAAATTGTAAATAAATGTAATCAAAACGCAATACAAAAATTGTCAAAAATACTTGAAAAATTGTAAACGATACTTGATAAATTGTAAACGGTACTTGAAAAGTAGTAAAAGATACTTGACAAATTGTAAAAGATACTTGAACAATTGAAAATATACTTGAAAAATTTGGAAAAGATACTTGAAAAAATGTAAGAGATCCTTGAAAATTTCTTAAAGATACCTGAAAAATTATAAAAGATACTTGAACATTTTTCAAACATATTTGACAAATTGTAAAAAATACTTGAAAAATAGTAAAAGATACTTGAAAAATTGTAAAAGATACCTGAAAAATTGGAAAAGATACTTGAAAAATTGTAAAAGATACTTGAAAAATTGTAAAAAGATACTTGGAAAATTGTACACGATACTTGAAAAATAGTAAAAGATACTTGACAAATTGTAAAAGATACTTGAAAAGTTGTACACTATACTTGAAAAATTGTAAAAGATACTTGAAAAATTATAAAAGATACTTGACCATTTAAAAAGAATATTTAACAAATTGTAAAAGATACTTGAAAAATTGTAAACGATACTTGAAAAATAGTAAAACATACTTGACAAATTGTAAAAGATACTTGAAAAATTGTAATAGATACTTGAACACCCTAATGCAGAAAAACAAAATTGAAAAACTGGTCACGTTAAAAAAAAATCACGAAGATTTCTCTCTTTTCCGGCCACGCGCCAGATGTAACCCGTTCACCCGTCATAATTACGAAAATCAATGTAAACGACGAAAAAAACAAACGCTGAATTGCAGATACTCCAAAACGATCAAATAATGAAGGGCAACGGATCCCAGGACCAGACAGATGGCGAGCGCTTCGCGCTGAACCAATCGCCGACAAGTTCGAAAAAATCCTGTCCCTGCTGACGAAGAGGCACAGCAGGTCCTCGCCAGGCCACCTCGCCTCCCCCGTCGCGTCACACCGGAATATTCTCCCTCGGGAATTACGACTCTCTACGTTCCAACGGACGTTTGTCCTCGAAGCGACGAACAATTGGGCCCAGTCCGCCCGTCAACAAGCGACACAAAAATCTTAGGAAATACAAACGTGTGGAAAAAAATTTTCGCAAATTTCCTGCAACCTCTTGAATAATACGATAAACGTTCACACGTGCACTTCCATCACTATATCGTGGCTTAGCGTCTCATATATAAAAAAAACGATTATTCAACAAGGCTCCCACTTACTGACCTCTTCAGAGGAGGTAACATTTTTTATCCTCAATACACACACCTTTATATATTGGTCTAATATATTTCTGGCTTCAACATTTACGGAGGGGAGGACAAAATTGCCGATTGTCGTGAATTTTTTTATAGGAAAAATATCTTCACCATTTTTGAGACTTCGGGTATGGTTTTTTTTTACTACTTTTGGCTGTTGGTTGGTATTTTTTCGTTTATTAATATTTAAAAGTTACACGTAGCCTCGGCGGGAATAATCTGAAAAAAAAACCAACGAAGATTTTTCTTTCATTAAAACTCGTACGCAGAATATGAACCAAGAAAAAGTGAGAAATGTTGAAAATTGACGAAATGGTACGTTTTGAAACAAAAATATTGAATTTTCCGAAAAATATGGCTACATTTTGCAATAAAGGAGATACCTTTTTTATTTCAAAAAACATTTAGGGTCATGTTTTAGAGAATGGGGTTAGAAAGATTTATACCGAATTTCATCATAATCGGTCGATTAGTTTTTCAACCATACGTCTCGCCAGGTTAGAAGACCCTGCCATAGCTCCGCCCTTTTTAAAGATTATTAAATAAAAATACCATGTAACACCCAAAAGTAGTAATAAAACATACGTCAAGTCTCAAAAATAGTGAAGAAATCTTTCCTTTAAAAATAATCATGCAAATCAGCAAACGTTTTCCTCGGTGAAGATGTAGGAGAATCGAGCATATGTTACCATTTGATTAAACTGTATGCAGTAAATTCTTTCGAGTACTGAATTCACCCATTAAATGCTTTATCGACCGTCTACACCCCTTCCATATAATTTACCATTGAAGAAACACTTTTTAACATAGGGAGAGAAATAAAAAATTCAAAGAAATTTAAACAGATGGAAGAAATTGAACGAAAATTAAAATTAAAATAATTTACTTAAAATTAAAAGAAATGAGAAGGAATTGAAAAAGAATTACAAGAAAATAAAAGACAACGAAAAGACAAATTTGTCATAATGAACTGAATAATTTGACTCGGTACATTATGAATAATTGAATCATGAATTGAATAATGTTTACTCAGTACATCATGACAATTTCATCATCAGTGTCATAAGGCACTGAGTGATTTGATAGTTTTTCCTAAAATTTCAAACATTTTTTCACGCTATTCCCACATTCAGTCATGAGCGTAGACATCTCCCTATGTTAAAATGTGTTCATTCAATCGCAATTTCTTATAGAAACGGTTGGAGATGAACGATTTAAAATTTCGAGGGTCCATGATTTAAAATTCGAGGGTCCATACGACAAAGAATTTGCTGTATAAATTTGAATCAAATGGTAACATACCATCAATCGTCCTGAAACTCCTCAACGAAATTGATAAAAAAAATTTTTGCAAAAAATCAGTGCTTTCGAACCGAAGAATTTCGAAATGTTCAATCGACAAGCCACGGACCAATTATATTGCACCGTAAATATTTTACAACGATAAAGTTAAGAATTGCCTAATGGGCAGAGGCCCATGTGTCGAAAATTTAGTCATGTCTTTGAGTAGGATAAAAAAAAGTTTCCAATTTATTATCAAGCGAGCAATTAATGAGCGATCGTTAATTCAGGCACTCGTAGTGAGGGGCGTGTCATGGTTAGAAAGAGAGAGAGAGACAGAGAGAGAGAGAGAGAGATAAAAAAAAGAGGATGAGACAGAAGAAAACGAGAAACCGTCAATCTGCTTGCAGCGTCTCCACAATGGATCGCTCAGACGACTCGCGTGAATGTTATTGTGCCGTCTCACCGGAAGTGCCGACCCGAGGCGCCACGTAACTACAAGAGAGCTATTCACTGCGAAAACGAAGAAAATAATTGAAATTCCCGACAAAACGCGATGTTCAGCGAGAATTTAGCGATCGCGAGCCACGTGTGCCATTTTTGCTACCAACATTCCAGGGAGCCCGCCGTTTATCGTTTACCCCATGAAAAAAGCGATGAAAAAAATATATATTTATTTCCATTTCGTGACATTTTTTCCACCAGTTTCGATTCAACTTTGACCACTTACACATTGACTACAATTGTTTTCGTTGCCTCGACGATCCACTGGGGGTTGAAATTCCGAACTTTGAATTATCGAAACGCTCGAAACTCCGGAAGAATTTTATTCGAAACACCAAAACTCCGAAAATCTCAACACCCTCAAAATAATTCGGCTATGGAAGTTTTAAAAGTTTCGAAATTTAGAATAAAACGACGAATTATTTCAAGAATTTTTGTTTATTAAGATGTGATTTTACATCAATTTTGAAATTTGTCTAGACCAGCGGTTCTCGAACTTTTTTGGCGACGGAACCCATTTGACGCGCTAAATATTTAACGGAGCCCTAAAATAAGCAAAACCTGGTTGTATGTTTATTTTTTAATGGAAAACGGGGGATAGTACGATATCCGGGGTGCCAAGTTTTGACTGGTGGTTCTTGATATTTGAACCAAAATAATAAGAATTTCATGAATAAAAAAATTGCCGTTTTGGCTTACTTAGGGAATTATGAGCGCTTTTAGCGGTGATTGGAAATACGCCAAAATTCAACGATTGTTGTTGGCTTATGGGTACGATATTTTTATTTTATCGCAAATAATGGGAATTGACCGGGCGAGCTTCAAAAAGTATGTCTTTGTTTGGGTTTGTCTGGGTTTGTTTAGTGATATTATATAAATACCACTAAACGTAGTATTTATATGATTTTCAACATAAATTCCAAGATTATAATGCTTTATTTATTCATATTCTCTGTTTATTTATAACAATAAGAATTGTTCCATGTAATTACTACACGAAATTACCAAACGATATATTTTACATAAACTTAGAGCCTTACAAGTCCGTAAAGGGATGAACCGTATACTTGTAATCCCTCTTCGGATTCGTAGAAATTAAACGTACTACTTTACTCTCCGTCTAGTCGCACTTATAAGCGAGGAAAACATGGTAGTGGTATTTAAAATACTTTTTTGGCTTCTGAGACACCGTTGAAACTATAAATTTCCAAGTAAGCGTGCCTGATGTAGCTTGAAATTTTCAAATTCGAAAAAATCGACATTCAATAACTATCGGAAAATTCTAATTTGAACGCAAATTAAACGAAATATCAATTTTTACCACTCCTCACATTTTGTTTATTCTGACTCGATAACCCTAAATTCACCGTCAAATCTTGACGCCTCGGATATCGTATTCTTGCCGAAAATCGTACAAAAATGGGTACTTTACATAATGTATTAATTCCACTGTAAATTGACGAAATTATTTCCATTTATTGGGAGATATGAAGTTGTTTTTTTTTCAGCGGAGTCCTAGGGCTCCCCGGAGCACACTTTGGGTATGTGTAGACTTTCGCTGGCATGATCTTTACGAAACTTTTAATTTCGGAATAAAATTGGGAATTTCAAACCGTCGGAACATTCAAAGTTCGGAATTTCAAGCCGGCCCCTATCAACCCCACGGACTTTAAAAAATCGAACTTTCGTCAAGAACCATTCGTTCCCTTCGAAAACGTTTGTTCTCGTTTTTTATTCCCATGCACAAGAAAAAGCATTCCTATCGTGTGTATGTCTCTATTCGTATTGCGCGAAATTCTTCCCATTTGTTATTAACCGTATGATATTCGAGGCAAACTTTCTCGCGAATGCTGCGTATGTGAAATTTATCATTGTGCGTAACAGAATTTTTCACACGTGAGTATTGACGAACGAATTATTGTTGTAATGATGAAGAGAGAGAGAGAGAGAGAGAGAGAGAGAGAGAGAGAGAGAGTGTAAGAGAGATACGTATATACATATACATATGAAGAAACGAGTATATTATACAATAAAAAAAATAATACAAAATTAAGCACCGGCGCTGAGCTACGTCACGATTTATCATCTTTTGTAAATAATTGGAGATTTTACTATCGATTCACGAAATTAAGGGGTTAGGCTATTGCGACGACCAGAAAATTAGGGTTACTTTGAAAATTCATGTTGAACGAGTAAGATTGTTGAAAAATCGTTTGGACATTTATTTGCGTGTACAAAGTTGTGCACCAAAATTTAGAAAAAAATGTTAATAACTAAAGAAGTCATGAACAATCTCGTAAAGGACTCTCGAACGTGAGGGGTTCAACGGTGTACTTGATTTTGGCCACCCGGTTGATCGGAAACGAAAAAAAAAAACAGTTTTTTCTAAATAGATAAGATTGGCCAAGACTTGACCTAGCTTTTTTCGCTATCGGGTTTCAATCATGAAAAAAATGTTTGAATTTTTTTTTATGATAAAAAATGTTAAGAAAAACTTCGGTTCAGACTAAACTACTATTACACTGAATGAGTGTACCACATTTTGAGGATGTATTGCCCGTACATTCCCTACCAAAAGTGAGTTTCGGTGAGAATTTTGAGTACTTTGCGATAACATTAAAATCTGAAAAAAAAATCAACCTTATTGAAGATGCTAAGAACATTGGTTGTGAATAATAAGAATGTGAACAATTTATAACTAAAATTTTTTAACGAAAATTTGTTAAAAAATCTCCGGTAAACTCGATTTTTTGTGACATTAAATGAATTATGATATTTTCCTGAATGCATACGATTTTTTAAAGAATTTTCTCTCTATTTCGAAAATCCCGTTTTTGGAATTTTTCAGAGGCTGTACCTATTACACTGTTCGTTCAATACCCTGGACACTTCTTGGCTTTAATATGGATCATTGCTCTGACAACATATTGAAAATTTGGGACTCTTTATCCATTTTTTTAAATAAAAAAATTAAAATGAAAGAAAGAAAATTCTAAAAAAAATTCATAACTATTCAGTAAAATCTACGAATCCATTTTATAATATAAAAAAAGTAGTTCACCGGACGTTGAACATTTTTTTGGTTCAACAATTTACTTATAACTTTTTTTAATTATTATTACCGGAAATTAATGTTCTTAGCATTTCCAATGTGGTTCATTTTTTTTTAATTTTAATCACATCGCGAAGTACTCAAAATTCTCGCCGAAACTCACGTTTGGTGGGCAATACACCCTTAAGTCAATTTAAGAAATAACTAACAGTTCTTAAGTTTCTAAAGTCAAACTTAAGAAATCGTGTACACCGTTTTGAAAAACATAGTTTCGAGAGAAAAAACACTTTAAAAATTTTACTAGCAGTTCTATCGTTGTAATCATAAGTTTACCTTCGATCTGCGATTCCTGCACTATCGCTCATCCACCGAAAAACTGTCATACCATAAAAATGCTGTTTTGAGATAAGTATGCCACGAAATAAAAAAGGTTAATAAATTTCACAATAAATAAAATCATGACATGCTAATTTGGATAAATGTTGTCGTCACACTGGCCTCACGAATGTGAAAGAAAAAATTAAAATTTTGTGTTATGGCGGTTTTTTAGTGTATAAGCCGATATGTTGGATCTTTCTCTTCAATTTGAGTTGCCTCAAGCGACTATCGATTTTTTCAAATTATCACAGTAGCTTAACCCCCTTAATACATTTCTTCCTTCTCCACGATATCTTCGCAAATCTTTTACTGGCGAATCGCTGCAAACGACGAAATCGTCGATGACGCATTATAATGCCCGTTTTCACTTTTATAAATGTACCATGATATCTCAAATGCAAAAGCCAATTGTCATTCTCATGGTCACGTGAAACAAATGTGCCCATAAATGTATAGATATACACAAATATATTTACACACCTACACACACGTATATATATATATATATATATATATATATATATATATATATATATATATATATATATATATCCACAAACAGAGGTGAACTCTTTGATTAATTCTTCAAAAGCATTCCTCCATCTTGGATCCGTTGAAATTTATCATCGGGTAGTTATTAATTATGATTTATTCTAAACAAAAGAAAAAAAAAACGGCTGCTTTTTGTACAAAAAAGTTGAATATTTAACTGTTAATTAAAAAAGAAAAAAAAGAGAATACGAGATGAAAAAATTCCTTTTTGGAAAAGAGCGCAATCATTCTGACCCACAATATTTGTATGCGTGTATATATACGATATGGGTTTAGCGTTTATATTTGTGTATGCGCGTGTACATCGGGCTTCGATCCATTTTGTGGTAATCAACGTAGATTTTTATTATTTGTGTATTTATAAAAAGTACGTGATTAAATTATATTCGGTTGTTATGTGTACGTCACTTTTTCATCCTTACTGTCGTAAGAATATTGCGGAGAACGTTTTTTCAACCCTCCTCTTCGATCGTTCGTGAATCCTGAAAATTCAATGGTTCTTCTATCCCGAACGGGCATTATAGAAAACGAACCAGTATACATAGCTTGGACCAAATCGTTTTTGGTATTTTAATTACTACACTCAATCATTCGATAATAGGTAAAAATAGGATAAAAACGTGAGGGCATTAAAAATGATTATGTATTACATTTACAAAACCTTAAAAAAATTACATATTATTCTTATTGCCTTATTCACTCATGGAGTGACGCCAGCGCGTATGTTTGAACAATCCCATTCGGTTTTTTAAAAACATTTTTATAGTGACTATTTTTCGCCGAATACTTTCCATGTGAACAATTATTTCTTCCGATGATTTTGATGATATTTTTCACTCATGAACGTTACCCGATTGTGTAGGATAAGTCAATGGATCGGTTTTTGTTTTCCAGATATTACCTTCCAACAAAAAAAATTCTAGACATTGATCAGATTCGAATATTTTTCTAATTTCTGCTATAGAGGCAGCGTGCGTAGCTATGAGTAGGTAGGTACTAGGTTCAATGCTCATACAGGTGAAATATTTTCTTCGAAAAAAGTTATTCCGAAAGACCAGGGCATGACGAATTGCGATACAAAATCGTTGTGGTAAACTCTCAATTAAGTGCTTAAGGGGTTACCCCCACTTGCGATTTTGAAAAAATCGTTTTTTTTTGCATTTTTTTGAAGTATAAGTATCTGAGAATATGTCCTGAAAATTTCAAGTCGATCCGAACAAAATTGACTGAGATATGAGCGTTGAAAGAGAAGAGTCCGCGTTGAAAGAGAAACTTTGAACGCGTTTTTCTCAAAATGGCATTTCTGAAGTCGGTGACCAAGATTACTCGAACACTAATGAACCGATTTTCTTGAAATTTTGCAGGCTTATTTAATACATAAAAATGTAGACTTTAATCGTTCGATTTTTTTTTTCGAAAAAAAATGGCCATTTTATAGCCAAGAAACGGCCGTTTTTTTTTGTTAAAATCGAACCATTAACTTTGACTGTCCGCCATTTTGTGAAAAATGAATATTTTTTAAAATCCTTCGATTAAAGACTAGTTTATGCTTATATTTGACTAAATCCATCCGCATTTTTTTTTCAGATGATCCAATTCGCCACAATGTTGGTCACCGCAAACCGTGTATATAAGAACATTATTTCATTGACGGCCATTTGCCACTAAACAATGTAATATTTTTCAATAAAAAAATTACTGAAAGTTCTTCAAGATGTGTTCTTTAAGATGGTATATTGATCGATTAAAAAAGTTTTGTAGTTTTCTTTAAAAAAATTCATGAAAAAGGCCTTTTTTGCGCTACAAGTGCGGGTAACGCCTTAAGCGGGAGATACCTCCGGGCGAGGAAAAAATAGCTAGTTTTTATGATTTTTTTAACGGGTCTTCTCACTTCAAACGCTAAAAAAGGCTATTGTGAATTTTTTTGATAGGTTTATATTATAGATATTGATATAAAAGTTGTTACACTTAATAAATACACTTTCGAAATACATTTAAAATGTTTTTTAATGTGTATATGCAAACCAAACAAACATTAAACGCGTTTTTCTCGAAACAACGTTTTTCGACGGCTTGTCGATGAAATCTTCGAAACTACTGAACCGATCCTTATGAAATTTTAAAGCATCAATTTTAAACATATCAAGGATCTTTTTTAATTTTGATATTTACTATTTTTTGCCCAAAACGGTGAAAAAGAACAGGTTTTTTTGTTTTTGCATATATCAAAAAACATTAACATACTGAATCTGAAACCGTTTGATTTTTTTGTTTCGGATGATCCATCTCCGAGATGCCATCGACAGCGCAGACTTGCAATTTTTTAGGACATTTTTTTAACTACCATTTTCGTCTATAAATAGTGACTTGAATAAATATAAATTTTTTAAAATGTATTTCGAAAGTGCATTTATTAAGTGTAACAACTTTTACATCAATATCTATAATATAAACCTATCAAAAAAATTCATGAAAATAACCCTTTTTAGCGTCTAATGTGAGAAGACCCCTTAAGGTATGATTTCTTCACCTTTTTGAGACTTAGAGTATGTTTTATTACCACTTTTAGCTGTTACATGGATTTTTTATTACTATTCATCTTTAAAAATGGCGGTGGATGGCACGGTCTTCTAAACGGGTTGCGGCATATGCCTGACGGCGTGACACGCAGTGTCGCCGAGATAAATCCGAAAAAAATCAACGAAGTTTTTTCTTTCATTAACACTCATACGCAGAATAAGAACCAAAATAAAGTGAGAAATATTGAAAATCGATGAAATGGTACGCTTTGAAACAAAAAGATCGAATTTTGCGAAAAAAAAGGCTTCATTATGCAATTCAATTTTTTTTTCTTCGATTTTTGAAAACACTTAGGGTCATGTTTTAGACAATAAGGTTAGAAAGATTCTTACCAAATTTAATCAAAATCGGTCGATTAGTTTTTTAGTTACTACAGTGACGTTACGTCACGCCAGTTTTGAAAATGCAGTTTAGAAGACCGTGCCATATCTCCGGCATTTTTACGGATTAATAATTATCAAAAATACCATGTAACAGCCAAAAGTAGTAGATAATAAAACATACCCTAAGTCTCAGAAATGGTGAAAAAATATTTCCTTAAGGTAATCCTATCGCCAGGCTTCAATTCATAGGACTTTCATGATCTTTTTTTGAGCTTCGCTAAGTATATTAAAAGGGAGGTACCTGAGTAAAAGGCGAAAAAAACAGGTAAATTTGGGGAATTTTTATCTCAAAAACTAATGTTTCGATTGGATCCGGTTTTTTTCATTGGAAAATATGTACATTGAGGTATGTTTAGGAATTTTTTAAAATAAATTCGTTTACTGGAAGCGATTCAAACGCGATTATCTCGAAACATAGTTTTCAAAGTTGGTGCCAGATGTATCTCGAAAGCGGCTTGTCCGATTTTGTCCAAATTTCGATACAATATTCTTCGATAGTTTTTCTCGGTCGCCACGTAGGATTTTTTTGAAATTTTCATTTTTTACGGAATTGCGACCGTTTTAATTTAACATTCGTTTTTCGTTCGCAATTTCCGACAATTTTGGATTGCATACACATTGCATAAAGGAGCAATGGTTCAATCAAATAGAAAACCCCTACATGGCGAACGAGAAAAACTATCGAAGAATATTGTATCCAAATTTGGACAAAATCGCACAAGCCGTTTTCGAGATACATGTGGCACTGACTTTGAAAACTATGTTTCGAGATAATCGCGTTTGAATCGCTTCTAGTCAATGAATTTATTTTAAATAAATCCTAAACATACGTCAATGTACATATTTTCCAATAAAAAAATCAGGATCCAATCGAAACATTCGTCTTTGAGTTAAAAATTCCCAAAATTTACCTGTGTTTCTCGCCGTTTACTCAGGTCCCTCCCCTTAATAATTGTCTCTGTAAAATGTCAGGGTCGGTTATCGATCTAATTACAGACAAAAAAAAATATTACAATTGCGTATTTTTGTGAAGGAATTCCGAGACGACATACAGGGTGTCCAATAGGAAGTTACTGAAACTAATCGACTGTCATTTTAAAACACGTGCACAGAATCAGAAATGCCAAATTGCTTTGAATAGAGGAAACTCTGCAGTTTTAAACGCACATAAATAAAACCCAGTCAAATATTTTTTATGTCAATTTATTACATCTTATAAAAATGACGAAAAAGTACAGTGATTAATGATAGATATTGTTGAAGTGCGAACCGTTAGATTGTGCACAAAAATCAATTTTTTTTTGAAAACTGTGAAAATCTGTGTCCAACATATCGTTCGTAATGCCGCGAACCACTTCCTGGAAGGCCGCGATCAGTTCTTCTACTGTGCTGGGGTTTTTAGCGTAACAATGATCTTTAATGTAACCCCACAAGAAAAAATCACAAGGGTTCAGGTACGGTATGTACGGAGGCCATTCTAGTCCGCCTTGAGAAAATTTAGGGTACCCCAGACCGATTACTCGAGTCCCATATACGCGATGAATAGCTTCAAACACCTCATGAGTCCGGTGCGGCGTCGCTCCATCTTGCATGAAGTAAACATTTTTAACCAGTCTCCTCTTTTTTGCATAAGGGAAGAATTTCGTTTCCAAAAGCTGTATGTAACTCTCTCCTGTTACCGTAGATTCCAAGAATTGCAAATAAATTCCTTTTACTGAAATCGCTGCCCATGCCGTTACTTTCTGTGGATGAAGGGACTTCGCTAGCGATATGTTGGGATTTTCCGTTCCCCAAAACCGGTAATTTTGCTTGTTTACGTACCCATTCATCCAAAAATGTGCTTCATCGGAATAAATAATCAATTTCTCATTAAGTTCTTCGGCTTCAAACATTCCCGTAATAGTGTTACAAAATTCGATGCGTTTCGTCATGGCATGTTCAGTTAACAATTGATGAGTGCTTATTTTATACGGATGAAACTTTAAAAAATATTTCAAAATGTTGGGTAATGATGATTTGGTTATTTTTAATGCTTGAGCAGCTTTCCGAATCGAATCATTTGGATTTAGTTTGAAAAAATTCTCAACTTCGTTGATCTTCTCTGGTGTAGTCACCGTAACAGATGGACCTGGCAACTCGTGTCTACGGTCCTGGAGTGTGCCATACTTCACGAAGTTATCGATTATCCTACAAAAATTAACGTAAAATTACTTCGATGCAGTTCAATTGAATTGAAACACAAGTTGTGTGATAGATGAATATGAATAAATATTCAATTCTTACCTTTTCAGAGTGTTTTCGCTGGCAACTCTATGAGTTCCAAACTTCGTACGAAACCCTCTATACGCATTACTATAAATTTTTCCCCTCGAGAAGAAGCACTCAATAAGATATACTTTTTCTTCCGCGGTGAGCTCACTCATTTTGACGCGCGCGTACTTGCTTCAACCACGGCTGGAATAAAACTGCGGGGCCTCAGGTATGCGCCTTAGAAAAAGGGACCCCTATTGAATTCATGGAGGGAAGAGACACTTATTTAGTTTTAGCAACTTCCTATTGGACACCCTGTACAAAAACCCAATTTCCGGTCGCTACAAAAGTGTATATAATAATGGGAATCCGTCAGATTCTTAAAAATAATCAGATTTACATACTTAACACTTGTAGTAATCCAATGCTCACAGAAAAAATTACGCTTATTGACCTAATTTTCATGTAACATCAAGTTTAATTTGAACTTCCGGTATTGGATTTATTACCACTTGCTACGATAAAGAGACGCGACAGCAAGGCAACAGCTGACTGTAGTCCTAACCTCATCTCACTCATTCGAATTTCCACACATATTTCATTTTTAACCGACTTAATTCGCCGACACAAATTTTCCACGCTTTTTACCAGTCGTCGCTCCAATACAATGCTTTATATTGCCCACACCTGACATTGTTTTGACAGCTCGACGTTGAAAAGCATGGAGGTTAAACTCGCCTGGTTGAGCAAAAACAGACGGAGATAGAACCAATGCTGCCAAATAGCAAACCTAGAAATACTGCGCGAATCGTTGGAATAACTATTCTTTTCATTTTTCTCATTAAATGTGAACATTCGATAAATCGTTTACACATGGAAATTTTTAATTATTACAAATTATTTTTTTTGCATATGTTCAAAATATAAATTGTGCAAGTCTCAAGTATGTACTTTAAAAAAATCGTGAAAATCTGCAAATTTTTCACTCGTCTAAAGACATCTCCCTTCTCAATGATTACATGAATGTGCGCTGATGAACGTGCGGCTTTTATTTGCACGCGAGCCCAACGGACATCAATTCCCGGTCACACGGAACGCTATTATATCCGCAAGGAGAAGTAGTATAACGTGCCTGTTCACAGGAGCCTCGCGTGGTATACAGTCGGATTGAAATATTTGTCGATATTTTACTACACGAACGAAGCGTTGGCCATCGCCCACTGGTCTCGGATCACTTGGTAAATTATCAAACCTCGCTAATCAATTAGATCAAAATTGATTTTTTTTACTGTAACTCTCACGCGTAACAATACCATCCAAAATAACAATAACGATGATAAAAAAAAGTGATCGTAAAAACGATCATGACAATAATGAACGTCACAGCAATAGCAATAATAATAATCAATTATTTTAGAGTGCGAAAGCGACAATAATTTCCACTGCATCTCGAGCGGAGCCAATGTACTACGCAGATACAGCTACGAGGCGTCAAATTTTTGGATTGACGTACCGGGAATGATTTTACTGACTACTCCCATTATGTCGGATATTTGGGAATGAAAAGACGAAGGTCCTTGAAATCAAAATACTGATGAACGAAGTTCCGCGAACATAATTCATAACTTTTATTGTATAATTGACATGTATTGTAAAACATTCGGTTTATACGACATATCTGTTTATCCGTGTACATTTCAAGAGGAAATACATTTATTCGACGCACCAAAGTATAAAATGAGGAGGAGGCGAACAAAACCGGACTTGTCCAGACTACGCCAAATTTTTTTTTGTTCTTCAAATACTCCTTTATCAGCTCCCAAAATATTTTGAATCAAATTCGGCTCTAACCTCAAAATTTGTTAAAAACTGCCTTTTCAAGTGGAAAAGCAGTTTTCAGGCACGATATAAAATAAGATATATTTTTTTTAATTTTGACGTATTGTGGACAAGTCCAGTTCGCAAGCTCCGCAATTGTGTATAAAATTTACAAGCTATAATTCAACAACCGATACCGAACACCGCAAATCTAGTCCCCAATGGCAATAGGTTTTAGAATGTTTTATCTCTAATGACAGTTGCCATTTGTCTCCGATGACGGTTGTCATTTGTCTCCAATGACAGTTGCCATTTGTCGCTAATGGCAGTTGCCATTTTTTTCCAATGACAGTTGCAATTTGTCTCCAATGACAGTTGCCATATGCCTCCGATGACAGTTGTAATTTGTCTCCAATGACAGTTGCCATTTGTCTCTAATGGCAGTTGCCATTTTTCTCCAATGACAGTTGTCAGTGGTCTGTAATGACAGTTGTCAGTCGTCTCTAATGACAGTTGCCATTTGTTTCAATGACAGTTGCAATTTGTCTCCAATGACAGTTGCCATATGCCTCCGATGACAGTTGTAATTTGTCTCCAATGACAGTTGCCATTTGTCTCTAATGGCAGTTGCCATTTTTCTCCAATGACAGTTGTCAGTGGTCTGTAATGACAGTTGTCAGTCGTCTCTAATGACAGTTGTCAGTGGTCTGTAATGACAGTTGTCAGTGGTCTGTAATGACAGTTGTCAGTCGTCTCTAATGACAGTGGCCATTTGTTTCAATGACAGTTGCCATTTGTCTCCAATGACAGCTGCCATTTTTCTCCGATGACAGTTGCCATTTTTCTCCGATGACAGTTGCCATTTTTCTCCGATGACAGTTGCAATTTTTCTCCAATGACAGTTGACATTTTTCTCCAATGACAGTTGCCATTTTTCTCCAATGACAGTTGCCATTTGTCTCCAATGGCAACGGGCTCTCAAATGATTGATCATTTTAATAAACCGGCTGCTTTCGGCTTCTGTGCCGAAGCGCGAGATACCCGGCCAAATGAGCGGCCGTGAAGATCGCGACGAGACCGATCAAATCAGTCCCATAATTGCCCGGCTCGTAGCCGTATTTTTCCAAAACACCCGCACCCGTTGACACGCAAGGCTCCTCGGGATCCTCCGGGCATGCTAGAAAAATGTGCAGCGGGAATTTTTCTTCGGTCTATCGTGTAAAATGGAATATGAGCTCTGGTGTTGAAAACGCAAAATCGATATTGCGATTTTTTAACACTTAGCTACCAAGGACCATAATGATTGTATAACAATGGCATTTTTATCATTATATATAACTTTCCGTGTACTGCTCTGATAAAAATAAATTTGAATACTTCACGAAAATAACATTTAGTGCGTGGTCTTAAGTGAAATTATGACGGGCCAAAAAAAGCTCGTTTTTTTGCGATTTTTTTTGTCTACTGCATTATTTTTTTGGAATTTGGAAAAACGGTGCGTCATTAAGCATACATTGAATTTTTTGCGTGTAAATTTTTATAAAAAACATAAAACATCAACGTTTTTAAGTAAAATAGAACCTCTGGATGAAGAATGTTGTTGAACAACCGGGTCGATAACTTGACAGTGATTGATATGAAAAATAAAAAAAAATTATAATGTATATAAATGTAGCTCTCACTGTACGTAGCAATTTTTCGAAAGAAAGAAAATTTTACAAAATGATGCGTATTTAAAGAAATTGTAATTCTGGCGAAATGTTTATTTACGTTCAGGGGCTTGAAAAATAGTAAATATCAAAAAAGAAAAAGATACGGCTACGTACAGCGATAGCTACTGCAATTACGGAAATTTTGTTTTTTTTTTAAATTGAAAATCGGACTATTATAACTGGAGTTATTTATTCCGGCTATAATTGTTATTAGATTCCGGCCAGGTCGAGAAAAGTTTCGAAAAAACGCTCGCGTTTTTAATAAAATAATAATTATACATAAAAACGTAAAAAAATAATCGTTTGTAACATCAATTTTCAATAATTTCACTTAACATTTTTTCACATGTTCTTGAATATGTATACTCTGAAAAAATGTCAAAAAGTCAATTTTTTGACCCGTCACAGTTAGCGAAAATAATGCAATAAAAATACATATACGTGTTGAATAACGACACTCATCGGTGGTGGTAAAAACATGTTTTTTTTTATACGCAACACATTAATGCGCAAACCTTCCTTGAGCAATTAAGATTCAATTCAATATTATGTTTGTGTGGGTAGCAGACGATTTTTTTTAATTAAATATTTTTTTGCAGCCCTTACCTATGCGATCGTATTCTCGCCATTGAATGAGCGATACAGCTTCCGTGCTGTAGTAAAAGTGAGATAGGTACTTGAGCCAGTATATTCGCGCCGGCAAATCTCTGCTCAATGAGAAAATTGTTATATTTATTACTGTATCATTCGGTGCACAATTTCCATCTGAAATGAATGCTTATCGTGAAATTATGATTTATCGATCGCGGATTAATTACCGTAGATGCAGATAAATCCCGCTGAATATTAGCGTAAGGAAGTCAAGGGGAACGGCCAGAAGCGAGGCAGTGTCCATCGACTCGAAAGAGGCTGACATGAAGCAACCTACGTGCGAAAAGTAGGGTCGGCATGATTACAAAAAAAATACATTTTTTAAGGGGGGAGATAAATACCTTTAGGCGAGGTATAAATTTGCTGAGTTTCATGATTTTTTTTAAGGAAAGATTGCTTCACCATTTTTAAGACGCATGGTATGTTTTATTACGACTTTTGACTGTTACGTGGTATTTTTTATTTTCGAAAATCTTCAAAAATGGCGAAGGTATGTCACGGTCTTCTAAACTGCATTTTCAATACTGGCGTGACGTATAGCTGAAAAACTAATCGACCGATTCTGATGAAAATTGGTATCAAACATTCTGGCCTTATTGTCTAAAACATGAACCTAAATTTTCTTGGAAATTTAAAAAAGAAGTATTTTTTATTGCAAAATGTAGCCATTTTTTTGGAATATTCAATCTTTTTGTTTCAAAGCGTACCATTTTATCGATTTTAAACATTTCTCACTTTTTCTTGGTTCATATTCTGCGTATGAGTGTTAACAAAATAAAAATCATTGTTGTTTTTTTTCAGATCAGTCTCGCCAACGCTACGTGTCACGCCGTCTGACAACGTCCACCGCAACCAGTTTAGAACACCCTGCCAAACCTCCGCGATTATTGTAGACTAATTTTTTGTACACACCATGTCATAGCCAAAAGTAGTAATAAAACAAACCGGAAGTCTAAAAAATGGTGAAGTAATCTTTTCTTTGAAAAAAATCATGAAAATCAGCAAATTTTTTCCGCGCCTAAATGTGTATTCCTCCTTAAGCAACGAGAACCCTCGTATAATCGAGAGAACTAACCAACTGCGGTTGCCACGGCTGCACTGAGGATGACTGGAACAGTTGAAAATAAAAAACCCACGAATCCACCCTTCATTCCGACGATAGTAAAAATAAGCGCCGTATAGAGAAAAGGTTGAATAATTGCACCGGGAATCTGCGAATTAAAGGCATTGATATGCGTTTTTCGAATCAGAGTCGTACGATAGTGAGAGTAGTTTGAATTCGACGACTTTTTTCCAGGTTTTTCCAGGAAAATATTTTAACCCTCAGGTCTTCGTGACTTGGTAAAATTTAAAAGAAAGTGAGACATTTTTGAGATTTTATAAATTATATCATAAAAAAAAAATTATCTACATTGGATGCAATAGTTGACTCATTGAGACACTTGCGAATTATCTCGGCATTTTTCTCGTTTTTAAAAATCCGGTTTCGATTTTTTTTAAATCTTTTTGCGAAACCGTTTGTTCGATAATAATATTTTATAAATAGCTCTTGCTCATCCATTCTTCAGAATTAAAAAAATATAGAAAATATAGAAAAAAACACTGAAAAATTCTGAAAAATCGACGAATTCATTGCATATAATCAACGTATGTTGATCTCTGCTGATTATTTAAACAAAGATTTTGTTTAAACCATTGGTTACGAGTTTTGGCATTATTATGAAATATGAAGATTCATAATAATTCCAATGTCCGAATTCATTCAGACACTTGTTTATTTGAATACTTACGATATTACCCGGCAACTCTTCGCTTTTTTTAAAATCCGGTTTCGATTTTTTTTAAAGACTGTATTTGTAAATCCGTTCTTCCAATTAAAATATTAAAAATTACAAAACAAAATAAAAAACATCCAACTCTCATTTGAAGTGAAAAATTTCATTTAAAAAAATAAATAAAAACTATAGAGAAAACTGAAAAAAAAGTTTGATCAACGAATTCATTGCATATGACGAGCATTCTCTTTCTTCTGAATATTCGAACAATGATTTGTTAACAAGTTTTTGGCACTGGCATCATTCGAAATCAATCTTCACGAATATTTCCGTGTCTCAATTTTTTCATTCACTCGCGAATCACAAAATCCAAAAATTCTGATCAAATCGAACATTTGGCAAAAATTGTCCTGAAAAGTTTCAATATTTTTTTTTCGAGTGATTGTGGAAATTATTTTACCATAACCAAGATTTTGCTGAGGTAATACGGAGCCGGGCTGTAAAGTCCGCCAGCAATGTCTCTCAGTAGCAAAGGTAATTCTTTGGGAAACGTGTAAAATACACTGTAATTGAATGTGAATACGGTTTCGGTGACTACTAGATAAATCAATCCTTGCATATTTTGTATTCCCCGCTGATCGATGTTTTCCGTCACCGACACGTACGGGACTGCCAGAAGTAAGCCTATAAACTGTCGAAAAAAGGAAAAAGCCAACAATGAAATCAATGCCAATGAAAATTAAATAACAAATTCATTTGGATAAACTTCCCAAAAGCCCATATCGCGGATTAATTTAGAACTTCGTGTACTTGTGTATTTTGACTCGCTGATCACGAATATGATAGGAGAAATACTGGCAAATTTGATTTTCAAGGTCAAAACTCATAAAAACTGTTTTTTAAAAAGTTTTTCTATTTTATTTTAAGGCGTTAGGCCACAGTGACGAGTATAAAAGCATGTGCGAATTTAACAACTTTTTTCGCATGAAAAAGTGATTCACTCGTAAAATTAATTACACATCTATTTATTAATTACACATCCAATTGGCGTGACAAATAACTTTAACCATTTTCACTCGATTTACTTCAAATTATAAAGTTATGTTCCTAATCGCATTTCGCAGAGGATCACGTACGGAATTTCTGATTAATCGAAAACTTTTTATTTTATGAGCAGTTATAACGAAATTTTTCACTGAAAATTCATTTCTTAAGGTCAAATACCTACAACTTTTGAATAAAGCAATATTTTTTAAATTCCGTTCGCACTTCTTTAGGTATTCTAATGTAGATTGACAAGAATTTTTTGTTCTAGGTAACAAATTGTTGATGCTAAATGTCACGCCGCGGAACGCCTAAAAAAAGATAACAAAAGAAAATATTAGTAGTTGGCCATTTTGGGCATCGAAAACAAATATATATTTTTTTTTCTAACAGCTTGATAGTGATACGAAATAGATGTGTAATTAATTTTAGCAGTGAATCACCTTTTAATACGAAAAAAAATTATTAAATTCGGACATGATTTTATACCCGTTACTGTGGCCGAACACCTTAAGGCGGTCCTCTAGTTTCTCGGGTCGAAAAAATCAATTTTTTTTCTTCATAAATCACATCTACAACATGTGTAGAAAATGTGTGCCAAAGGATTTTTCGATATTCGAAGTGGTTCACAAGCTACGGCCCTGGAACGGAGCAGGTATACGGAGCGCGCGCATAGGAGATGGTGACAGCAAGACATTCAACGGTATTTTGAAGGCAGAACCATATGGAGAAGATGTTGTTGTTGTAAAAAAAGAGTGTGTTGGACACGTTGAAAAGAGGATGGGGACTCGGCTCCGAAATGCAAAAAAATCTAATAAAGGCATTGGTGGGAAAGGTGCAGGAAAACTCACTGATAAATTGATTGGTGAGATGACAACGTATTATGGATTAGCTATTCGGAGACATCCAGATTCTATCGAGGAAATGAGAAAGGAAGTTTGGGCAACATTCTTTCACAAGATTTCCACAGACAGCAATCCACAGCATCAAAATTGTCCTGCAGGCGAATCTAGTTGGTGAAAATGGCGGAGAGCTGAGTTTCTCGGAGAGGCTGAGCAATTCAAACACAATAAACGGCCTCTTTCTGAAGCAGTTCAAAAAGTTATAAAGCCAATTTATGAGGATTTATCCAAAGAAGAATTGTTAAGCAGACGCCTGGGAGCGGAAACTCAAAATAATAACGAGTCGCTCAATTCGTTAATCTGGACTTTTGCTCCGAAGCAGCTCCATTCTGGGCCAAAAGTGGTTGAAATCGCCACGTTTCTCGCTGTCGTAATCTTCAACGAAGGATTCAAATCTATCCTGAAGACCTTGGAAACCATGGGAGTGAAAATCGGCCCACAAGCTAAAGGATATGTTCAACAGCGTGATAGCTCTAGGATCGACCGTTCAGAAAGGCGCACGAGTGATGTTGTAAAACAGGCCCGAATCGCGAAAAGGGAAGACGGAGCAGCTCTGCGTGACTTCCAAGAAGAAGAGGAAGGCCTATTGTATGGTCCAGGCATAGCAGATTGACGGTGAGATGAAATTTTTAGTATAAATCACATGCGCGAACTTTCAAACGCGTTTTTCTCGAAACACCATTTTTCGAAACGGTGACCACGATATTTTAGAAACTACTGCACCGATCTTGTTCAAATTTATACACCATCTTTAATATGTTATAAGCCAGCGATTGAACTAGGATTATCATGATTGCTTCGATAGTTTTTTTTGTACGAGCGAAAATCTTAAGAAAAAATGAGTAAAAAATAGAATGTCATTTTCAAAAGTGTATAAAAAAGTCAATTTTTGTAATTTAAAATTCACTCTAGTTCAATCGCCAGTCTTAAATATGAAGATTAAAATGCCGTTTGGTTTTTTGATTTCAGATAAGCAGAACAGCCGCAATCTTGGTCACCGTCAAGCACCTCTTTTACTTGATGTCTTCCTTTCGGCCACTATAACTTTTATTCTATTATATATTTTGACCTCAAAACATTTGTAAAGCTTATTTAAATGTTAATAAAGATTATGCAAAAACAATGAGATTGATTATTTCGATGCTTTGCCTGTAAAAAATTATTGAAAAAGCCGTAAAAAAACAGCCGAGAACCTAGAGGACCGCCTTCATAAATGTTGATCTTAGAGAAAAATGTTTCCCGTAAAAGTTGTAGCCTATTAAAAGCCTGATATTTTATGTCCTACACAGGTTTTGTTTAAAACCATTATGTTTCGAGAAAAATAGGTAAATGCTCCAATGAGTATATTTAGCTAAACTCCATGTGTTTCGATATTATCTACTTAGGCACTTAACTCCTTGTGGGCCCAAACAAACTCAAACAAGACAAACCCAAGCACCAATGTCGGCCAAAACAAACCTAAACACCAATGTCGGCCAAAACAAACCTAAACACCAATGTCGGCCAAAACAAACGCAAACACCAATGTCGGCCAAAACAAACCCAAACCCAAACAAACTCAGATATGTGGAATCGTGGGATGTGTAGAACACTGGTTTTACAAAGCAGAGTTTAGAAAAATGCACTTATTGGAGCATTATCCCATTTTTCCCGAAACAAAATGGTTTTAGACAAAAACTGTATACAACATAAAAGATCAATCTTTTTACGGGCTAGAACTTTTGTAGGAAACATTTTTCTTTAAGATCAACATTTATTCAAATAAAATAAAAAATCCGTAAACAAAGATTTTGTGACTTTTCACCTTGAAAATCAAATTTGCGGGTATTTTTCCTATCATATTCTCGATGAGTGAGTCAAAATACAAAAGTACACGAAGTTCTAAATTAATCGGCGGTATGGGCTTTTTGGAAGTACACATTTTTACAAACCATGTACAGGATGAATTTGAATAAAACGTTGAATTTGTTTCTCTTATAATCGATGTAATTCCGCCAGGTCAGCCACTCGAGTTGAGTAAAAGAGTGAATTTTTTTGAACTCGTTTATCGATAACGTCGCAGGGGAGGTCGAAAAAATTGGATGTGACGACGAATCGATCGTAATTCCTGCGCATGTAGTTTCCAGCATACTTCTTATCGATTCACCGTGTTTGGACTTTTGAAACTGATCGCATATGTATTTCGTCTGAGAAAAGATCAACGAACACTTTTAAGGGGGAAACACTTTTAGGCGAGGAAAAAGTTTGCTGATTTTCATTATTTCTATTAATAAAAAGTTTTTAACACCATTTTTGAGACTTTGGTTATGTTTCATTACTACTTTTGGCTATTGCATGGTATTTTTTTATTTAGGTGGCACACCAGTTCAATAGTACGTTTTTTCTAGTGATTTTCGTGATTTTTTTTTACGGGAAATGAATGCATATAATTTATTCAAACTTTAGGAATTTTTTGTACATATATTACAAATATTTTAATCTTTTCAAAGCATTTCTTCCCAAAATATGGAATATATGACCTGCCGCCCATCGACGATCGCCATTAGACTTTGCCGTTGGTGGACACTCTGGAGGCCACAGTTTTCATAGGAAATGAATACGGTTTGAAGCTTACTCTAAGAACATGTTTTCCTTGTATATGAACCTAACTGTGACCAAAAATTGTCAATTGCATTATTAGAGGCGTTTAAACAAACGGATATAATTTTGCCATTATTTTATAACCTTTTTTGCTATAAAACATATATTTTAAACAATGATGTTGTCCCAAATTTAGGTTCATATAGAGCGTAATTATATAAGGAAAGTAACTATCACTTTATAAAATTATATGTTAGGAACTTTTTGAACTACAGTGTACACAAATTGAAAAAAATCGTTTCGAGAAAAACGCGTTTGAAAAAAGAATGATCGAAAACAAAAAATTCAAGACAGTAGTGAATTATTCATGCCGCTTTTGGGAACATGTTCTTGAATAGTTTTACTAACAATTGATGGAATTTAAAAAAATCGTTTTTTTAAATTCATCTAAACTGGTTTCCCGCCGTAATCTTTGAAAATGGTCTTCTAAACTGCATTTTCAAAACTGGCGTGACGTATAGCTAAAAAACTAATCGACCAATTCTGATGAAATTTGGTATACACCTTTCTAACCTTATTGTCTGAAACACGAGCCTAAATCTTCTCGAAAATAAAAAGAAGAAATATTTTTTATTGCAAAATGTAGTCATTTTTTCGGAAAATTCAATATTTTTGTTTCAAAGCTTGCCATGTCATCGGTTATCAACATTTCTCACTTTTTCGTGGTTCATATTCTGTATATGAGTGTCCATGAAAGAAAAATCTTCGTTGGTTTTTTTTCAAATTAATCTCGCCGACGCTACGTGTCACGCCGCCTGACAACGTCCACCGCAACCCGTTTAGAAGACCGTGCCATACCTCCACCATTTATATAGATAAATAAAAATAAAAAATACCATGTAACAGCCAAAAGTACTAATAAAACATACCCTAAGTCTCAAAAATGGTAAAGAAATATTTCCTTTTGAAAAAAAATCATGAAAGTCAGCTGATTTCGACAATATTTTTTGGCGCTTACTTTCGCCAGGCACTCGGCCTCTCTGTCGCGAGCCACTGACAGCTGAGATACGTAAAATTCGGCGTTGTTGAAGGTCGCAGGGCAATGGAGAGCAAGGCTACATTTAAAAATAATATTCCAACTAAATTAATTGCCCACGTGATTGGAACGAAGTTTATTAATTATGCCTCTAGCGGAAAAATAATTAATAAATAATTAATTTCGCAGAATTTATTACACGAAGAACACACCTGTCGAAAAATTTCCTCGCATTTGAGGAAGTGCCTTGAAAGGCAACCCTGCCAGCCGACAGCAAGAGAATTTCGTGAAAAAGATCAAGGAGACCGGAAGCTGGCTGATGTATCGAGCAAATTACGACTCTACCGCGAGCTGCAACTTCCCTCAAAGTTCTTACGACGACCATTGCTGAGTAGCTGTCCAATCCCGTTGTTGGCTCGTCGCAAAAGAGCACACTTGGTTCAGTCAATAACTGGCAGTCGTTTTTTTTACACAAAAAAATGCGTCGTTGAAAATTAATAAGGCAAATTCGGATTGCAAATATTAGGCATAATTTTAATTATTTAGGTTTCTTTAAGCCCCCGTGGAAATTGTTTCCCAAATGATTTTTCAGTTATCGAGTAAATAAATTTTGTCACGTGGCTTAAAGAATTGCTGTGTTTGTGTATCGATAAATAAATAAATAAATAAATAAACGAATGAATAAATAAATAAATAAATAGGTAGACGAGTAAATAAGTAAATGCAATGACTATCTATAGCATCGTTATTATTACCTGAACTGCTAAGGATACTCTCTGCCTTTCGCCACCCGAAAGTCCTGATAATTTAGTATTTATACATCGATCCAGACCCAAATCGCCCAAGAGAACAGCGATTCTCTGAGTCCTGAACGCAGCTTTGAATCTTCGATCCATTTTCATTCGCGCCTTGTGGAGAATTGGCAAATCGTTATTACGCGATGTAATACATTTTTTAATTATTCTATCGGCGCCGTTACAACTAGTTCGACGGTTCAGTGCTCGCAACGAAATCTATCGTAACTCGCGGTTATAGCACTGATGTTATGCGTGTACGCGATTCGCGTCGTTTTTAAGGGGTTAGGCTACTGTGAAAACGACGAACACGCGTCCGTCGCTTGAAGCAACGCAAATTAAAAAGGAAGGTCCAACGTATAGCACAGGAATTGTAGATTGAAGGTAACCTTATGATTACAACGATATAACTGCTTGTAAAACTTTGAGTTTTGAGACGATTGATGATACGTTACCATTTGATTCAAGTTTATACAGTAAATTCTTGGTCATATACTGAATGCCTCGAAATTTTTAAACGATCATTTACACCGTTTCTATCTCATTGACTATTGAAGAAACACTTTTTAATATAGGGAGATGCCTACGCTCATCACTGAATGGCAGTTTTACGCAGGAAATTGTGTGAACAAAATGTTTTAAATGTTATGAAAAACTGTCATATCACTCACTCAGAATATATGGCAATGATGACGGAATTGTCAAAACCTCTTTACAGTTAGACAGTTTTTAATTACGAAATAATTGTTCAGCTTTCGACCGTTACTGACAGATTTGGCAGTTACTGACAGATTTGACAGGTACTGACAGATTTGACAGTTTCCGACAGATTTGACCGTTACTGACAGATTTGACGGGTACTGACAGATTTCACAGTTACTGACAGATTTGACAGTTGCTGACAGATTTGACAGGTGCTGACAGATTTGACAGTTTCCGACAGATTTGACCGTTACTGACAGATTTGACGGGTACTGACAGATTTGACAGTTACTGACAGATTTGACAGTTGCTGACAGATTTGACAGTTGCTGACAGATTTGACAGTTACTGACAGATTTGACAGTTACTGACAGATTTGACAGTTACTGACACATTTGACAGTTACTGACAGATTTGACAGTTACTGACAGATTTGACAGTTACTGACAGATTTGACAGTTACTGACATATTTGACAGTTACTGACAGATTTGACAGTTACTGACAGATTTGACGGTAACTGACATTTTTTGACAGGTACTGACAGAATTGACAGTTTTTGACAGGTACTGACAGAATTGACAGTTTTTGACAGTTACTGACAGATTAGACAGTTTTCGATTACGAAAACTGTCAAATCACTCAGTTACTTCATGACTATTTCATCTCCCTTCACATTATGACAACTAGGCACCTTTCTACGTTGAAAAGTGTTTCTTTAATTGTAAATTTTATACAGAGTGTCACGAAATGTCCTGACATTTTTTTGTGAAGAACATACAGTACTAATCTTTGACGGTTGGCATCAGGAAGTATTGAGGTTAACTCATGGAGAATTACACGATCGATCAACGCATAGAAATTGTGAAAATTCACTGCAAATGCAGGGCGAAACAATGCCGTTATTGCAGACGAAGTTTGATGGTCGTGTTATCTTGTGCCGCGGCGATGTGAGTTGGCCATCAAGATCATGCGATTTGACGCCATTGGACTTCTTTCTTCGGGGTTTTCCGAAAGAAAAAGTGTATGCCAATGGTCCACGGATCATGACGGAGCTCAAGGAAGCAATTGGACGCGCCATTGATGAAATTAGTTCGCAATTATGACAAAATGTTATTGAACATTTCGTCAAAAGGGTGAACGTTTGCCAACAGGGACGAGACGGCCATTTATCGGATATTGTGTTCCACACATAACCTCCATGTTTGTACCTTATATTAAAATTAAAATATTCGTACTTTTCAAATAAATAATACGTTTTATTAATGCATTAAAATGTCAGGTTATTTTGTGTCACTCTTTAGAAACGGATTAGACGATCGATTTAAAATTTAGAGGGTGCATTCGGTAGATGACAAAGAATTTACTGCATACATTTGAATCAAATGGAAACATATCGTCAATTGTCCCGAAACTCCTCATGCTTTATTCTCGAAACGGGGATATTACGATATCTGTGGCCCCAAGTTTTGGCCATGCAGTCTTTATATTTGGCCCAAAATAAGACTTTTCTCAAGAATACAAAAAATCGAAATTCGGCTTTTAAGGGGGTGAAACAGAGGTTTTAAATTTTTAATGAGGCGGAGTATTTGGGGATATTACGGTATCTGTGGCCCCTAATTCTGACCACGCAGCCATCATATGTGACCCAAAATAAGACTTTTTTGAGGAGTGGTAAAAATCGAAATTCGATCCTTAAGGGGTTGATACAGGGGTTTTAAAGTTTGTATGGGACATCATATTTTTTTTTGACAGATTTGCTTGAAACTTGGTGTAAATACTCTACAATACAAATAATTGAACACGTATTTCTGCATTTCCTAAAAGTGGACCCTTAAGAGAGTTAAACGGGAGGGTAAAAGTTTGTATGAGACAACATATTTTTTTGTCAGATTTACTTGAAACTTGGCATAAATACACTAAAATACAAATAATTAAACACGTATTTCAACAATTTATGAAGTTTAACCTTTAAGGGGGTTAAACGGGAGTGTTAACGTTGATAAGAGAAAACATATTTTTTTACCAGATTTACTTGAAACTTACTAAATTGATTTGATATAGAACACTAGATGTTTTCCTCTGTGTTTGGTGCGTGTAGACAGTCAAGTAGTACTTTTTTAGCCCCTTAACTGTGTTTGTTTCAGTTGGCATAAATATACGAAACAAATACATGTGTAATTATTTGTATTGGAGTGTATTTATACCGAGTTTTGAGCAAATCTGACCAAAACATATGTTGTCTCATATAAACTTTGAAACCTCCGTTTCACCCCCTTAAGGGTCGAATTTCGATTTTTACCACTCTTGAAAAAAGTCTTATTTTGGGTCAAATATGAAGACTGCGTGGTCAGAATTAGGGGCCACAGATATCGTAATACTGCCCTCGAAACAATGTTTTTCAAAACGGTGTACACGATTTCTCAACATGTAATGAATGGATTTATATGAAATTTGGCACACTTATTTAGTGTAATAGTGGCTTAGTCTTGACCGATGTTTTTCTTCTCAACATTTTTTTCTTTAGTTATCAACAACAATGTCATTTTTTCTCGAAAACCGAAAAAAAAACTTTTCAATTGTTTTTGATTATTGAAACACGATAACAAAAAAAGCTCGGTCAAGTCTTCGTTAATATTATATATTTTGAGAAAAAATGGATCTTTTTTGTTTCGGATCAACCAGGCGACTAAAATCAAGTACACCGTTGAGTCCCTCGTGTTAAAAGGTCCATCACGAGATTGTTCATAACTTCTTTGATTATTCATATATTTTAATGAAGTTTGGTACGAAACTTTGTTAATGTACGTTGAAATACATGTCCAAAAGATTCTTCCATCATCTTACTCATTCCTTAGATTCAATTTTTTTCAATAAGCCTCATTTTCAGGTCGACACAGTAGCCTAACTCCTCAAGTGCTGTGGTTGATTCGATAGTCTCTGGAATCTTACCTATACGTACTAAGTATTCGACTGTTATTATTATTTTTTTTTTCGAAACATCTGTTTTTTCTTCGATGTTGAAAGCCATAATAAATCTTTCTCGCTCGTCTCATAATCACCATAAATTCCATGTGTTCTCGTACTGTCAAGGACTCAACCGCGAGATCCATTTGCGGAACGAATCCGGATATTCTGGACATGACTTGCCGATCTACGAGTTCTCCGTTCAATAAAACATCGCCCGTTGCATCTCCTGCGTTATCAATTTATTTTCCATGGTACTCGTTAATCGTCGATGATAGGTTTGTCGTGTTTTTAGTTTTTTGAGAATGACAAACGACGTATTTGCCGAAATAAATTTCTGGTTGTCCTGCGCCAAATTCATTTTAAAAGAATTGAAAAATTTGACGTCTTTAAAAGTGCACCCTGAAGGTTTGCATATTCATTGTATGAGAATTTAAAAAACTCGATTAATGGAGTTGAAAAAAAAAATTTTTTGGCGTATTCGAGGAGCACAAACCTTTTATTCGTCGACTTATGGTGGCTAGTAAAGTCGTTTTTCCGCACCCACTGTAAAAAAAAGCGATGATTTTTTCGTGAAAACTTATGCAATTTCAATGACACGGAGGAAGCTCCATCGAAATGTTCAAGCAAGAGGTTTAAGGGGTTAGGCTACGGTGAAAATGACGAACACTAATGAACGGATTGACTTAAAATTCTGTACACTTTTTTTCTCAACATTTTTGTCCAAACCATTTTTCAGTCATCTTGCTCATTCCTTCAAAATTAAATCTTATGAATAATTCTGATTTTCGGGCCGTCACAGTAGCCTACCGCCTTAACACTGAATCAGATGAGTGCATTTCTATCCGCCGTGATGAATCCCTACGACTTAATTTTTGAAAATAGCTTTTTAATTTTATTTTTTTAAATGGCTTCTCAACGCTCGAGCAGATAATCGAATTTTTTTATATGATTAATCGGAGTTCTGGCAATATTACCTTGGTCCCAAAATTGCCATCAGAGTTCCCGACTGCACGATACCACTGACTGAAATGCGTAACGTTTAACAGCAATTATTCACAGGCTGATAGCGCGATATACGTGCATCTTAAGGAGTTTCAAGACAATTGACAACATGTTACCATTTGATTGAAATTTATACCACAAATTCTTTGTCGGATACGGAATGCACCCTCCAAAGTTTAAATCGATCGTCTACACCGTCTCTGTCAAATTTACAATGAAATTACGCTGAATGGCAGTTTTACGCACGAAATAGTGTGAAAAAACGTTAAACATGTCATGAAAAACTGTCAAATCACTCAGTATATTATGACACTGATGACACAATTGTCATAATGTACAAGTGAAAAACTGTCAAATCACTGTAAAGCTGTCAAATTGTCAAATCAATGTGAAACAGTCAAATTGTCAAATCACTGTCAAACTGTAAAATCACTGTCAAACTGTCAAATCACTGTCAAACTGTCAAGTTGTAAAATCAAATTGTCATAATGTACTAAGTGAAAAACTGTCAAATCACTGTCAAGCTGTCAAATTGTCAAATCACTGCCAAACTGTCAAATCACTGTCAAACCGTCAAATCACTGTCAAACTGTCAAATCACTGTCAAGTTGTAAAATAAAATTGTTATAAGGTACTGAGTGAAAAACTGTCAAATCACTGTCAAACTGTCAAATTGTCAAATGACTGTCAAATCGTCAAATCACTGCCAAATCGTCAAATCACGGTCAAACTGTCAAATCATTGTCAAACTGTCAAATAAAATTGTCATAATGTACTGAGTGAAAAACTGTCAAATCACTCAGTACATTATGACAATTTCGTCTCCTTTTACGTTATGAAAACGGCATGCATATTAAATGTGTTAAAAAGTGTTTCTTCAATTGTAAATTTTATACAAACGGAGTAGACGATCGATTAAAAATGTACAGGGTGCATTCGGTATATGACAAAGAATTTTTCTGTATAGATTAAAATCAAATGGTGACATATCATCAATTATTCCGAAACTCTGCAAAGTGCATTGTTCTTGCAGCTGCCAGTTGCAATTTCATCGCTGTATATTAACCTCCGTTCAATAGTTGAATATTTTCGGCGTGCCTGTCGCGTAAAAAGCCCATAAGATATCCACCGTTTTTCTTACGCTTGACGGTGTAGGAAATGTTTTTCCACGCGAGTACGAGGAGACTCTGCGGAGCGGTGACACACGCGGGATCTCTTCCATTGAATACCAGCCTCGAATCCGACTTCATCTTCGAATTCAATAAATGCAACCGTCAGCGAGTCAACTTGAATTTACGCGAGTTTTCCATTACCTTTGGCAACATTGACCTATCTTTTTTATCTTAAGGGGCTATACCAGTGTGAACGCTGGAAATTTTTGTGTTTTTCGGGAATTTTTTGGAAGAAAAGTACTCAATTAAGTGTTTCGGAAAATTAATAATATATTTGGCTATATTTGACCTATATTAGATAATTTTTTCATAGAACAATATTGAGATCCAAGTGCGCTGCCTTCGGAGGCGACAAAAGAAAGTTCCTCCACTGCTGACATGATTCCAGCCGATTGAGTAGCTGAAACCGAAAAAGGGAGAAATGACGTGAAACTGGAAGGTAGTTCCTGTACAATGACGTAGGATTTTCGAAAAATACCAAAATCTAACAAAATGGCGTAGTTATGAAAAAAAAGTCTGTTTTCTTGCCTATAAAATGGTCGTTTTTTTCAATGCCAAATCGTCAATTTTTATCCAATCAAAAATATCTTACGTCATTGTAGAGTAAATATATTCAAGAGTATTCCGTTCAAATTTAAAGTCAATCGGATAATTTCTGTTTGAGTTACAATGTCAGCAAATTTGAAAAATCTCATTTCGAGAAAAACGCGTTTAAAGATTTAACTATCGATTTTTGCAAGATAAAATGATATTGATATAAATGATATAAATGATAATGATATTCTTGAAAGTATAAACCGTCGAAAAGGGCCAAAAAAAATCGTTTTTTTTTTAAGTGTCACACTGATATAGCCCCTTAAATTTCAGTGAACCTTCGGGCTATGGCGCGTCTGATTTGTCGTATTTTGCAAAAAACATATTGTTGAAAAAAACGTGATGTCCAGTTGGCAATGGATGAGGATCGCGTAAGCTCAATCAGAGGGGGAAAAAATACTGACGATGGATGTACACAGTATGTGGTAGAGGGTGAGAGGGGGGGGGGGGAAGAGAGGGGAAGAGAGAGAGATCGAAAATGACGACTCACCGAATGACTTATTTTCTATGCCGGACCTCAATGGCAAACAGGGAGTTTATATAATATTACGAGTCCGTTGGATCGGAACCTTTCATTATTTGATTTAATTTTACTGAAATAGCTATGCAAATAAATCCAGGGGAAACGGTAAATGTGGAAACATTTATTAAAGGTTGAAATAAATCTCGAATAAAGAATTGTCTTATTTTGACAAAGGATCATAATTTATGAAAATTAAAGGGGGAAACCTTTCGGCCAGGAAAAAAATTCGTGATTTTCATGATTTTTTTTAAGGAAATATTTCTTCACTATTTTTGAGACTTGGGGCATGTTTTGTTACTACTTTTTGCTTTTACATGGTTTTTTTTTATTAACCTTTAATAATGGCGGAGGTATGGCACGATCTTGTGAATTGCATTTTCAAAACTGGAGTGACGTGTTGGTAAAAAAACTAATCGACCGATTCTGATGAAATTTGGTACAGATATTTCTAACCTCATTGACTAAAACATGACTCTACTACCCAAACAAACCCAGAGAAACCTAAACAAGTGCAAACAAACCTAAAAAATTAGAGGAGCAGAAGAATTTTCAATATTTTTTTTAGCGATGTCCGAAAAGCCGTAACTCCGTGAAAAATCGTACCGGGGGCCACAAACTAAATAATTCAAAAATTAAATAAAAGTATTTTTATTGTAAAATATAGCCATGTTTTCGGAAAATTCCACCTATATATTGCAAAGCGTCTCAGAAGTGAAATGAAAATGATAATCAGCCATTTTTTCCTCACCTAAAGGTATCTCCCCCCCTTAAGTTTCATGGTCGTTCGCCGATAAAAAAGGTCCGTACTAGTTCGCATCAATCGACTTCTGTGTGGGCAATGTGGCCGTGCTTTTTTTTACGTGCAACAAAGATAAATATTCATGGAACGAAAAAATGCGATAAAACGAACCAATAAAAATTTGAGATCGTATTAGAGGTAAATAATGCTTTTGTAATAAAAATTCTTTCAACTTACCACGACTTTGACGTTTCGTCTCGTTTGTTGCTGAAACACTCAGATATTCACTGGACGAAAAATGATCGTGCAACAATTATCCAAAATGCTCAAAAACTATCAAAATAAAAAATTCTTCCCATACAGGAAATATAAAAAAATGAGCTCAATTTCCAAATAAAATGTTCTCCCCGACAATAATAACATTCAGTTATTATTGTAGTAACTGTAATTGATAATAACTGTAATAATAACATTCAGTTATTATTGTCATTTGAATAAAGTTTCCGAATAAATTGAATCCGAGCACCAATGTGACGATTGAAAAAAATCGATTTATTTTGCATTATCTCAAAGTATACATGTTCAAGAATTTATGAAAAAAAATTGAAGTTGAAATATTGAAAATTGACCAAGTTACATACGATTTAGTGAGAGCAGGTAGCGCAACGATTTTACGTGGACTAAAACTTTCAATCGCGTTTTTCTCGAAACGACTTTTCTCGACCTAGCCAGAACAATGACTCTAGCTATAATTTACCGATGTTCAATTTTGAAAAACTAAAATTTCCGTAATTGCAGTAGCTATCGTTGTACGTAGCCGTTTTTTCGTTTCGTATTTTTTAAGGGGTTACCCCCACTTGCGATTTTGAAAAAATCCATTTTTTATTGCATTTTTTTGAAGTATAAGTATCTGAGAATATGTCCTGAAAATTTCAAGTCGATCCGAACAAAATTGACTGAGATATGAGCGTTGAAAGAGAAGAATCCGCGTTGAAAGAGCGTTGAAAGAGAAACTTTAAACGCGTTTTTCTCAAAATGGCATTTCTGAAGTCGGTGACCAAGATTACTCGAACACTAATGAACCGATCTTCTTGAAATTTTGCAGGCTTATTTAATACATAAAAATGTAGTCTTTAATCGTTCGATTTTTTTTCGAAACAAAATGGCCGTTTTATAGCCAAAAAACGGCCGTTTTTTTCGTTAAAATCGAACCATTAACTTTGACTGTCCGCCATTTTGTGAAAAATGAATATTTTTTAAAATCCTTCGATTAAAGACTAGTTTATACTTATATTTGACTAAATCCATCCGCATTTTTTTTTCAGATGATCCACTTCGCCGCGATGTTGGTCACCGTAAACCGTGTATATAAAAACATTATTTCATTGACGGACATTTGCCACTAAACAACGTAATATTTTTCAATAAAAAAATTACTGAAAGTTCTTCAAGATGTGTTCTTTAAGATGGTATATTGATCGATTCAAAAAGTTTTGTAGTTTTCTTTTAAAAAATTCATGAAAAAGGTCTTTTTTTTGCGCTACAAGTGGGGGTAACGCCTTAAGCCCCTGACTATAAGTAAGAAGTTCACGAAAAATTATACGTTTTTTTTTAACCCCCGCAAATTTGTGATTTTTCTTCGTAAATCGACTACATGCAACAACTACACTTACATAGATTATAAAACTTTTTTTATTTTTATTTCTCAGACCATCGATCTGGCCATTGGTCGACGTTTTTCATGCAAAGGCTCTCTTGTACCTGAATAACGTTGTCAATTTTATAAAATAAAAATTTACCCAAAATAAGTTCAATGTATGCCTAATATACCTTTTTTTACCAAATCCCAAAAAAATAATCTAGTTGACAAAAAAAATCGGAAAGACGACCTTTTTTTACCCGTCCCAGTGGCGTCGTCCCTTAATTCGATTCTGTCTCTTTCAATTCAATCAAATTCGTGAATCAAATTACGTCCTAAAGATTGCTTTTCTTCCAATTATTGAAAATTGTTGGAACAAAACTAGTAGGGCCATCTTTTACACATCTCGTTTTGGATAGGGTGCATTTTTTTAAATTTTATTTAAGGCCTTGGGCCACAGTAACGCGTGTAAAATCATGTTCGAATTTAACAATTTTTTTTCGTATGAAAAAGTGATTCACTCATAAAATTAATTACACATTTATTTAGTATGAATCTCAAGCTGTTAGAAATTTTTTTTTTCTATGTACAAAATGGCTGACTACTCGAAACGGCTTTTTTGCAATTGGCGTGACAAATAACTTCAACAATTTTCACTCGATTTACTTCAAATTTAAAAGTTATGTTCCTAATTGCATTTCGCAGAGAAGTACGTACGGAATTTCTGATCAATCGAAAACTTTTCATTTTACGAGCAGTTTATGAGCAGTTATAACGAGTTTTTTCACTGAAAGTTAATTTCTTAAGTTCAAATACCTACAACTTTTTAATAAAACAATTTTTTTTCTCATTTCGTACGTACTTCTCTAGGTATTCTAATGTAGATTGACGAGAATTGTTTCATTTTGTTCTAGGTAAAAAATTGTGGATGCTAAATGTCACGACGTGGAGCGCCTAAAAAAAAATCACAAAAGAAAATATTAGTAGTCGGCCATTTTGTACATCGAAAAAAAAAAACATTTTTTCTAACATCTTGATATTCTTACTAAATAGATGTGTAATTAACTTTATGACTGAATCACTTTTTCATACGAAAAGAAATTGTTAAATTCGCACATGATTTTATACCCGTTACTGTGGCCTAAGGCCTTAAGGCACAGTGCATTAGGCGTTCGCGAGTATAAATTCAATAAGAGTCCACCTGGGGAATGACGCGGTTGAAACGAAATGGGCGAAAAAAAAGTTGCGTCGGTCTCGTATGTCACGTGGTCGCGAGCCCTGGAAAAATGACCGAGGGATCCAGTCGTTACGGTTACTTCGGGGTGACTGAAGCCGCATATAACGCTTTTGCACCACGTTCACTCGACGCACGTACTTTCGTACGAAGATCCAACTTGCTGTGGGGGAAGACTCTTCGCTCCTTATACTACGAGTGAGTTGCGTAACGCGTCGGATACTTCGGTACGTGTGTTATTCTACGGGAGGTCTTGAACGCCTCGACACAATTGCACGAAGAACTAAAGAGCTCGAGAAAATTAATTGAAAAAAGGGAAAAAAACATTTTTTGTCGTATGACAGACCGAGGGTTAAAAAAATCATTATCAAACCATTGTTTCTCTCCAAAATTATGCAACGAAATTACATTTTTTTGTAATGGCGAACAAACGGTAGTCCAGATTAGAGGTTGGAGCTTTTTCTATTGGGATCTGTCAAATGGCGGTATGACATCTGGTGGCGAAAAATCAAAGTACATTCGGAGCAAAACCTTCAATAGCAATTATACGTAGCTGTGCGAGACAAGTATTTATTTGCAATTAGAAACATAAAATCGGTGAAAATGGGATGCGCGAAGTTTTCTGCGCGTAATAACTACCGAAAGAACATTAAACGTGCTGTGAAAGATTGCGAAAGCACTTCGAGTAAGGAGTTGGAAGTCCGTTTCCACAAGTATTCCATTGCAGGGAAACGCTTTGTGTACGTGAAAAAATATTTCGGAAATGTACAAAAAAATTTATTAATTAGAGGCTTGGATGAGAACCTTGAAAATTAATCAAGTCAATTCAGGCACGAGAGTGTGCTCACTGCATTTCCGGAAGGACGATTATATACTACCGGGTACGTAACCTCAAAACAGCTAACGGAGTAAAGGCTGCTTTATCCACTTAAAAAACCAACAACATGCACCCATAGGGTATTACAAACTTTTTTCAAAGGTGACTCAATTTGATCCTTTGGTGGTAATAAACGACTAGATTTTTTATTTCTGTTTTATGAAATTGATAAGTGCCATACACTTGTAGAATTTTTATTGTTTAATTTCCGCGTAAAAACATGCAGAAATTTGGCTATTTTTGGCAGCTCTAAAATCGTGACCTAACGCCTTACCCCCAGTTCTAAAATCGTGACGTAACCTTTACCCCCCCCCCCCCCCCCCCCCCCCCCCCACGTACGTAGACCGTAACGCCTCGCCGAACCCCCCAAATTGCGTTACGTAACTTTCATAGGCCCCCTTAATGATGTTGTGGACATTTTTTTAGCATCACGCTCGGCGCTATCTTTAGAAATAACGGGAACTGGATTTTCCAAAACACCAAGAAAAGTCATTTTTTTGTACTATTTCAAATCGATATTAAGTTTGGGAAAAAATATTCCTCTGAAATACTAAAAGGCACTTGTAGAGGATTCAATCAAGTTTCCGAAATCCTTCTTCCGCTCGCTGTACGATAATCAATTTATGAGATATCGATGATCATAGGAAAAAAGCTGTTTTTTCATTCAAATGGCATTTCAAAAAACGCCCAAACCCAAAAAACCAGATAAACCCAAACAAAACAAAAAAAAATTCATTTTTTTCAGCGATGTTCGAAAAGTCGTTTTGAAGCGTTAAAGCTCTAGTTTAGGGGGCGTGCACAAATTATGTATCGCCAAATTTCACAATTGTTGACCCCCCACCCCCCACGTAACAGGACCGTAACGCCTGGTCTAAACCCCCGTTCAGACCAGGCGTTACGGTCCCGTTACGTGGGGGGTGGTGGGTCAACAATTGTGAAATTTGGCGATACATAATTTGTGCACGCCCCCTAAACTAGGCGTCCAGAGTTTACTAGGCAAACCCCCCCCCCCCCTTGACTAGTAAACATGGACGCTGCACCAATTGTGAATACGTTTTTTTTGTGAAAGTGAGTTACAATCCCTGTCATTGGTGCATTGTTCCTAAATGTAAGAACACTAGTGTAAAAACACCGGGTAAGTTGTGGATTGAAATGCCAGTTCATATAAATATGAGGAAGACTTGGTTAAAACTTGCGAGAAGAGATCCAACGTCGTAGTCCGAAAAAAAACTCATTTGTTCTTTTTTGAGGTACAGATAACTATTTGAAAATTTGGAATTAACTATGACAAACGAGAATATATCGTTGACGCTTTTTTTCACCGGTTAGAGAGTAATACGTCTACCGCTTTCTTCGTTTACTATGTCAATGACGTCACGTCGGAATTTATTATAGCGGCTACCGTTATGCATGTTCGTTAAGGCCTTAGGCCACAGTAACGAGTATGAAATCATGTGCGAATTTAACAATTTTTTTCGTATGAAAAGTGATTCGGTCATAAAATTATATACACATCTTTTAAGTATGAATATCAAGCTGTTCGAATTTTTTTTTCAATGCACAAAATGGCCGACTACTAATATTTTCTTTTGTTATCTTTTTTCAGGCGCTCCGCAGCGTGACATTTACCATCCACAATTTTTTTCCAAAAAACAAAAATTCTCGTCAATCTACATTAGAATACCTAGAGAAGTACGTATAGAATTTGAAAAATATTGTTTTGTTAAAAACTTGTAGGTATTTGAACTTGAGAAATGAATTTTAAGTGAAAAATTTTTTGTTCTGTTTTCAACGAAGATTGTTTTTCATTAACACTCATACGCAGAATATGAACGGAGAAAAAGTGAGAATTGTTGAAAATCGATCAAATAGTACGCTTTGGAAGAAAAAGATTGAATTTTCCAAAACAATGGCTAAATTTTGCAATACAAAATACTTATTTTTAAATGTTCAAAAACATTTAGGGTCATGTTTTAGATAATTGATTTTCAAAGTGGTGGGCGCGCCCTGGGGCGGCGTGACGTCATATCAAGCGCGGCGCTAGTGTGGTGAGCGGGGAGCACTCGACCGCCGGCGTACGCCACACCACTCGCGTGGTAATTTGTACGAACTATAAAACTGTGATGAAGGGGAGGGGGGAGTATTTTAATTTAAAGTAGTTGGGGGGGGGGGGGGGCGTGGAAGATAAAACTATGGGAACCCCTGTTTTAGTTATGTGGTTATAAGGTTAGAAAGATTTTTCCCAAATTTTATCAGAATCGGTCTATTAGTTTTTTAGCTATACGTCACGCCAGTTTTGAAAATGCAGTTTAGACGACCATGCCATACCTTCGCCACTTTTAAAGATTAAAAACAATAGCATGTAACAGCCAAAAGTAGTAATGAAATACACCCTAAGTCTCAAAAAGGATAAAGAAATCTTTTTTTTTTAACCATGAAAATCAGAAAAAAAAATTTCGCCTGAAGATATCTCCCCCTTAAAGAATGGTAACTGGATTAAAGAATTATGAAAAAATAGTTGATTATTCTTTAAGGTATCGCAAAAGTTTGATATTAATGTTAAGATGAACATGTGATTAAAGTTTCATATTTCAAGTGTGATAGGTGATTATCGACTATTGTGTAAATTTTATTCACCAAAAATATCATTGTGAACAAAACCACTTTTTTCCTCATACCGACCCCCTAGCCCCCCCCCAGAAAAAAAACGCTCGTCAGTGCTTACGAGAAATATCGGAAACTAATTTTCAACCGTGTCTCCAACTTGCGGCTCGGTCGGTATTTCACATTGCGGCTCGGTCGGTATTTCACATCGTCTTAAAGTGTCTGGCCCACACATGGGTCCGTGCCTTTTCTGCAAGAACTGCACTGAGGATTTTATTTTTCGAAAAAAATGCGTACATATTTATTTGCATAATACAACAAATGGAAGAGTTTGGCAATAGAAAAAATGTCAACAAAAGTGCATTCGTATTCTGACAAATAGTTATCTAGCCAATGTAGTTTTATTGTAACGATATATCGTTTCGGAAGCACGTGGTAATAACTTCACGAATGAAGAATTCTTGTCGTATTTCCCTTTATTCGTCATTTTCACTCTCGCGTTCTCTCAAGGTACCAAAAACTCGATCGATTCCGTTATCTCCGGTCGACAAGATAGAACTCTCGAGTACCCTAGGCTCGACGCCGTTGGAGAGAGCGATTAGTTCACGGAATCGCCGTGCGAGAGTGCGTGGCGCCAGCTACGAGACTCCGATGCAATTGCGAACGTGGGACTATACTAAAATATTCCATTCCACTCGAAATATGTGCGAAAAACGATCGGTATCATATTTTGCTACCCCGATCGCGATCACGCCTTGAAAAAAGTCCTCACCACGTTTAACAGTATTTTCTCGCTTCGAGATTATCGCACAAGCCCTCCAGAGGCGTAAATAGACAGCAGCCATTCGTTCCTTCCTTGAAATATTTCCAAAACACGAAATCGATAAGCCATCCAAGTTTTTTAAGCGGTTTCGTTAAATCCGCGAGTCTCCGAGCATATCGGAGGAATTCGCGCGCGATCCCGTTCAAATAGTAGAATCGCCATAATGGGCTACATTTACTTAGGTGGGTCAAAAAATTGCATTTTCCAAAAACATTTTTATTCGATAGTACCACCTTTTAGCTATATTTCTTGAAAATTTCATTGAAATATTCAACCGGGCAAACAAGAACAGCACCATACTTCAAACTTCAAACGCGTTTTTTTTTTCGAAACACTGCTTTCAAAGTCGGTGGACATTATATCTCGAGAACCACTTAATGGATTGTTTCCAAATTTACAAGAGATACGACGAGAAACATTCATAGGTCGTTGACGATCTCACTTTTTTAAAATCGATCTTCATTTTTCAATAGTTACGTAAAAATGACGACATTTCTCATAGATTTTGTGTGCCCGAGTTTCAACTGGTTGCCAATTTGTTAAAAAAAATCATTAAAAAAATCGACGATCGTCAACGACTCCTATTTATTGTTAACTTGAATAATCCGTTTGGTTTTAAGATTTCAAATGGACCGTTCAAGCTGGACAGTGTCCACCGCCAAACGTCGCGAAAGAAAATTTCATCATCTGCCGGCGGTTATGTTTTTGTTGTTTTTCTGTATTTTTCGGTGATTTTTTTTTCAAAAAGCACACAATATATGTACCTATGTTTAAAAAAAATGCGTTTCTTTTTCACTAACCATTTCCCAGAAAAAAAAATTCGGCATTTGGCCATTTTTTTTGGGGCCTCTAGGAAGAGGTGGCCCCATAAGCGAAGCGTCGCGATGAGAGGAGTTCGTACAACTTAAAATATCGAGCGTACGGCGATGCGAGGAGCGTTTAGTCTCGTTTCAAAATGGCCGTTGGTTAGTCGGACTTTAGACACGCGCTATTAGAAAATGTCCTCGATCGCGCAGTCTTTCCTTCCCATCTTGCAAACAAGTCGACAATTTTACGTTACGCGATTACATTTTCTCGTTCCGTTCTTTTAATCGCTACAGTCTCGAGAGTGTTTTCGTTGGTGCAAGTGAGTAGTGTCATCGTCGTCGAGTGTGACGTGCGAGCCGTAGACTGTCACCTGCTTTATTACGGTCTTTTCGACTCTCGCTGTACCACCGCGCCCATCACATTCTCGCACGGTTTGCCTGCCTAATAAAGCAAGCGACGATCTCGACTGCACTTCGCGTGTGGACTGTGCGATTCACCACGTCCAGGTGTAACCTCCTCGCACTCGCATTACGGACTCCCGCGAAAATGTACAAACTCATTTATCTGCATATATGTACACGCAAGTCCTTTGACTATAGTTGGAGGATTTAACGGAACTCGCTGACGCTGTAGGCGCTTCGACGTCCGATGTTGGTACGCCTGCGTATATAGATATACAATGTGTAGAAGCACGCTGTACTATGTATACACGTGTATGCGCATCCACGCACGCAGTGTGGATGCTTGGATAGGTTTTTCGATGCGAACTCAACGCCGCCTGCTGTTCAATTAGAAAGTTCAGCTCTCGAGTAGGGTAAAGCGACCAGTGAACGCACGAATAACGACACTGTAGGATTCAGATGGACTGCATAATGAAAATATGAAAACTGATTTTTCAATCGCTATAGCTGAGGACAGATATTATTCCGATGGTAGAAAATATTCTAATTGCAACGAGTAATATTCGAGGAATTGATTAATAAGTAACTAAATGACTAGACCGTCAGTGAATGGACAAAAGGACCAGTAATGGACACTCGACCGCCATTAAGGGGCTACATCTAACCTTGAGGCCCGCAAAAAATTGACAAATTTCGATTTTTTTTCTTCTGGGAAACGGTTGGTGAAAAAGAAACGCATTTTCTTAACACCAAGGTACATATATTGAAAGCCTTGAAAGAATCACTAAAAAATACAGAAAAATAATTTTTTTAAACATGGCCGCCGGCAGAGGATGAAATTTTTTCTCGACCTTCGGCGGTGGACACTCTCCAGCTTAAACGGTCCATCCGAGATTTAGAAACGAAACGAGCTATTCAAGTTAACAATAATTACGAGTCGTTGACGATCGTTGATTTTTTAAATAATTCTTTTTAGCAACGTGGCGACGTATTGAAACTTGAGCATACAACATCTATGAAAAAAAGTCGCCATTTTTACGTAACTGTTGAAGAATGAAGATCGATTTTGAGAAAGTGAGATCGTCAACGACCTTTAAATGTTTCTCGTCGTACCTCCTATGAATTTGGGAAGAATCCATCGAGTGGTTCTCGAGATATCATGTCCACCGACTTTGAAAACAGTGTTTCGAGAAAAACGCGTTTGGATTTACAATGAAATTTTGGAATATATCAATGAAATTTTTGAATATTTCAATGAAATTTTTGAATATTTCAATGAAATTTTCGGGGAATATAGCTAAAACATAATACCATCGAATAAAAATATTTTCGGAAAATGCAATTTTTTGACCCACCTAGGGAAATGTTGCCCGTTAAATGGACGTGTAGTGTGAATGAACGCTGTAGAAGACGACGATTTATTATTTATTGTTATCAAATGCCACATTCGGAGATCACTGCGTTGCACAACGATTATAATATTCTCGTACATATGAGTATTTAATTCGTTATTTCGATTTCGTAGAAAATGCACAAACCTTTTTCGCATCTTAACGCGACATTATAAAAAAAAAACTAAGGAAGTTTGATGCGACAGAGAAATAGATAATTTAATTTTGTCATCATTTTCAAAACGAATGAAACAACTTTATGACAATATTTTATGAAATGTACATTGACATTCTTTAGCAGTAATTAATTTCGCAGTTTTCAGCAGATGACCTACATTTTTTACTCTGCTTCGAGAATTATGAGAGCAGAGACTATATGCGTATTCACTGAAAAGAGGTTAAAATACAGCAGCAGTGAATAAACACGTATAATTCTGACCGATTATTGGGAATTTTTTTTTTAATGTTGCAAAAAATCAAAGTTCCATTCTATCTTGAGGGGTAAGGCCACAGTAGAATTTTCAAAAAATCGATTTTTTTTCACGAAAACGGTGTTTTATCATCATAAGAATAAGTTAGTATTCGATTTATAGGAAAAACATTTTTTTTCACCGACTGAGCGTACAACTATAAATAAACCAATAAAATTTTCAACTGCCATATATTTTTCTTCTGGGTGAATTAAAAAAGCTGAAAAAATCGTGACATTATAACTTTTCTCAGGTTTGAAAAAAATGTGTTAAAAAAACACTTTAACGTGCTATGAAAATGATTTAAAAAGACTTTTTCAACGACTTTTTAAATTCACTTAGAAGATAATTATCTTTTACGTGAATTTCCTTCATACTGAAGAAAATAAACTTTGGTTTGATTCAATAGGTTGTTTAGTTTTTTGCTACCACGCCCGCCAAATTGGAAAAATCGTGAAAATGAAAACTGGAGAAAACGCGCTTTAAAGTTTTCAATAGGAGGAATTATCAATATCAAATATCAATCGCTTCTCTGCTTTTGGCCATGTATCTTCGAAAATATTTACAATTGGCCTCTATAACTTTGTAAATATATTCTCGGATAGTTTATCTATCGATTTAGGCAATAAATATAACGATTTTTCGGACCTTCTAATTCAGGCTTATGCCTTAAGTCGTTATGAGACCAAAATCGAAATGCTTGTAAGGATTGAAATTTGTATCACCGAGAGATTACTTTAAAATGCATGGAGAGATTTTTAATGTTCAAGTTGAACCTTTATCCATTTGGTAATACACGTGGCACCTCGTAAACACTAGTTATACAGCTGTAGGGGCTAAAATAATACTTTAATTGAAATTATAAATACTGAGAAAATCATGATTATAGTGTTAGGAATGTCATGTTGTAAAGTTCAACGCCTTCACTACATCGTTTAATAATGGTCGTGTTCGTTGGGTCTCATCATATTGATACAAACAAGTGCGCATGCGCATAATGATGCGCAACGCGCAACTGCGCAATAAAACGAGTGATGCGCAAAACGAATGACTCGTTTCATTGCGCAGTTGCGCGTTGCGCATAATTATGCGCATGCGCACTTGTTCGTATAAAAATGATGAGACCCAACGATCACGACCAATAATACTCGAAAAAAATATGTGAATTTTGAGCTCGGACGGTTTGTTTTCGTACATTAACGAAAATTGTAGGTTAAACGTGCCGACACCACGTTAACTGCCTCTGGCGAGTAGTTTTCTCGACTTTGTCGAATTAAAAAGTCTTTATAAATTGTTGAACGTTGAACATTTTTCACCGTGTAGATAACCTGAAGCCGACGACGCTTTAGCGATAGTCAGTCGTGCCAATGGCAGAAACGGCCGCTATTGCAAAGTCTATTCTATTTGCTTGAATAAAGTTGCAACATATATATATTTGATTGCAAAAACAACAACTATTAATATATTTTCCCGGTTAAGAAATATTTTTCACCAATATTACGAGTTGGATATTGGCTAACAATAATTTATCTTTACATGAAATGTTATTCACAAGAAGTTGGCAGCCTGTCGAAAACTCATTGTATTTTCATCCTCACTGTTGCAGCCAAGGAACGGTATCGAAAGTCCTTAAGTAATTAAAGTGAAACTTACACTCAAAACTTATATTGAAAAAATCACGTATAAGTTTGCATCGTTAGAATGCAACGAAAATTAATTCTTTCCAGTGGCTCAAATTTTTTTGGTTGGTGTCGGCTTTGAAAATTAGCCAACATTTTTTGAGTATTCTTATAAGAGATTTACGAGCTCAATTTGCAAAAAAAGGCATGACTATGGAGTTTGCACCGTTGGAACGCAACGAATTTTTTCCCCGTTTTTTTTTTCAATTTCTTTGTTTTTATAATAATTATTATTGCTTTTTGTTTATGCTATTTATATTATTATTATTATCATTATTGTTATGGGTTTGCATAAGCTTCGACCCCATACGGAGGTCGATTTTCAATATTTTTGTCTGGTAACATCTATTGGGATGACGAAGTCGAGATTTTAGACACAGTTAATACGTAATCTTGCCGAAGTTGAGTATTTTTTCTATTGAAAAATATTGAAAAACAATAAAGTTATTATTATTTAAACAAAGTGCCTCCGTTGCTGCAACCAGAGCGATCTGAAATGAAAAAAGTACTTTCACAAGTACTTTTGTAAAAGTACTTTTTACAAAAAATACTTTACAAAAAACTTTTGCAAAAATACTTTTACAAAAGTACTTTTGAAAAATACTTATACAAAAAGTACTTTTGCAAAAAATACTTCTACAAAAGTACTTTCGCAAAAAAAAATACTTTTACAAAAAGTACTTTGTTAGTATAATAGTAGAATTTTCGTACGACTGCATATTTTCGAAATGTTGATAATGATAAAGATGGCAAGCCGTTTAAAAAAGTTCGATTTTTGACAAAAAAAAACAACTTTAATAATTTGTTTTTGATAAATGGATAAACACATCAAAAGATCATCCGTTCGTATCCGGCAATCTGGCCCTTCACAAAAGTCGTCATATCTCGCGATGTGTTGGGAATGTTTACAAAATCTTTGTTGTACATAAAAGTCAAGCCACTAGATTATAAAACTATGCAACAACAAAAAATTGTATTTCAATGGGGCGAAGAATGAGATTTTTCTTCTTTTCAAAATCGTCTCGGAGAAAAGTGAGTAACGGATTTTCATTTTTTTTTTCATTCGACAACTTAAAGTTATAAAGAAAAAAAAATAGAAAATCTGGTTGACGTGTGTAGCTGCTGCGATTTTTTGGATGAATATTTGAGAATACGATGTATCGGACTTATTGTCGTCCGTTTATTGAAAGGATGCCGATAGACGATGAAAGACGCCTTCTCACAGGTCAATCACCGTTTTTTTTCCAGCTAGTTGAAAGGCCTCGATTTTATTCTCGCATAGATTGCGGCCAATGTAAAAAGAGATAACGAGAAAAAGAATTAGGTGTGACTAATGAACACGATCATGTCTACGGGGGTACCGGTGTACTTTATGAAAAAGCGCGAGAGAACCCAAAATTGGATTCCCGAGGAGAAGAATGCACTTTTGGAACTTATTGGCAAGCACATAGATACTCTCGAGAACAAGAGGCTCGACACTGCGGTCACCACACTCAAGAATCTCGCTTGGGAGAAAATATATCGCGATTTTCGTCGCCAATTCACCGCCGAACGTGACATCACGAAGATCAAGGCCCAATGGTCGAGAATGAAGTCACAAGCGAGAATGGAGATGTACACATTTGCTGCCAAAGTAAGCCTCTGTCAATAATAACTCTAAGCGAAACGAAAAAAAACAATAATACGTGAACTTCAAATTTGAAAAAAGTCCAGGGTTTTCTAGGTTGTGTACATATTCATTTTTTCACGGTCGAACCCTCATATCGAGAAAATTCAATACCACAAGGCCATCAATTGAGAAATTAAACTATTATTTTTTCATCATAAAGACCAAGTGCGGTTTCTATAGCAAAGTATTTTTCTTTTTTTTCTAACAATTATCAACGATATAGCACTTTGAAATTGTTGTTCTGTTCGGCTCGGCTGAAACGCGCTAAGAGCAGTGTTGCCAGGTTAGGAGATTTCCTCCTAGATTTAGGAGTATTTTACCTGGGTTAGGAGAGAAATAGGGGGAAAAAATTTGTAGGAGATTTTTAGGAGAATTCTGAAGCGTGAGGGTATTATAAATTTCCGAGGTTTTTTTTCTTCTCAAAACAAGTTTTGAAAAACCAACCACAAGTACACCAATTCCTAGTGAACGCAAACAAACAAGAAAGCCCAAACAAACAAAAACAATCATTCACACCCAACCGATACAAGCTGCGAAACAGGGGTGGGGTTGAAATTCCGAACTTCGAATGACCAGAAGGCTCAAAATTCCAAATTTATTAGCTACCACTCAATACTTCTAGAAATGTATAATTCCAATATTTTGTATACAAAATTATCATATAACCGAAAATAATAGTACAGTAAGGAATTGAATGAAAATGACCATGGGGCCGACTGATAAGGTGTCGACCTGAAAGCACGGCGCATAAAATAAGTATCAACTTTTCATGTTTAGAAAGTTCATAGTTCCGAAAAACTAGTATTAGAACTTCGGGTTCCTGAATGGCCAAGGTTTGTACTGGGAAAGGTTCCGAAAATAAGAATATCAATAAAAATCATGGATAGCTAAACATCCTTACAGTATATATTCGCAATAAAATGTAAGGACGATAACACTCTGAAAACATTCTACCACGAAAGATGAAAACTCCGAAAGAATACTACCCCGAAAGATCAAAACTCCGAAAGAATGTTACCCGAAGGATCAAAAGTCCGAAAATCTGAACACCGTCACCAAGCGTTACGGTGGTAGTGGTGCTGCCATCTAGCCGCGCTCGGCTTCACTTGCTATCTGCTGTATGCGTGAATTTTCGGGATTTTGAACGTTCTGAACATTCTGTATCGGAATCTTATACTATCTAAACTTCAGTTTTCGCAAACTGGATGTTCGAAGCTATAATTCCCGGAATCTAAATCTTTCGTACACCTGACGAATCTCTTATTAGCCTTAATTATATTTAAACTTTCTGGTATAGTTCGTTTTCTATAATAAAAAATTCGCAATTTTGTGGCATGTTAAATATTACACATTCGTTGTTTTGTACATCGTATTACTGGTCATTCTGATAAAGCGTTGATCTTCTTCATACTATTTCTGAAAATTATGTCGTATGAAAATAATATTGGTATCCTTCTTTATCGCTACTCGTACCGTACTACACCAATTACAGTCAACTGTGTAACCTTTCGCTGGCATGAGCTTTACAAAACTTGTAGTTTCGAAATATTAAAATTCGGAATTTTGAGCCTTCTGGTCATTTAAAGTTGGGAATTTCAACCCCGCCCCGCGAAACAAAATGTCGGTCGCAATGATCGAGGCTATAATGCACGTTCGACTCACGCTCAGCGGTGATTGCTGTGACTTTAAGCCGACAGCTCGTATGTTGAAACGTTTCAGCTCTGAGAATATTTATAATCATATAAATGACAGCAATGTTGGAACCGTCGATACATTTTCTGACAATTAGGGCCGAAATTTAGCTATTCATGCATCAGTGAATTCTTCATTGCAATAAGTATCAATCCGATGGGGAATCTATTCTGTGCTTATTCTGTTCGTTATCGTTTTCGCTTTAAAATGCCGCTTCGTGCATCGTGCTACGGGTATTTTTCGATCTATGGCAGATTTTCAAAGAGAGACCATCAACTTTAGCAAGTTTTTTCCACACTTTTTTAATAAAAATTGACGGTTTCGGGAGAATCAATAGTGACTTTGTATTCAGGGGGAAAAAATACGTAAAATGGACTTGGATTGTACCGTCTTCAATAAGTATAAGTTACACGATAGAATAGTTCAAAGTATATTCTCGCCTAATAAGTAAATAATTGTAATAATAAACGAATATATGGACAAATATAAAAGCGGGTTTCTTGTAATATGCAAATTCAAAAAGAAATAAATCCCTCCAAGGCTCAAAGACAGATTACCATACCACGATAAATGTTTTTACCGACCGTACGTTTTATCTCACTACAACAATTATTTCATAAAAAAAGTATTCATCTTCATCTATAATTCGCACAGATCGCAGCAATCAAGTTTCAAAACAAAATACTCAATACACAAGTAGGAAATGCATTTTAAATAATAGCCATGGGTCAAATGTCGTCAAAAGACGACATTTGAACGATCGCGAAAATGACCCTTCATTTACAGCACTGTTCAGGCCAGTGGCTCGGTGATGGCTAGGAGATTTTTAGCGGGAACCAGGGATGGTCTAGGGGGAAGCCGCCAGAACCATCTGGCAACACTGATCCGAAGTTATCCGAGCGCTCTGTGACGTCACCGTACGAAAGCCGGTATACGAACTACTCGTCTAATACGAATTTTCTGTCAACAATGGCAACGACAAAATCCTATAAGGCTTGTTTCATTTCTCTTTGCTCGAATACGACGAAAAGTGCCCCTAATAAGGTTTTTCTGAATGTGCCACAAGACGTGAAACGTCGAAATCGGTGGTTCGATGCAGCACGACGTGTTAATCCGAAATCATCGTCCACTTATTTTTGCTGTGAAGACCTGTTAGATGAAAGTGTTAACGTGTTATAATATAAACTGTAGTGAAATATATTTTTTTAAGTACGTCTTTCTCAATATGCTTATGATACGTAGCGATAATAAGTGGACAATTTATCAAGCCTCTCCTAACCTCAAAATCCACGGTCGGCAAATTACTCGAATTTGCTTTCACAAATCCAACTTCGCACATCATTGCACAAAAATTAAACTAGTTTACGACTTTTTGAACATGCTCAAGATGTTGTCCGATATAAAATGACACCAAATTGTACACTTGTGTACACGAGCGTGTAATCCGTATGCATAGCCTATGCGCTCGCGTTCGAACGGTGACGTCACAAGCGCCAGCGCCGATAGCGTGGCGTTTTGGCGCCAACATGTATAGTTTGAATTATCGTGATATAACACAATTCATAATTATTTTCAAAATTACTTCAAAGACAAACCCTTTTGTCATTCTGTTTTTTTTGCACGAAAGATTAATTCTCAATAAAAAAAATCGAACATTTTTTTTCTAACTCAATTATTACGCAGGGCCCTAGGCGAGGAAAAAAAATGCTGTTTTTCACGATTTTCTTAAAGGATTTTTTTTCACCATTATTGAGTTTTAAGGTATGTTTTATTACTACTTTTGGCTGTTAGATGGTATCTTTTTTTGCATTATTCTTAAAAAAAGGCGGAGGTATGGCACGGTCTTCTAAACGGGTTGCGACGGATGTTGTCAGACGGCGTGACACGTAGCGTCGGCGGGATTAATCTGAACAGAAACCAACGAAGATTTTCCTCTATGAACACTTATACGCAGAATATGAACCAAGAAAAAGTAATAAATGTCGAAAATTGATGAAATGGTACGCTATGAAACAAGAAGAGTGAATTTTCCGAAAAATGGGCTACATTTTGCAATAAAAAAATTACTTTTTTTATATTCAAAAACATTCAGGGTCATGTTTCAGACAATAAGGTTAGAAAGATTTACACCAGATTTCATCAGAATCGATGGCGTTGAAGTTTGCATCGTTGGAACGCAATGAAAGTTCTATTTGACATTTTATTTGCCATATTTCTGTTGTTATAGATCTTTTCTTTATAGATTTATATTGTAAATCGCTAAAGAATTATCTTGACGATTTTTTGCTTACGAATTTTGGTAAGCAAAGTTTGCCAAAATGAATTAAAGAAATTCAGAAATATTAATATTCGTTGCGTTCCAACGATGCAAACTTCAACCTCATAGAAACAGTGATAAATGTTGGAAATCGATTAAATAGTACGCTTTGGAAGTAAAAGATTGAATTTTCCGAAAAACGGCTACATTTTGTCATAAAAAAGACTTTTTTTTAATTTTCAAAACATTTAGCCTCATATTTTAGACAATGAGGTTAGACAGATTGATACAAAATTTCATCAGAATCGGTCGATCAGTTTTTTAGATAACGTCACGCCGGTTTTGAAAATGCAGTTTAGAAGACCGTGCCATACCTACGCCATTCGTGAAAATTAATAGAAAAATATCTAACATGTAACAGCCAAAAGTAGTAATAAAACATACCCTAAGTCTCGAAAATGGTGAAGAGATCTTTCCTTTTGAGGCGTTGCCCCCACTTGTAGCGCAAAAAAAGGCCTTTTTCATGATTTTTTTTAAAGAAAACTACAAAACTTTTTTAATCGATCAATATACCATCTTAAAGAACACATCTTGAAGAACTTTCAGTAATTTTTTTATTGAAAAATATTACATTGTTTAGTGGCAAATGGCCGTCAATGAAATAATGTTTTTATATACACGATTTGCGGTGACCAACATTGCGGCGAAGTGGATCATCTGAAAAAAAAAATGCGGATGGATTTAGTCAAATATAAGTATAAACTAGTCTTTAATCGAAGGATTTTAAAAAATATTCATTTTTCACAAAATGGTGGACAGTCAAAGTTAATGGTTCGATTTTAACGAAAAAAACGGCCGTTTTTTGGCTATAAAACGGCAATTAAAAAAAAAAATCGAACGATTAAAGACTACATTTTTATGTATTAAATGAGCCTGCAAAATTTCAAGAAGATCGGTTCATTAGTGTTCGAGTAATCTTGGTCACCGACTTCAGAAATGCCATTTTGAGAAAAACGCGTTTAAAGTTTCTCTTTCAACGCTCTTTCAACGCGGATTCTTCTCGTTCAACGCTCATATCTCAGTCAATTTTGTTCGGATCGACTTGAAATTTTCAGGACATATTCTCAGATACTTATACTTCAAAAAAATGCAATAAAAAAATCGATTTTTTCAAAATCGCAAGTGGGGGTAACCCCTTAAGAAAAAATTATGAAAATCGGCAAATTTTTTCCTCGCCCGATGGCAGGATATACATTAAGACGGCAAAAAATTATGCAATTTTGAGAGATGTTTTGAACTAAGAAATAACGACTCTACATTTATCAATCTGTAGGTATACTTTAATAGTATATTTAAGTATACAAAACATTTTTTTTCATTTCACATATCATAAAAATATTGGAGCTGTGACAGAGTGCAGTCTAGCTTCCCGTGTGGAAAATAGTCCGGGAAACCCGAAGAATATACGGGTCCCGTTACGGCTTCGAAGTGGAATCCCTGACAGGGATTTCCAGAATACTGCCACAAACGGTCCTAGAAAGGTACTCATTAGTTTCCATGATACAAAATAACAGGGGTACGATGGATGCACCAATGAAGGCCCCGACCAGGTGCTGTCAGGGCACTGGCTAATTTTTACAATGAGTTTAATCGGGTCTTGACCAGGCAGACTAATGTGGGCCCAGTGTGGTTCAGTCACAATTTCCATCATAAAATAAATTACGGTTTCATTTGGTTCACCAGTAAAAAGCCTGGTCAGATATAGTCAGGGATCATCACAAAGATCAATTAAAGTTATAATATTAATAAGCGACAAAAATTAATAGTAATTTATCAGTGTTTTATAACTGCCTCATGCAAATATCTCACTCACTTAACAATTCGCTTATCATTTTCAATGAATTTGAAAGAAAAGAAGAAAACGTTACAACTTAAAAATATATACATTTTTATTTAAGTAATCACTTATACATGAAGCAATGTCAGGGCATAAGTATTGAGTTTTCCGTTTGGTTCTAGGGACAATCGCAATGTTACCAATTTTCTCTTGATGCTGGCCAATGTGTAAACTGCATCGTTTAAAGTTTGTTCTGGGATTCTCCATGCTCCAATACTGGATGATTTACGTGGATAATTGTACATGTCAACTTTTTTTTTCGAAATTTTCCCCTCGTTGTAGAGAGATTCTTGGGATTCATTTTCGCCATAAATTTTTTTTATCTCCATTATACAACCATCGCTCAAAAGTACAACATTTTTCGGCGTACATATTGTGATGAAAAAAGAGGAATTAAATATCATTGATTTTACAAATATTGTCCCGTCTTTGAGAGTACGGCTAATGATTTTAAATTGAATGGGGATCTCTGTTGGATTAGATGGAATGAGATTTCTTTCATGCTGTTGGCGACAATATTGCTCTAATAGATGATTGAGTGTTCTTATTGCATTTTTCATCCTCCCCAAAGATTGGTCTTAAAAAGTATTTTTAGCCATTGAAGTATTCTGAATCGTTATCTACATGATTAACATATAACGTTTTATATTGTTCACATTATCCTTAAAATGTCAGCATATTGTTTTCTATTATAAGAATGTTTGTAAACTTGCTGGCATATATATAAATAAATAAATAAATATATATTTATAAATCTTCTCGGAAAATATGCATCTTCTTCGTTACAGGGAAATACAGGGGAATCATAGGGATCTGACGGGGTGAACGTGGGGACTTAACCGGGCTAATTGCAGGGGTATAGTAGGGACGAAATTGGATAATTCAGGCGCAATCAGGGAATCTAGTATGGCCCCGAATAGATGTCCACTAAAGGGCCCGATTTCAAAAGCGGGACAATCCTATAAAGGTACCAGTCGGAATCCAAACCAGGCCCTAGATAAAATTGGGGACAATTAGTTGGGTCCTTTAGACATCCCGGAAAATATTTCCACACGGGTTCCCGTAGACTTTGATTTGCAAAAAATTGTTCATTTAGAACATGTATAGTTTCTATTTGACAGTAATTAAAATGAAGGAAATGCAAATTCAAGAGAATGGCCCATTTACAAAAAAAATCAACATTTCACGCAAAATTTCTGTCAATTTTTTATTAATAAAGAAGTTTTGTTCGCATTTTTCAAAAACAATTCTCGTCAAGTAGAAGGTAGCAATATTATCAATATTTCTACCAAGTTTCAACTCAGTCGATTTAATAGTTTTTGCGTAATCCTGCACGCAAATTTCTAAAATGAAGTTTTGAGAAAAACGCGTTTGAAGTTTACGCCCGCTCCGAATCCGAGCGGTGAGACACAGACAAGCTGTGACGTTGAAGTTTTTTCGAATTTCGCTTTGCAACTTTGATAAAATATTCTACGTATATAGTTATATCGTTAAAAGAAAAGAAAAATAAATCTATTTTTTTATCGTTGTAAATGTATATCCCGCCTAAAGGTATCTCCCCCCTTAATGTGAACAAATTCAGACTGATATCTTTAAGTTCACATAAGTTCGAGTATTTACTGAATTATCCAAAAAATTCAAGATTTTTTAAATTTGAACCCTTACTCCGATTTTTTCGGAATTCAATCGGTACTCTTTGTGTATAAAAATTGCCTTTTTGAGATTTCAAAATTTTCCAAAAATAGAGTTCTTTAAAAAAAATTTTTTTATCAAACCAACTTTGAACTGTTGTTTCTATTCTAACCAAATCCCAAAAGTAATTGAAATTTGAGCGCGCCCAGAAAAATCCGCATACATATAGATGGACAATCGCCCATTTTCCAGAAATGTAATTTATCAAAGTTTTGGACAATTTTGTCTATAATGGCATTGAAATGGGGTAGATAAAAAAATTTCAGCACAACCAAGTTCACTTTGCGACGAGGCAAAAAAGATGTTCCGAAAGGTAAATTTCCTTACTTTGCATTGACGCGCGACAGGTAAAGGTCCTCGGTACGGAAGAAGCGTCGAAACACGCGCCATCCAATTTGTCCATTTCCGTATGGCGTCTTTTGCAAAATTTGCGCAAAAACGATTACGATGGCGAACGATCAGACGAGAGTAGCCAAGACGCCGATGTAGCGAGCGACGTCGACGCCATATTGGACAAGCTGCCGACTTCCTATCAACCGGAAGTATTGAGTTTTCCGGAAATCAAGACTGAACCCTTCAACGATGGTTTTGGCGAAGAAACCGTGACGGGAAACAACGTTAATCACGCACAGTATCCGGTTGAAATGATGAGCAGAAAAAGAACTTCTGCCTTGGCAAATTACGACGATTCGATAGAACGTACTGGCCGGAAAAAAGTGAGGGTGGCCTATGGGAACAACGATTTCGTCAATAATGGTAAATCAAGCCACGATCGGTGTTTATTATACTCTCATCATATTTCAGGAGTAACTCCAGAAGCCCAAAAATAGGTGTAATTTAAAGAATTTCTCGTTGTTAAAAAATACAGAGGGAGCCTGAATTAGAAGATCCAAAAAAGCGTTTTTTCGGGAATTTTTTTACAAGGGAAAAAACAAGAGAGCCCAGTAAACATTGAGATATCTTTTCATGTATATTTGAAATGTATAAAAAAAATGAATGAAATAAACCAATAAAAATTTTAATTGCCATATATTTTTCTTCTGGGTAAATTAAGGGGTAAGGCCACTGTAGCGGGGAAAAAATAAGTATATTCTGGGAATTTTTTTTGCGGGACATGGAATAAATCCAAATTCTGAAAAAGGTCCTTTATTGTACATATTATAATCTGTATAAATTATTTTGTTCAAAGTAATATAAAACAAAATGGCGGCTGCACAGTTTTCCTTCGACGAAGCCTTTTTTTCATAGGCGCGCGGCCGGACCAACGGCACCAGCAATTTTTAATTTACAGTGAATGAAATGTTTGTTTTCGTTTATACAGGGTGTCCAATAGGAAGTTGCTGAAACTAATCGACTGTCATTTTAAAACACGTGCACAGAATCAGAAAAGTCAAATTGCTTTAAATAGAGGAAACTCTGGAGTTTTAAACGCACATAAATAAAACCCAGTCAAATATTTTTTATGTCAATTTATTACATCTTATAAAAATAACGAAAAAGTACAGTGATTAATGATAGATATTTTCGAAGTGCGAACCGTTAGATTGTGCACAAAAATCAATTTTCCTTTGAAAACTGTGAAAAACTGTGTCCAACATATCGTTCGTAATGCCGCGAACCACTTCCTGGATGGCCGCGATCAGTGTTTCTACTGTGCTAGGGTTTTTAGCGTAACAATGATCTTTAATGTAACCCCACAAGAAAAAATCACAAGGGTTCAGGTCCGGTGAATACGGAGGCTATTCTAGTCCGCCTTGAGCAAATTTAGGGTACCCCAGACCGATTACCCGAGTCCCATATACGCGATGAATAGCTTCGAATACCTCATGAGTCCGGTGCGGCGTCGCTCCATCTTGCATGAAGTAAAAATTTTAACCAGTCCCCTCTTTTTTGCATAAGGGAAGAATTTCGTGTCCAAAAGCTGTTTGTAACTCTCTCCTGTTACCGTAGATTCCAAGAATTGCAAATAAATTCCTTTTACTGAAATCGCTGCCCATGCCGTTACTTTCTGTGGATGAAGGGACTTCGCTAGCGATATGTTGGGATTTTCCGTTCTCCAAAACCGGTAATTTTGCTTGTTTACGTACCCATTCATCCAAAAATGTGCTTCATCGGAATAAATAATCAATTTCTCATTAAGTTCTTCGGCTTCAAACATTCCCGTAATAGTGTTAAAAAATTCGATGCGTTTCGTCATGGCATGTTCAGTTAACAATTGACGAGTGCTTATTTTATACGGATGAAACTTTAAAAAATATTTCAAAATGTTGTGTAATGATGATTTGGTTATTTTTAATACTTGAGCAGCTTTCCGAATCGAATCATTTGGATTTTGTTTGAAATAATTCTCAACTTCGTTGATCTTTTCTGGTGTAGTCACCGTAACAGATGGACCTGGCAACTCGTGTCTACGGTCCTGGAGTGTACCATACTTCACGAAGTTATCGATTATCCTACAAAAATTAACGTAAAATTACCTCAATGCAGTTTAATTGAATTGAAACACAAGTTGTGTGATAGATGAATATGAATAAATATTCAATTCTTACCTTTTCAGAGTGTTTTCGCTGGCAACTCTATGAGTTCCAAACTTCGTACGAAACCCTCTATACGCATTACTATAAATTTTTCCCCTCGAGAAGAAGCACTCAATAAGATATACTTTTTCTTCCGTGGTGAGCTCACTCATTTTGACGCGCGCGTACTTGCTTCAACCACGGCTGGAATAAAACTGCGGGGCCTCAGGTATGCGCCTTAGAAAAAGGGACCCCTATTGAATTCATGGAGGGAAGAGACACTTATTTAGTTTTAGCAACTTCCTATTGGACACCCTGTACATGTGAATAGCTACAGAAGTACGTAGGATTTTTTTTATATATCGATTTTTGCAAAAACAGCGGTTCTTTAAATAAAAGTTCTATTCACGAACAATTCTCAAAAAAAACATCGTCCGAAAATTGTTTATAAAAAAAACTATGCAATATATCGAGAAGATTCTACGTACTTCTATGAAAATGTAATTATGAATATACAGTTAAAATTTCAAGTCAATTGGTCAAGATTTGTTCGAGTTATGAGTCCGGCCGACTTGAAAAATGTAGTTTCGAGAAAAACGCGTTTAAAGTTTTCGGTACGGATTGCATCGGATTGAGGGGCTGCGCCGAAATTGAAAATAGAAATATTTAGACATTTTTCCCACCTTAATTTTTTGAGTATGTCATTTTTAAGATATTAATGCATTTTTTTAAAGAAAAAAAACCGATTTTTTGAAATTTCTACAGTGGCTTTACCCCTTAAGAAAAAGCTGAAAAATCATGATATTATAACTTTTCTCAGATTTGAAAAAAAGTGTTAAAAAAACACTTTAAACTGCTATAAAAACGATTTAAAAATACTTTTTCAACGGCTTATTTAATTCACTTCGAAGAGATTTTCATACTGAAGAAAATAAACTTTGCCTCGATTCAATAGGTCGTTTAGTTTTTTTGCTATCACGCCCGCCAATTTGGAAAAATCGTGAAAATGAAAACTGGAGAAAACGCGCTTCAAAGTTTTCAATAGGAGGAAATATCAATATCAATCGCTTTTCGGCTTTTGGCCTTGTATCTTCGAAAATATTTACAATTGGCCTCTGTAACTGAGTAAATATATTCTTGGATAGTTCATCTATCGATCTAAGCAATAAAAAAGAACGATTTTTCGGACCTTCTAATTCAGGCTCCCGCCTTAAAGAACTTCACTTCTGAATGTTTGGAAGTGCTCAAAACAATGTTTGGACACTCCCTACAAAGTGGCGGTGCTGGGGTCTCATTAGCGTAAGTGTTTTATGCCTGATGTTCTCCGAGGTTTGCAGTAAAAATTTACTAGTTAATATGGCAAATCTCGGTATCGAAATAATAGCAATATTATTTTCAATACGCAAAAATATAATTAAGGGGTTACATCTACCTAACGGCCCGATAAAAATGGCCAAACTCCAATTTTTTTTGGCAAACTGTCGATAAAAAAGAAACGCATTATTTTTAACACAAAAGCAAATATATTCTAAAGATCTTTAGAAAAATCACCAACCAATACAGAAAAACACCTAAAACATGGCTGCCGACAATAAGAAATTTTTTCCCGACGTTTGACGGTGGACACTCTGCAGCTTAAATGGCCTATCCGAAATCTAAAAACCAAACGGTTTATTCAAGTCAATAATAAATACGTGTCGTTGACGATCGCCGATTTTTTAAATATTTTTTTTCAACAACGTGGCGACGTATTGAAACTCGAGCATACAAAATTTATGAAAAAAATCGTGATTTTCACGTAACTTTTTAAAAAGTTAGATCGTCAACGACCTTTAAATGTTTCTCGTCGTATCTTCTGTAAATTTGGAAACAATTCATCAAGTGGTTCTCGAGATATCATGTCCACCGACTTTGAAAACACCGTTTTGATAAAAACGCGTTGAAAGTTTAAAGTATGGTGCTGCTACCGCTCGCCCAGCCGACTGTTAGAAGTTAGGAATATTTTAATGCATTTTTCAGAGAATATAGCTAAAAGGTGATACTATGGAGTAAAAATATTTTTAGAAAATGCAATTTTTTTACTCACCTAGGCAGCTGTAGCCTTAAGGCGTTACCCCCAATTGTAGCGCAAAAAAAGGCCTTTTTCATGAATTTTTTAAAAGAAAACTACAAAACTTTTTTAATCCATCAATATACCATCTTAAAGAACACATCTTCAAGAACTTTCAGTAATTTTTTTATTGAAAAATATTACATTGTTTAGTGGCAAATGGCCGTCAATGCAACAATGTTTTTATATACACGGTTTGCGGTGACCAACATTTCGGCGAAGTGGATCATCTGAAAAAAAAATGCGGATGGATTTAGCCAAATATAAGTATAAACTAGTCTTTAATCGAAGGATTTAAAAAATATTCATTGTTCACAAAATGGCGGACAGTCAAAGTTAATGGTTCGATTTTAACGAAAAAAACGGTCGTTTTTTGGCTATAAAACGGCCATTTTTTGTCGAAAAAAATCGACCGATTAAAGACTACATTTTTACGTATTAAATAAGCCTGCAAAATTTCAAGAAGATCGGTTCATTAGTGTTCGAGTAATCTTGGTCACCGACTTCAGAAATGCCATTTTGCAAAAAACGCGTTTGAAGTTTCTCTTTCAACGCGGATTCTTCTCTTTCAACGCTCATATCTCAGTCAATTTTGTTCGGATCGACTTGAAATTTTCAGGAAATATTTTCAGATACTGATGCTTCAAAAAAATGCAAACAAACGATTTTTTCAAAATCGCAAGTGGGGTAACCCCTTAAAAGATTTTGAAAAAGGTTTTTTCGACCATTTTGGCTTCTAGATAGACATGCCGAAAAATGGCCACATCAACAACATCTGTTCTTTTTTTTATTTCCAACGTTTCTTCGTGTTACCTCGCGGGTTTTTACGATCTCACACTTATTGCGACGCTAGGGTAGACTGTGTACGGTTGTAACGGGCCACGGTCGAAACAAGGTGAATAACGCGCGAACAGATAGCGGCAGTGTGGGGAGTATAAGAGGGGAAGGGGCTTGCGCGTCGGAGCGTGTTTTCCAGTGTTGCGCCGGCGTCGGCGCGTTGCAGCTGCGGATAGAGGGTGCTCCATTGTGTTTTGCCAAGCAAAAGTAAGTATTGAGCGTTTTCTCGCTAATAAATAGAACCTTAAAAGTCAAAGGACCTTGATTAGCATGGTGAAAGATCGTTGGCGTCGGCACTGACAAGGGGACCTTACAAACTGTCACTCACGGATTTTGATAAGTCTCAGATATGTTGTAGAGGGACCTACCCTGAGTACCTGATTAAAGGGATTTTATACAACGCTCTTTAGTTTTCGAGAAAAAGCGTTCGAAAGTTTAGCTCGTAGCTACTAGTAGCTACTATACCGTTACGGTTGCACCTTTGTCGAACCAGCGTGCGTGGCCCAGTGGGCAAGTTTTCTGACGCTCGAGGTCCAGGGTTCGAGCCCGTGATGGCGTTTTTTTTTCGCAAAATATAAATAAATTCGATGAATGATGCAAAACCGTCTAATTATTTATTATTATTTTATTTATTTTAAATTTTTTTTTATTTATTTTTTAAATTTATTACTCTCTATTTTTTTAAATTATTTATTATTATTTTATTTTTCACGCAGAAAAAAAGTGAGGAGAAAATGATAACATCTTTCACAAGAAAGCGCCGTTTATTATTTTTCATTACAATATACAGGTTTTTCTTACTCGCTGTCACTGTGGTCGCTTGTTACATCAGAACAATATTGCGGGTGGTATTTGTCGTAAAAGCAAGCAAAACACAAGACCAAAGAGCAACGCGCACATTGTATAAAAGCTATGGCCTTGCAGGCGCACGGAGTTTTGAGCAGCGTTATTGGAAAGCATACTCGATTGACATTTAAAAACAGCGGTCTTTCCTCAATTAACTTCGATGCAAACCACGCATATTTAATCATCGGCGCTGATCAAACGCTTTACGATCACATCTTTGTATACGAGAAGAAGGCATGTACATGCAGTATTAAAGTTATACCGCCCAAGTGCACGCCGATTTGCCAACCGTGCGATGTATATTTTGACCGGCAAGTGAACATTTTCACAAAACAAATACAAAATGCTCCCGATTTGTTAAAAAATAACAGAGAAATTGCGTCAAGGGAAGATTCCATGCGAATTCATTCTTTGATTCTTCATCAATTAAGCGCACCTGCTTTCGCGCCGATGATTAAATATGCGTGGTTTGCATCGAAGTTAATTGAGGACAGACCGCTGTTTTTAAATGTCAATCAAGTATGCTTTCCAATAACGCTGCTCTAAACTCCGTGCGCTTGCAAGGCCATAGCTTTTATACAATGTGCGGATTGCTCTTTGGTCTTATGTCTTGCTTGCTTTTACGACAAATACTACCCGCAATATTGTTCCGATGTAACAAGCGACCACAGTGATAGAGAGTAAGAAAAACCTGTATATTGTAATGAAAAATAATAAACTGCAGTTTCTTGTGAAAGATGTTATAATTCCGTCCTTTCTTTTTTTTCTGCGTGAAAAATAAAATAATAACAAATAATTTTAAAAAAATGGAAAGTAAAAAAATTTTTTTTAAATAAATAAAATAATAATAAATAATTAGACGGTTTTGCATCATTCATCGAATTTATGTATATTTTGTGAAAAAAAAACGCCATCACGGAACTCGAACCCTGGACCTCGAGCGTCAGAGCCGGGAACCTTGCCCATTGGGCCACGCCCGCTGGTTCGACAAAGGTGGAACCGTACCGGTATAGTAGCTACTAGTAGCTACGACCTAAACTTTCGAACGTTTTTTCGTAGGTCCCTCTACAACATATCTGAGACTTATCAAAATCCGTGAGTGACAGCCTGTAAGGTCCCCTTGTCAATTATTTTCGCCTAAAAAGGGGGGTACGGTTGAAGCAATAATCGTGGGTACGGTTGTAACGTTACAGAATGTCTTTGTTTGATTGCCTAGATGCCAAGGTATCGCGTAAGGAAGACGACAAGGGGAAAGAGCGACATAACGCGCTACAGGGATGCTTATAAGCAAGTAAAAGCTGGTTGTTCTTTAAGAAGCGCAGCAGTTAAGTATGAAGTTAACTTTGTTTCACTGATGCGATACGTGCGTAAAAGAGATGCGAACGGGGATGAGCAGGAAGAACAGATCAATATGGGATATCTGCCACACAACAGAGTTTTCACTCAAGATCAAGAAAGTGAACTTTCGAAATATCTTATTCGTTGTGCCGACATATATTTCGAACTCTCTGCAAAGGAGATTAGGAAATTGGCATATGAGTTGACTGTTAAGTACAACTTGAAACGACCAGGAAATTGGGTTGAAAACGAGATGGCTGGCGAAGAATGGTTACGTGCGTTTATGAAAAGAAACCCCGAACTGTCAGTGCGTGCAGCTCAATCTGCAAGTCTGTCCAGAGTGACTAGTTTCGATAGAACCAGTGTGGATGCGTTTTACGACAGTTTACAAGTCGCCATGGATCGCGATCACTTCGAACCAGAAGACATATATAATGTAGACGAGTTCGGCATCACTACGGTACAAAAGCCGGATAGAGTGGTAGCTAGACGTGATTCACGGGAGATTGGAGCAATCACATCAGCTGAAAGGGATACTTTAGTCACTGTAACATTCACGGCAAATGCTTTGGGCAATGCTATTCCTCCACTATTCGTTTTTCCTCGAGTCGGGTATCAAGAACGTTTGATCAGAGACGGACCAGCAGGGTCAACTGGAACAGTCAACCCGTCAGGCTGGATGCAAGATGATACATTTCTAGTTTTTCTCAAGCACTTCAAAACACACGCAAAGGTTTCACTTTCGCATAAAGTGTTGCTTCTACTGGACAACCACTCATCACACGTTCACAAACAAACATTGGATTTCTGCAATGAAAACGGAATAGTGATGCTTTCGTTTCCTACCCACTGCTCACCCAAGCCTCTGGATCGATCTGTGTATGCACCCTTGAAGAAAGTTCTCAATGCAACCTGCGATGCATGGATGCGCAACCATCCGAAGCAGACCATGTCCATTGATGATATACCAGGGATCGTAGCTACTGCAATGCCACTTGCTCTCACACGGACAAACATTCAAGCTGGCTTCTGCGAAACTGGTATCTATCCATTCAATCGTAATTGGTCAGGCGAAATTGATCTTTCTCGAGCATTTGTGACGGACGGGCCAAATCCAGGAATCAAAGATTCGCCGGTTATGCCTAATGTCGCATCTGATGATGAAACAGCCTCGCTATCGCCTGCTTTGCTTAACGAGCGTTCAGCAACTATCACAAGCACGTATACAGCAGAGTCTATAAACGCAAGTGTTCCTCCTGCTACTGAGCAAGAAGTTTTGAGCCAGCGAAAGACCACAGCCCGAACAAGGTCCCAAGCAGATGTTGTTCCTGAAACTTTGACGACGCCACCCAGACCGTGGACATCGCGACCCACGCATGATGGGGAGCATGATCAAACGTCACCCGTGCCTTCTACTAGCGCTCCCGCTGTGTCTTCACCAGAAGAAATACGGCTGTGTCCAAAAGTCCTCTTGAGGAAAATGACAAATAGAGGGCGAAAGATCAGCAGTTCTACGATTAATTCAAATAGATCGGAGAAAGAAATAATCAGAAAGGAGTGTGAAGAGAAATTCAAACGGTCGAAAGCTAAACTGGTAAAGAAACGATCAGATGGACAAAAGAAGACGAAGAAGATCAACGTCCCATCAGAATCATCAGAAGAACAGGAGCATTACTGCCCTGTTTGTTCAGCACCCCATTCGGAGAGCCGACCAAGAGAAAAATGGATACAATGCCCAAACTGCCGACTTTGGGCTCACGAAGAATGCACAAAGGGTAGTCTAGACTACCAATGCCATAACTGTTAGTCAAACTAAACCTTCGTGTAAACCAACCTACAAATTTTGATTTTGACAGTGATTTTGTTTCTCCTGGGCTGTGAAGATGCTCTTAAGGCCTTAGGCCACTCTAGAGGCCGAAAAAATATGCTTTTTGGGGATATTTTTTCATTTACTTCAATTCATTGGCTCATTATAATTAAAAAATTACAGGAGCTGTTTGTCCGGCCGTGGACCCTGGAAAAACGAAGACGTCATCGCAAAAACGCTGCATAGCCGCCATTTTGAAATTAATCGCTAAAAAAAAATTGTATACAGTCACTGATATGTATGATAAACACCCTTTTTTGTAATATCGATTTATTTTGTAGTTTTTCTTTAAAAAAAAATCCCCAAAAATCTATTTTTTCGGCCTCTAGAGTGGCCACAGTAACGGATATAAAATCAAGTGCGAATTTAACAATTTTTTTTCGTATGAAAAAGTGATTCACTCATAAAATTAATTACACATCTATTTAGTATGAATATCAAGCTGTTAGAAAAAATATTTTTTGTTCGATGTACAAAATGGCCGACTACTAATATTTTCTTTTGTTATCTCTTTTTAGGCGCTCCGCGGTGGGACATTTAGCATCCACAATTTTTTACCTAGAGCAAAAAACAAAAATTCTCGTCAATCTACAATAGAATACCTAGAGAAGTTCGTACGGAATTTAAAAAAAATTGTTTTATTCAAAAGTTGTAGGTATTTGAAGTTAAGAAATGAACGTTCAGTGAAAAATTTCATTATAACTGCTCATAAATATCATGAAAGAAAAGTTTTCGATTAATCAGAAATTCCGTACATACTTCTCTGCGCAATGCAATGAGGAACATAACTTTTAAATTTGCAGTAAACCGAGTAAAAATTGTTAAGTAATTTGTCACGCCAATTGAAAAAAAGCTGTTTCGAGAAGTTTCGAGTAGTCGGCCATTTTGTACCTCGAAAAAAAAAAAGATTCTACCAGCTTGATATTCACACTAAATAGATGTGTAATTAATTTTATGAGTGAATCAATTTTTCATGCGAAAAAAAATTGTCAAATTCGCACATGATTTTATACCCGTTACTGTGGCCTTATTTCTTTTGATTAGATTTTTTTTTCAATTTGTTGTAGTAGACCTGCTTTATTTTACGTTGATGACTTTTTCCTCTTGAAGATCATCTTTTTGTGAATGCAAGTCGGTTTCGTTTTTATGTTGGTTCGTTTCTGGTTAGAGAAGAGCTTAAATGTTACGATAGATATTAGTTTATTGTAGGCTGATTATAAAACACAAAAATGGTGCCATATTAGCCATTGAATGATGAAAGATTTTTTTGCTGTTATTCGAGTGTAATAAAAGTATATGAAGAACGTGTTGTCTTTAATTTTTGTGTGGTACAACTGGCCCCAATCACTGTGACAACCGACTTCTATACCAGGGTTGGTTGTAACAGAGAATTCAAATCATAGCACGCATTTGAAGACAGATAAACACCTTTTTATAGATGCATTTCCCTCACAGCTCGACCATATAAGTAAAATTACTCATATATTATTAATTACTTACTTATATAAATTACTTACTTATATAAAATTACTTATAAATCACTTGTATAGTACCCAGTCTACCCGACTTCCGGTTTTGAGATCTTCCCGATTGTTATCTACAGCCACTCTACCCTAGTGTACTACCGTATCGCATTTGCACCAGGGCACAGGCAAACTGGAAAACCTGTGCTGATATAAAAATATTGCAAGCTGTCGTACAATTGCAAACTCGGCAAAGCTGCCCCTCGCCAAGTAGTCGCTTCCGGTCCCCCTAAACAGCGCCATCACTTTAGTTTCTGTTGACTAGTATATTGTTCGCTTCGCCAGCCAACGAGGACGAAGAGCCCGAAAAGGATGGCGTCGAGTGCTCCTTGTCGCCGGAAGACATTTCTCACAACGAGATGCCCGTTCAACACGCCGCATGGATGTTCGAAGCCGCCCAGCGTGAGCACAAATTGAAAGTACGAATGTTGGAACTGGAATTGGAAAGGGCTGAGTTGGACAAACAGAAGGCGATAAACGAGCTCAGAAGTTCGGAAATAAAGAAGCAACTGATGGAGGAACAAGCAGCTGAACATTTCAGGTTTGTACGACCCTCTTGATGTACTCTTTCGCATTGCGTTTGTTGCTCGAGGACACAGGGAAAGTGAGGAAAACCTGCGCCGATACAGGTGGCTACATTTTTGCCGAGCTGCGTTACCATCGGTAACTTTTATTTCGACTTTACTGATTTTAACTATTTTTAGAAAAAAAAATCAATTTTACGGTCCCAATAACGAAAGGGGTGCGTTGGACTTGGGCGCTTACACGCTTTCACCACATTGTGCCCACAAACGCTTTTTTCAGCAAAGAGTAAGAGTTAAGGAGGTTCGGTGATTGGAGCGAGTCGAAGATAAAAGCCTGATTTTTTTTATAACATCGTCGAGACCTTCGTCTATGCGTATGCGGAGTTTCCACGAAATTAACCGTACAGTTTCCGAGTTATTAACGGAGACTTTGTCCTTGGAGTGCCATATTTCAGGTGTTTACATTTTATTTTTTTTAAAGGAAACGAGTAAAGCGTTTTGAGTGCGGTTTCTTCTTGCTATTATTCATGATATACAGAACGTTAAAAAAAAATTTTTTTGGAAAAAAAACCAAAATGGCGGCCGTTGCAGCTCCGCGAAAACAGGTACTCAAATCGCGGGAGGTAAACGGCTGACATCACTGCCCCCTCTTTGTTGATCTGAAACACAAATTCAAAGCATATTATCAATCTGTGACCCTTTGGTCATGGAATGACGGATGGGTTTTTCGTTTAGTACAAATTTTGGAAAATGGCGGCAATTTAAAAAAAATCGAATTTTCGCGTTTTTGTTCGCATAAAAAGATAAATAATAAATGCAAAAATGTATCTATCGAAAAAACGATCCGTCATTCCGTGAAGACATATTTTCTGAGTATGCTCTCCAAATTTCAGGTCGATATGTTAATTACAGCGGTCAGGAGAATGTCAGCCATTTTTAAAAACGTGTTTTCGAGAACAACGCGTTTAAAATTTTGTAATGTGTTTACACAAATGTGTTTATAATTACCGCTAATCGGCAATGCCTGGTCCATAGAGGCATCCCTTCTCTTCTTCTAGCTGCTCATATTGAGCCGCTAACATCTCCCGCCGATTTCAAGGACAAAGTCTCCCTTAATTGATAAAGTCCATGAATTAGTCATACGTAGATGACAAAATGTGCCTGTTCTCTCATAAATCGATTTTTGTGTGCTACACTGAGAAAAAGAATCATTGATCCAATATCATCGGTGTCATTCAATTGTAAAATTGTTGGTGTAAATCGGATTTATTAGTCCAAACACAACGCAACATTGACTTTAATAACATGATAAAATTAAAAGTTTGGTTCATTCAAAAGACAGCCGAGAACAATATATTATTGAAACTATCTAAAAAATTAACGCGAACAAATAATATAGTTTTGATTGCATTTTCTGCAACGAACAAAAAAAACGTTTCAATTTATAACATCAATATTGTTGATTCGAGTACACAAGAAAAATTGAATTTCGCTCGTTTGATTCAGATAAACTTTCTATTGAGTAAATATGTTATTTTATTTTTTTCACCATATCCGATATTGATTTTTAAGTACATTATTCGTTAAAACATTAATATTTTATTTTGATTGAAACATTTTAAGCAAATGTCTGAATTGGTTAAAAAATTATGCGAAAATAAAATTTGTCTTGCGCATTTGGTTGAAAGAAATTCAATCAAATCATGGCCGAGCGCCATCGAAATTATGGGTGTGAGGAAACTGTAGTTCTCGGAGTAACCGCTAGAAGCCGCACGCGCGCTCGTTTCTCGTGAGCGTAGCGAGAACCGAAAATCTACTTAAACGCCGAAGAAACACTAAAGATTATCGCTTCTTGGTCTGTGGCTGAGATCAAAATCTAGTATCTGCTCTTATCAATTAAATATCTGATATTCTCATCCACTATTATCGTGGATGATCATTCTCATGCTCACTATTTATTCAAGATTTTTAAAAAATTGAACAATTTTCAATTTTTTAAATAACACGAATTCGATCAAATACTTTTTTGTGACAATTCTAACCTATTTCAAAGAACTGCATGCGATTTTTCAAATATTTTAAATACGCAAATAAATCTGCGTATACGGTACCCACTAGCGTTTCTTCAAAAATCATCTGAAAAAAAACCAAAAAGATTATTAAATAAGATACTATAATCTAGTACTTGTCATAGCCGATTTTGAAAATATCGATTTATGACGAAATGGCGGACGTTTGAACATAAATAGTGATTTTTGGGCCAAAAATTAGTTATTATTTTGCCTATAAAACAAAAACTGAGTAACGGAAAAAAATCCTATGGCAAGTACTAGATAATGGTGTATAGAATAACCCCAAAAAACCTCATGGCAATCGGTTCATTGGTTTTCGAGAAATTTTGGGTGCCGATTTGAAAAACGTGGTTTTGAGAAAAACGCGTTTGAAAATTTGGGACTGAATAAATCATAAAATTTGTCAACTTACATGGAATCATCGATACCAGGCCCATAGTGTAGGTCTTCTACGGTCGACGGAATGTTCATAGCTTCCAAATCCTCGACCTCGACCATCTAGGTGTATATCTCTCCTTAATATGACGATTATTTGAAAGCTAACAGTTGGTAACAGTCAATCGACTCCGCACATAAGCATATGGCGCTCCCCTCGTACTTCACCCCCGACGGCTAAACCTCATAATAACCTTAACTAAGCAGTTTGTAATCGCCACGATATATCGTTATCTGTGAAGCTTTACTCGTTTCGCTGAATGTCAGACGATCGAATTTCCCGCTTTATCAAACGCGCCCCCTCCTACATCTAAAGCGTTCCTCGCGGCGTCTCGAAGAAGTACTTTCTGCCCTCTCTCTCTCTCTCTCTCGCTCCACGCTCGTTGTCCGGTGATCCATCTCGCAATTTCGCGTGGTCCGAGCTTTCCAAAAATTCGCCATACCGTAAAATCATTTTTACCACCGATACGTAATTCGCGATATTATTACGACGCAAAGATGCAACGAGCAGCGATTGTTATTTCGCGGCGATTCGCGTCAGCCAGGTAAGTCCGCTCGAGAAAAAATCTTCGGCAAAACGAATGTACGTCAAAACGCGATTTGTGGCGTTTTACGGCGATTTTCATACCGGCCACCCGGCTCGCAATACCTTCCATCACGTTGGTCCGCGTAACGAGCGAAAATTCAATTGTTTACCCTCAAATCAACTGTACGGTCCATCGGCTTTCGTGTGTCTCGAATAATTCGAGAATTTTTTGTCAACTCCCGCTCAAAGACAACGCTTGATTCAAACCGACTGACTTTGGCACAGGTGTGCGAACGTAATTGTTGAATCGACGCGCCTACTCGATGGCTCGCTTTTTCGGGAAATACTTACGTAATGGGGTCGATGTCGTTTGGGGCTGAGTACGGTGCGGATATCTCGAAACGTAGCTGTCTTTCGGCGCATCAGAGTCGTTCCGCTCCTTACGCAAACTTTTTTCTGCCTACGCGTAGTTAGCATTATTCTTCTTTACTTTTCGTTGATGTGCAAAGTAGTTCAGTTATTTGGAGAGAAAAAGAAACCAAGCACCTTGTCCTTTGGCTAATTTCTTCACCTATCACATTCCTCCGTCTCCAATGATGACATTCCGATAGCGGAATCTTTCGAAGAAACTCCGAAAGGCGACGGGTGAATGGACCATGATGTTGAAGTTTGCATCGTTGGAATGCAACGAAAGTTCATTCTTCTTTTGCACATGTTCTTTTTGCCAATTTGGGATACGAAAATCACTCAAACTGGTTTTTCTTATCGTCTTAAGGCTTTAGGCCACAGTAACGGGTATAAAATCATGTGCGAATTCAACAATCTTTTTTCGTATGTAAAAGTGATTCACTCATAAAATTAATTACACATCTATTTAGTATGAATATCAAGCTGTTAGAAAATATAATTTTTTTTCTATGTACAAAATGGCCGACTACTAATATTTTCTTTTATCTTTTTTTTAGGCAGCCACAATTTTTTACCTAGAACAAGAAACAAAAATTCTCATCAATCTACATTAGTATACGTGGAGAAGTATGTAAGGAATTTAAAAAATATTGTTTTATTCAAAAGTTGTAGGTATTTGACCTTAAGAAATGAATTTTTAGTGAAAAATTTCATTATAACTGCTCATAAACTGCTCATAAAATGAAAAGTTTTCGATTAATCAGAAATTCCGTACGTAATTCTCTGCGAAATGCAATTAGGAACATAACTTTTAAATTTGAAGTAAATCGAGTGAAAATTGTTGACGTTTTTTGTCACGCCAATTGGAAAAAAGCTGTTTCGGGAAGTTTCGAGTCGTTGGCCATTTTGTGCATTGAAAAAAAATATGTATATATATTTTCTAACAGCTTGATATTCATACTGAATAGATGTGTAATTAATTTTATCAGTAAATCACTTTTTGATACGTACAAAAAAATAGTTAAATTCACACATGATTTTATACTCGTTACTAAGGGCTAAGGCCTTAAGAGATCCACGACGTTATTTCATGGAAAAATGATAGTTTGTGACGAAAATGAAGAAAACGAAAAAAATTAAAAAGGACTTCTGTCGCATCCCAACGGTGCAAACTTCAGTGCCATAATTGACCAATAACGCCACTAAGATTCAGATGGAGGGTAAAATAAAAATATGAAAAGAAAATTTGTAAATTGAAAAAAAAATATATTCTGAGTAATTGTGACACATAATATTGAGGCCGGGTTCAAGTTCCGATCTTTAGATTATCAGAACGCTCAAAACTCTGAAAAAATACTACCCCGAAAGATCAAAAGTCCCAAAGAATTTTACACTAAAGATCAAAACTCCGAAAATCTGAACACCGTCAAAACAATTCGGCTATGGAAGTTTTAAAAGTTTCAAAATATTCAATAAATCAACAATTTATGTAAAGATTTTCTTTTATTAAGTGATTTTACGTCAATTTTGAAATTTATCTAGACAACGTAGAACGTTTTACATCATTGACAGTCAACCGTGTAGACCTTCGCTGGCATGATCTTGACTAATCTTGTAATTTCGGAACATTAAAATTAGGAATTTTATACCATGGCGCATTCGAAGTTCGAAATTTAACCATGGCCCACACGTCAAGATCCTGCCAGTGAAAGTCTACACAGTTGACTGTAAATTTTGTAGAACCTATAACATTGTCTTGGAAAATTTCAAAATTCACGTAAAATCACTTCTTAATTTTAAAAAATAGCGAAGTTTTAGTGGAGAACCTTTTGCGGTAAATTCTAGTGATTAGGGTTTTAATGGACAATTCAGATTCTGTACTTATTTTGAATATAAATCAGCTTTCGTTTATTCACTGGTTGGTTTACCCTGTCCTCCTTTTCCAAGGACTTGAAATAGTGTTTCCATGAACTGAACTGCAACTGAATAAATCTTGCGTAGCATGCCCGGCTGTATTTCCGAATAGCTGTTACCTCCGATTGAGGTGAAGTTTTACACAGATGTTTCATTTAATACATAAAGACATCCCCTAATGGTGTTGAAGTTCGCATCGTTGGAAGGTAACGAAAATTCATCTGTACTTTTCATTTCTGTATTTTATCACCATCCGAACCCTTTTTCTCCAAGTTTGGGTAAAGGAACCCTAATGAAGATCGTAAAAATGATTTCATGATTTTTGTAGCTCAAATGTACCAGCGAAACAATTGGGCAAGACGAAAAAATAATAGTTTCGTTCCATTCCAACGATGCAAACTGCAATACCATCATCCCCTAAAGGGATTTTTGGCGCATTCCAATAGTTTGCGAGATATCGAATTTGTTTGGTTTTTTTGTTTGTTTGTTTGGGTTATATAGATATACTTGCACAGGTAAGCGTGGCATGCTAGGCACCAGTAAAGTCGGAGGAGTGGGGATATCGATGGGCCGTAGCGAGCGATATAGATATACTCGTCAGGCCAAAAAATAAATTTTAAAATTCGATTTTTCGTGAATTATCGGAAAGCGCTAAAAATCCCTTCGAGGGATGTCTTTATATATTAAGGGAAGGTTCTGCCTTGTTGGGCCAAAAATGTTCGATTTTTCACCAACTTTTTATGCATAAAGTATTAAATATAGAATGTTGATATTTGGTATGTTGACAAAGAGGTCTTTATTGAACATCAAAATATTTTTTAAAGTTTGACGAAACATGGCGGTGGGCGTGGGAGGAGCCACGCATGTCGGTGCGCAAGCGACAACGATCTGAAGCAAAAAAATCAAACAGGTACAATATTGTACAGTATTGTGTATAATTCCACCTAGAATCAAGAAGAAAAATTGAAAAATAAAAAAATTGTGAGCAAAACTGCAAAAATTTTTGGGAAAAAAAAACAAATTTCCTGCCGATTGCTCATTATTTTTTTATTTTTCAATTTTTTTTTTATTCTCGGTCAACTTATACACAATATTGTACAAAGTAAAAATATGTCTGATTTTTTGCTTCACCGCTTAGTCAACGTACCAAATAATAATATGCATTACATGCAATACAATTACATACAAAAAATATGACTGATTTTTTCGCTTCACCGCTTAGTCAACATAACAAATATCAAAATTCCATATTTAATATTTTTCGCATAAAAATTGGTGAAAAATCGAACATTCTTTGGCCTAACGAGGCAGAACTTTCCCTCAAGTGGAACATCTGTGCAAAATGTCAGCCAAATCGGGGGTAACAGCTTTTCGGATGTTTATCCCCATGCTCTTCCATATCGGCAGAACAATGGTGTTAAACTTTTGAAATTAGATTCTAATTTTCAAATAAGATAACGTAATTAGACAATTTTGTCTAATTACTAAAATGAGAATTTTATTTATATAACGATCTTTGATCATCTATCAATCTAATCTCTAATTTAGATAAAGAATCTTTGGGCAGTAGGTTTAGGATCTTCATCTAAGGTCCCAATAAAACGTTTCAATATTAATATAGCTCAAACCTGCCAACAGTGTGGACAATTGGAAAGAAAAAATGTATCGCGGCTAACAACGCGAACATTGTATTGAAAAAGAAAAATAATGTGTATCTTTTAGCCTGTTCATTGATCCAAAGACTATGTTTATCGATAGAGTGAGCATGTCATCCCAATCCGTGGCTAATATTGCTAATCAAAGCTTAAAAAATGCTTTCTCCATTGATTCTTGTGGCGTGTCGGAATTGCGGATGGCCAATAATCCAGATTGGAAGATCAGTTTCTCGATTCAAAATTGTCTTATCGATAGAACTTTCGTTCTATCGACTTTGTTTATTGAACGCTGCTTTTTGTTTGTCACAGTCAGGTTAGAATGAGCGGAGAGGCTGGCTCGGGAGCTGGCAAGGGAGGAGGCGGCGGCGGAGCTATTCGCAGTGCCGGAGGATCTTTCGGCAAAATGGAAGCTGCCCACGAGGACCAATATTTCTACAATCTGGTCTGATGCTTTTGCTGAGAATTATGAAAAGTCTATTATTACAATTAGATTATAACTATATTTACAGAAAAATTAATCTTCTGCATGGAGGAAAATTAATTATGTGTGTGTGTGTGTATATGTATATAATCGATTTTCCTTTGTGAATCAGCTGCGTACTTTAGATTCGGCTGCCAGAGCTCTTTTTTTCAAAAGCATCGCAAAATTGAAGCGAGCTTTAGTCAAGTGTGCGACAAAATGTCGTTTTTGCGCTTCCTCCTGGGGGAGATAATTTCATATTTTAACCAAAAGTAGAAAATCCGAAAAAAAATTCAGCACCCTCTGATGAGTAGGGCTATATATGTAGAGGGTGAATCACGAGGAGCAGAACGTCTGAACATGTCTGCTGAACTTTGAGACAAAGCTATAGATGGATCAGAATGAAAATTCTAAAAGCTGGTCCGGTTTAATTTCAAAAAACGCCGAAATACGTATTTCATTGATTGTGTTGAAGAGAATTAATACTACATTTCAAGTAAAACTTCCGATCAGATTTTTTTAATTTTCCATACAAACTTTGCCACCCCATTCTTCCCCTTAAGGGTTAAATTTCGAAAAATCTCATGTTAAGAGGTTAGGCCACAGTAACGGGTATAAAATCGTGTGCCAAATTAACAATTTTTTTTCGTATCAAAAAGTGATTCCCTCATGAAATTAATTACACAGCTATTTAGTATGAATATCAAGCTGTTAGAAAAAATATATATATTTTTTTCGATGTACAAAATGGCCGACTACAGAAACTTGACAAGAAGGCGTGACAAAAACTTCAACAATTTTCACTCGATTCACTTCAAATTTAGAAGTTATGTTCCTAATTGCATGTCGCAGAGAAGTACGTACTGAATTTCTCATTTTTTTTTTCGTTTTTTTTTCAATTACCCGAAATTTCGCCTTTAAATCGTCATAACTTTTTTGTTTGTGGTTGTAATAGCACGAAATAACTTTTGTTGTATTCTGCAATGTATGTTTATTACAAATATATTATTATTTGGTACAATTGGTATCAAGAAGATGACTCATACGCTTCTAAAGGCTTAAAAATGCGAAAATATATGAAAATGTTAACTTCTCAATTCATTGTAAAAAAAATTAAAAGCTATTTTGAACTTAGCTGTGCTTCCAAAAGTTCTCTAGTTTATACCCTTTCCAACGGTATACTACATGTCATAGGAATAATTCATCATGTGGTCAAAATAAAGAGAATAAGTTTTTTTTATAATGAATTTAGGAGATGACGGTTTTCATACATTTACACATTTTTGAGGTAGTCCTATCACCAGGCTTCAATCCATAGGAGTTTCATAACTTTTTTTGAGCGTCACTAAACGTGTTAATAATCGTCTCTGTAAAATTTCAGAGTCGTTTATCGACCTAATTACAGAGAAAAGAAATATTAAAATTGCGTATTTTTTTAAGGAATTTCGAGACGACATACACAGACCCAATTTCCGGTCGCTACAAAAGTGTATATAACAGTAGGAATCTGTCAGATTTTTAAAAATAATCATATTTACATACTTAACACTTGTAGTAATCCAGTGCTCTCAGAACAAATTACGCTTAATGACCTAATTTTTATGTAATATCAAGTTTAATTTGAACTTCCGGTATTGGATTTATTCCCACTTGCTACGGTAAAGAGACGTGACAGCAAGTCAACAGCTGACTGTAGTTCTAACCTCATCGCACTCAGTCGAATTTCCACATATTTCATTTTTAACCGACATATTCTGCCGACACAAATTTTCCCCGCTTTTTACCAATCATGGCCCGAATACAGTGCTTTATATTTCCGGCACCTGGAATTGTTTGGACAGATCGACGGTTAAAAGCATGGAGGTTAAACTCGCCTGGTTGAGTAAAAAGAGACGGAGATAGAACCAATATTGCCAAATATCAAACCTAGAAATACTGCGCGAATCGTTGGAACAACTATTTTTTCAGTTTTCTAATTAAATGTGAACATTCATCAAACAGTTTACACATGGAAAATGTAGTTATTGCAATTTTGTTTGCATATGTTAAAAATATAAATTGTACAAGTCTCAAGTTGATCAGTGGTATGACTAATGTGAAGCGATAGGATTACCTTAAGACTGGAAGCTCAAGAGTCACTGTCACGACAATTGCATCAAATAATGATTTATTTATAACAAACATACGTTGCAGAATATAAAAAAAGTTATTTCGTGCTATTACAACCACAATTAACAAAGTTATGACGATTTAAAGGCGGAAATTCGGGTAATTAAAAAGATCATATATCAATTACCGTGACACTTAAGGGGAGATATACTAGGAGCCGGAGAAAGGTCATTTTTATGAATTTTTTCAAGGAAAACTATTTGAAATTTCGGATTAGGGTTTTATTTATCTAAAAGTATATACATTCAAAAATATGTTTAATTTTCTTTATTTAAAAATATCAAAAATATACAGGGATATTGTATGATCCTTGGAGCGTCGGAAAAAAATCTGCGTATACGGTACCCACTGGCGTTTCTTCAAAAATCATCTGAAAAAAAAACGAAAAAGATTATTAAATTAGATACTATAATCTAGTACTTGTCATAGCCGATTTTGAAAATATCGAATTATGACAAAATGGCGGACGTTTGAACATAAATATTGATTTTTGGGCCAAAAATTAGTTATTATTTTGCCTATAAAACAAAAACAGTAACGGAAAAAAAACCTGACAAGTACTAGATAATGGTGTATAGAATAACCACAAAAAACCTCAAGGCAATCGGTTAATTGGTTTTCGAGAAATTTCGGGTACCGATTTGAAAAACGTGGTTTTGAGAAAAACGCGTTTGAAAATTTGGGAATGAATAAATCATGAAATTTGTCAACTTACCTGGAATCATCGATACCAGGCCCATAGTGTAGGTCTTCTACGGTCGACGGAATGTTCATAGCTTCCAAATCCTCGACCTCGACCATCTAGGTGTATATCTCTCCATAAGACATAGGATATAAGGGTGAAAAAAATTGCAAATGACCCTCAATCCCCCCGAAAAATGTATCGGCCCATGCGCCGAACACCCTGTATTGATATAACCCAGATGTACCATGGCGGGATAGAAACTAGCAATATCCTCATGTTCCAAAATAGAAAAATGCAAAACGTAGCGAATAAAAAATGCAATAGCCAACTTTGAGCGACTACGAGAAAGATCGTTTCCACCTATGTGAAATATACTTTTTCTATTTTTTAAATAACATTGTGTTCGTTTTTTCTAACGCAAAACAGCAAAAGGAACAACTGCAACATCTGCGCGAGGGACTCCACGACGAAATTTCCTTCCACGAGGAGCAAATAAAACGTCATCAGGAGGCCATCAACCGTCACAAAGAGAGAATCGGCAAGATGGAGAAAAATTGAGAAAAGAAATCGACGGGCCACGAGGACACTCATCCACTCGCAAACGTCATTCATGAACTCCGTTAGACGAGCGTCCGGCGCTGGGAGCGAAAGAAAAGTTGCATTTTTTTCTCCGCGAGCCGATGACGCTGGCGATAGATCGTTTTTTTTAAATATTTTTTTTTGAATTCTGAATATCGAGATGTTTACTACACCGTGTAGAAATAAAATTACATGCTTTTATCGGTTACGCGTTTAGATCTGTGTGACTTATCACTTTTTTTCTCTCAACGTTCCACACTATTTCGCGGCGCCGTAATTTCGCCTCGACGCATCTTGTAAAAGTTTCTACGCGAACGTGAGGTTTTTTTTCTTCGGAAAAAGGAGAAAACTGTTTTTCCACCGATCGAGCGAAAATTGAAAGAAAACAAAACGTCGTCTTTCGTTTGGGAACAGTCTGCTGTTTCTTCGCGTGTTTTGCGAAGAACGCACGTTTTCTTTTTCTTATAAATTTATATATTTTTTTCCGCATTAAGCGTATCTTTGATTTACATCACTTTTCGGTTAATATGTTGCGACAAATTCGAGTTTTACCCATGCAAGGAAGTAGGTGAGTTCGAAAAGTTTTGTTTGGTGTGAAAAAAAGTTTAAAATGTCGCGCTGTGCGAGGCCGCATTTACGGTTATGTCATCGCGAGCCACCGATCAAATGTAGTTAAGGAGGTACGGTGATTGGAGCGAGTTCAAGATAAAAGCCCGATTTTTTTTATAGCATTGTCGAGACCTTCGTCCATGCGTATGCGGAGTTTCCACGAGGTTTACCGTACACTTTTCGAGTTATTAATTGTTAAAGTTGGTGAATTCGTCTCACGTAGACGACAAAATGTGCCTGTTCTCTTATATATCGATTTTTTTGTGCTACTTGGAGCCAAGAAACACGTTAGAAAACTGATGGTTGCGTTCGTTGAATCTTTGTGATCGATAAGGCACCTTGAATTGGAAAGCTCACCGCAGAAATAAGCAATAAATTTAGAAATAAAGTCGCAAAAACCGAAGTTTTCGGAGAGCGAGACTTCTCGTGACGTAACAGCAGCCATCTTGCTCGACGTGTGGCAACGCCGGATACCCGCGCAAATTTGATTCGTCTATCGGATATTTTCAACGCGAATTAAAAATGTGATTGTGCGAAGCCGTACATTTTCTAATGGATTATAAAGGACCTTTCGTCGATATTTACTTGAAGTTCTTTTACGTACAGCAAAGGCATCTCAATTTTTCTGGCGACATGTACCTATAGAACGCATCTATATATAAATTCAGCATGGGCGAACCGTCATATAAAATAAACGTTCCTTTTTATACCTGCAAATATTGTGAAAATTGGGAAAGGGAAAAATAACATAACAATCGATGAAATATGTTTTGACTTTGGACAGATTGGACATTGGACATTGAGGTTAACTTCAACGCAACGTTTTTTTATTTGCAATCGCAATATTATCTTTTCATTTTCTAATTCTTGTCCGTCAGAATCTACATTTGTCTCTAAACTGGACTTCAGGTACAATCCCGTTACTCTTTTGATAAACTTCCACAGTATTTTCATTCTCCATGTTAACCGGCTACAAAAAATAATAAGCCGGGCGCGTAGAACCGATGACAGCCACCGAAAATGCGACGATGCTAAACGTCAACGATATGGCGTACTACTGAAGTCGAGTAGTAGATTATTAAGGTTGTTTCCATATTATAAAAATAATAGGAAACTCAAAATTCAATACTTAAAAAATATTTCTCGAAAAATAGGCCATATACATATATCTAAAACGTGGCGGTATTGCGGCGTGAAATAGACTCTAAGTTTACTAGCATGGTCATCACCGTACCTCCTTAACGCATTACACCTGGGTCGCGGTCGGTAAAGAGGAATTCTCGTGATTTTTTTCTGGGAAAGTGTGTGCGGTTCATAGTTGGGCGTAGTTCTATTTATAAATACGAATACGAATTTATTCACATCGTGATTTTCATGTGAATATAAATACAAATTTATTCATACTTATTTGTATTCACATGCATGCATACAAATACAATTGTATTCACTAATATTCTGAACATACAAATAAATTCACAAAAAAATTGTGAATATTCACAAAAAATGTGAATATTTACGAACAATCATGTGAATTTAAAAAAATCACATCAAAATCTGCGAATGCAAATGTATTCACATAAATTGTAAATACAAAAAAATCACAAAATAAGTTGTGAATTTTTTCGTATTTAAGACAAATTAAAATGAAATTCACAATGATTAGATTAAAATGTACACCAAAAGTGAGTTCTTACGTATTTTGATAGAAAACATTGCGTCGAGGCAAAGAAATTTTTGCAAAAAAAAATTGTGAGTTTCAAATATAACATTATAAATATGAAAAAATTCACAAAATAAGTTGTCAATTTCCACAAGTTGAAGAAAAGAAGGAAGGAAAGAAAAGCGTAAGAACTCACTTGTCGTGTGAATTTTAATATAATTGTCGTGAATTCGATTTTAATTTTCTTCAACTTGAGAAAATTCACAACTCATTTTTTCATATTTATAATGTAATATTTGAAACTCACAACTTTTTTTTTGCAAAAATTTATCTGCCTCGACGCACAATGTTTTCTCTTAAAATAAGTAAGAACTCACTTTTGGTGTAAATTCTAATCTAATCATTGTGAATTTGATTTTAATTTGTCTTAAATACGAAAAAATTCACAACTTATTTAGTGATTTTTTTTAAATTCACAGTATTTTTTATATTCACATTTTTTTGTGAATATTCACAATTTTTTCTGTGAATTTATTTGTATGTTCAGAGCATTTGCGAATACAATTGTATTCGTATGCATGCATGTGAATACAAATAAGTGAAGCATGAATAAATTTGTATTTGTATACTTATGAAAATCACGATGTTAATAAATTCTTATTCGTATTTATAAATAAAATTACGCCGAACTCTGGTGCGGATTAAGTTTGTTTACGTTGAAGAGTACGGTTTTAAGGGGGAGATACGTTTGGGGGAGGAAAAAATTATACTTTTCATAATTTTGTTTAATTAGGAGAGATTTCATTACGATTTTTTTAGTTACATGGTATTTTTTATTTATTAATCTTTTAAAATGGCGGAGGTATGGTACGGTCTTCTAAAAGCGATGCGGCGGATGTTGTCAGATGGCGTGACACATAGCGTCGGCGGGATTAATTTGAAGAAAAAAACCAACGAAGATTTTTCTTTCATTAACACTTGTACGCAGAATATGAACCAAGAAAACGTGATAAATGTTGAAAGTCGATGAAATGGTACGCTTTGAAACAAAAATATTGAATTATCCGAGAAAATCGCTACATTTTGCAATAAACAAATGCTTAGATTTTTTTTTAAATATTTAGGGTCATGTTTTGGAAAATAATAAGTCGGCAATTTTTAAGGATTAATGAAATTTTTTTAAATACCATGTCACACTCTAACAAGGAAAGGTTGCGAGGTCGATCTCTCCTATTTCGATTAAATTTGGCGTGTAGAATGGGTAAAAATAGGCGACACGTATTTTTTTTTTATCTGCGAAACCCGATTTTCAAGGGTTGAAACGCACCCACGAGGATTCGAATGTTTTTTCTTCGTTTTTCGTCGCTAACGTTTTAATGTTTCGAAATGTGAAAAAAATTCAGATCGCACCATGGTTTATTTTTTCGTGTACTATACATTGGAGATGAGAACGATAACATTATCGACGATAAACGCCCCTATTTTGAAGGGTGCGTTTCGACCCTCAAAAATCGGGTTGCGCATATATAAAAAAAATACGTGTTGCCTATTTTCACTCATTCTACAAGCATGCCAAATTTCATCGAAATCGGAGAGATCGACCTCGCAACCTTTCCTTGTAAGTCTCGAAAATGGTTGAGAAATCTTTCCTTTGAGAAAAACACATGAAAATCAGCAGAAAATGTCTCGCCTCAAGGTATTTCCCCCCCTAACGAATTGTCACTGTGTAACGGGTGAAAAAATAGCTGACTTTCGGGATTTTTTTTCGATGCTTAAAATACGCGGATAAGTCTGATTTTTTTATGTCAAATTAAAGCACTCATGAAGAACAGAAAATAAATTTCCAAACGTTTATTTTTATTTTTTTGACATTTTTTTTTAACGGTTGAAAATGTCTTCGGATCAAGAGGAGTCCCCACGGTGTACACGGTTGCGGCCGTAGATATTATCCGAAAAAAAATTTGTAAAAAGATTATTAATCAGTATGAAAACCGCTATCTTGCTGTGGAGGTTTTTTAAAATTAAAATTGACAATAAAGCGGCGGTTTGAAAGACAGTATCGAATTTAGAATTTTTTTGAAAATTCAGACAAATTTTAGAATTTTTTAGAAATTATAGGAATTTTTTTAGATTTTTTTAGAAAGATTAGAAAAAAATTAGATTTTAAAAAATATTTTGTTAGAACATTTTAGAAATTAGACAAAACCAATTTTATTTTTTTAAAAGATGAAGATTTCAATAAAGCTTCCATAGCAAGATAAAGAATGGTATAAAGAATGATGTGTCGAAATTTAAGACGGATAGCTCGAAAACTCTTCTTTTGAGAGCGTACACCGTTTTACACCCAAACAAACGACATTTCGAGAAAAACGCGTTTAAAGTTTCGAGTGCCCACGCCGCTGCTCGAATCATTTTCTCTAACAATAAAAGAGGCTCTAGCGGCCGAAATTATCCGAATTTCGCCTCCAAAATTGAACAGCATGTTTATAACCGTGTATATTATCGGACAATGCAACAAAAATCGATTTTTTGAACATTCTGCACTGTGATGATCCCTTAAAGTTCGCCGGTTCGGTGAACCACACCGTCCCCAACTTCCTCAATGTTGAACGGTTCGACTTTAAATTTTCAAAGAACATTTTCGAAACGTTATATTTTGAAAATCGGTCAAAATCCAAAAATCGATATTTTCAACAATTTACACTAGCCCTTAATGATTTTACTCAAAAATTTGTAGAGCTATAGGTCATTTGTTCGTCTACGATGAAATATTGGTCGCGTTTTCACCCTCTGATTGTCATTTTACGAAAGAGAGCATTCAATTTCGGATTACTCGTTTTTTATTTACTTATTTTATTGTGGGATTAGACTTCTTGCAGCGAGGGCGGTCGGCTTTTACAAGCCAACGATTATTCTCGTTTACGGGTCACTTTTATCGGTACCGTTTGAACGCAAAACCGTATCGCATTACTTACACTCGATGCTCAATATGCTTATCAGATATTTCACGAGAAAGAAGACCGACTCCGTGAAGGACAATTTCTTCGACAAGGACGTTGCATTCGAGAGCGAATATTACTACAGACAGGTAGTAAAAAAAATACACTCCGGTAGGTCAATAAACAGAATTTCAACTTTTACCCCGTCAAACGATTGGGTATTTAAAAAAACTATGCCTAATTCGAGCTCTCTTATTCAAGTTTAAATGCCAGCGCTTTATTTCCCTAATTTTAGTTACACGGGAATTTAATTTATCGTGGGATCTTAACTTATAGCGAATATGTATAATTACGATTGAAGAAAGATAAATTATATATATATAGAGTTTTATTTGCATAACTTGGAATACAAGTTTTTTACAAACTATTTCCTTACATATTGTTCCTTATTTCTAACTTAAGCCTACAATTCTATCCTGCACCTGCACTTCTCTTTCTTTTGACCTCTACTACTTATCACTAACGCCTCCGTCCTCCTCCTTACTCTTTTTTGCGCACAATACCTCTATTTCTCTAAAATATCGGCAGATTCCAACATTTATTTTTCCGCCTAACATATTAATGATTTCTCCTTTTATCGCGATCTCATCCACTCCCTGCATCCACTCCTCAGCTTCTTTTCTTGTTTCCTTTGGCATTAAAGCCCATGCTTTTCTGCACACTATGAGGTGTTCCAAGGTCTCATTTTGTTCCTCACATATCCTGCATCTCCAGTCCTTCACCCCCTTTTTCCCGTTCTCCAGACGTTTCCACACCTTAATCTTGCCCACAATTCTTTGTCCCTACCCTTCACCCCTTCCTCCTTCCAATACTTCCACGGGCTTTCCTCGTTCTCCACCAAATATTTATACATGCTATTGTACGATGATTTTTTTATTTTTTCTTCTTCCTCCAATATTTACTTTTTTAGGTTTTCTAATCCTTCTCCAATCTTTTTTTCTATTGTTCTCTCTTCTTTCTTCTCCCTTGTCATCGTTATTATTTCCTCTATGCCCATTTTCCTTAATACTTTTTTCAAATCCTTTCCCCACTTCGACGGTGCGAAAGATAAATTATTAAAAGTATTTAAGAAATTATTAAATTAAATTGGTCAATTGAATTATTAAATTAAATTATTCAATTAAAGTAGTAATTTTTTTAAAGTATTTAAGAACAATTATTCAAATAGAAAATTGCTGTTTAATTCAATTCAAATGATTTAAATTCAATATTTTCTTCGATCAAGTTGATATTGAAATTTCATAAATCTCGCTTCTAAAATTTTAGTCGTAAGTGCAAATTATGTGAATTATAAAGATTGAGACAATTATTTTTATTATATTTAATAAAATATGTCAGGTCATTTTTAACAAATAATTTTCTGTTAATCTTGGAATTTTTTATATTTTAATATTACAGCTATTCGAAAAATCTCTTATGAGGTCTCGTGCGAATATCTCTAATTTCTATAAAACTATCATCGAAACTTAAGGCGGGAGCCTCAATTAGAAGTCTGAAATATCGTTTTTTTTTATTGCTTAAATCGATAGATAAACTATCCAAGAATATATTTACATAGTTACAGAGGCCAATTGTAAATATTTTCGAAGTTACAAGGCCAAAAGCAGAGAAGCGATTTATATGTGATATTTCTTCCTATTAAAAACTTTGAAGCGCGTTTTCTCCAGTTTTCATTTTCACGATTTTTCCAAAATGGCGGACGTGATATAAAAAAAACTAAACGATCTATTGAATGAAACCAAAGTTTATTTCCTTCAGTATGAAAATATCTTCTAAGTGAATTAAAAAAGTCGTTGAAAAAGTCTTTCTAAATAACTTTTATAGCACGTTAAAGTGTTTTTTAACACATTTTTTTCTAACCTGAGAATCCCGATTTGAATATAAAGGGCAAATTCGCCCCGCAATTCAAATGAGGAAATAAATGATCGTATCCCGCCATTTAGACTTGAATTGGAGAGCTCAAATTTGGCATAATTTTTTTTCCATACCTAGCACTTGTTCAAAGAGGGCGGAGTTGAGAAATATCTATATTTTTCGACTTATCTTGACACCCAAAAATGGGATTTGAAAGCTTTGCTATCAGCGATGGAATTTACAATCGCGTTAAGGAGGTTAGAGCGGTCCAGTTGAGTCAAATGACAGTCTATGAAGATTCTTTTTCAATGAGCCTCAAAAAAGTGCATACGAGGTATATATTCATTCTGTACATGCTAATTTTTCATAAAATATATAATTAAACGGAATTATGCATTATCATATTTTTATTACGTGAATAAGAAAAACTTTTGCGTTACTACCAACTCGAAAAAAGTATAACATTATCGATGATTATGAAAAAACTGTGTCAGCGAATGTTTTATCCAACTCAGAAAAAAATTTTGAGTAATCTATAATTGTGCCCATTTATATTTATGTCACGCGATTATTTATTCTTACCATTAATGAATATAAACTGTTGCCGAAATACGGCAGACATTGGGGTTGGCAATAATGCCGAAATACGGCAACTTCATGGACATTGAAGTTGGCTGCAATGGCTGCTTCATTCGCCAGCCAAGATTCGTAATCTTTTATCTAACCTCGATGGTTCAATATTGAATATATTTACGATGGGCAAGATGGGGTTTTTTTCTCTAAATGTTTACAAACGTTTAGTTTGCGTTAATCCGTTGTTAGAAATGGTTTATCTTTATGCTAAATAACCAAAAAAAATTACATGACTCGTAGCGTGAATGTCTCGCTCATCTAACCGCACTTAACACTACATACATTAAACTATTTTTTATCTCGGGTGTTTTGTAGTAAAAAAGTTTCAAAAAAATCGTAAAGACAGTATAGTCTAGACGATTTAGTCGTCAACGATGCTTGCCCGAAAAATGTTCATTAAAAAAATGCGTGCAGGATCCCCAACTTCTGAAGATTTTGAAGCAAAAAACCGAGGAGGAGGTCGCTGCGATGCAAGACAAAGTACGAGCTATGAATGCAAAAATCGACGAGTACAATCGCGACATAAGCGAGACTGTGAGATTCTTGAAGAGCCTCGAGAAAGATCTGTCCGCCGGTACCAAAAAGAAAACGTAAATAAATACACCGTTGACTTGCAGTCTCTTTTCTTCATTTAAAAAAACAACAATAACAACAACAACGAAGAATTGAAAAAGAATGGTTGCATGCATTGGACTGATGCGAAATTGAACAACTTTGCTTCATCAATTCGTCAATTATTCCGAGACAAAAATAGAATTTAGGTTATGTGACGAAGTTATGAACTAAGGCAAAAAGACACATGGCAAGTTCATTTTTAACGGATCTGCGCAAGCTTGGGGCCTAAAAAACCGGTTGATTTTCAATTCTTTTTTCTGACGAGAGTATCGAAACGACGAGATCAGAATTTTACACACAATTAGTACACAGTCTCGCCAAGCTTGAGTTTTTATTTTCGTTGAAGAATATTGATGAGCAATGACGTTGTTATCATTAAAACAAACGACCTTAGTGCATGGCCAATCGGTGTAGGTGGTTTTGCCAACTAGGGTGACAGAAAATGGAAATTTAGAAAAATTTACTTTCAGTATAATAATAAAACTTTCGTATGACCGGCTACTATTAAAAATTTTGAAAATCCCGAAAATGACGAGTTGTAGGAAATGCAATTTGTTTTTCGAGCAAAAAAAACATCTCTACCCATTTGTTATTAACAAATGGATATATATATAACCAAATAATTGCAACATACAAACAAATCGTTGCAAATTTAAGTTATGATCCTGGGCTATAAAATGCCACAATTAAAAAATCGTTTTTTTTTATTTCGCGCTAATTCGGACGCCTTAAGGGGTTGGGTGACTTTGAGGTTAAAAAAAATTGATTTGGAAAGAATAAGTAAGGCGATTGAAAAAACGTTTGGATCTTTATTTGTATGTAAATAAACAAAGTTGTGTACTGAATTTCATTTAAAATATGAATAATTAGAGAAGTTATAAAAAAAAACCCGTGCAAGGCCTTTGAACGTGAGGGGCCTAACAGTGTACTTGATTTTGGCCACCCGGTTTATCTGAAGCAAAACAAAAGATTTTTTTCTTAAAATAGATAACACTGGCTAAGACCTGACGGAGCTCTTTTCGTTATCGTGTTTCAAACGTCGAAAAAAAAGTTGGATTTTTTTTTAATAACAACATTATTGTTAATAACTAATGAAAACATATGTTAAGGGGTCTTCTCACTTTAAACGCTAAAAAGGCTATTTTCATGATTTTTTTATAGGTTTATATTATAGATATTGATATAAAAGCTGTTACACTTAATAAATACACTTTAACATTACACAATTTTTTTAGGACATTTTTTTAACTATCATTTTTGTCTATAAATAGTGACTTAAATAAATAAAAACAATTTAAATGCATTTCGAAAGTGTATTTATTAAGTGTAACAACTTTTATATCAATATCTATAATATAAACCTATCAAAAAATTCATGAAAATAGCCTTTTTTAGCGTCGAAAGTGAGAAGACCCCTTAAGAAAAGCGTCGGTCAAGACTAAACTACTATTACGCTGAATAAGTGTACCAAATTTCAAGTCAATTCCTTCATTAGATGTCGAGAAATCGTGTATACCGTTTCGAGAAACATAATTTCGAGAAAAACGCGTTTAAGGGGGAAAGTTCTAATAGGCGAGGAAAAATGACTGATTTTCATTATTTTTTTTTGAATAAAATATATTTTCCTTATTTTTGAGACTTCATGTATGTTTTAGTACTATTTTTGGCTGTTACATGGTTTTTTTCATCTTTATTAATCTTCAAAAATGGCGGCGGTGTGGCGTGGTCTTCTAAGCGGGTTGCGGCGGAAGTTGTCAGACGGCGTGACACGTAGCGTCGGCGGGATTAATCTGGGAAAAAACCAACGAAAATTTTTCTTTCATTAACATTTATACGCAGAATATGAACCAAGAAAAAGTGAAAAATGTTGGAAATCCATTAAATGGTACTCTCTGAAACAAAAAGATTGAATTTTCCGAAAGAATGCCTATATTTTGCAATAAAACAAACTTTCTTTTCAATTTTCAAAAAAATTTAGGTTCACGTTTTAGACAATGAGGTTAGAAAGATTTATACCAAATTTCATCAGAATCGGTCGATTAGTTTTTAAGCTATACGTCACGCCAGTTCTGAAAATGCAGGTTAGAAGACCGTGCCATACCGCCGCCATTTTTGAAGCTTAATAAAAGTACCATGTAACAGCCAAAAGTAGCAATAAAACATACCCTAAGTCTCAAAAATGTGAAGAAATCTTGCTCTCTAAAAAAACATGAAAATCAGCTAATCCCCCCTTAAGGATTTTACCGAATATGACACAGAAATGAATATTCACTAATGTCTGCAAACGTTGCGCGAAAACAATCGTGGCACGGCGCCCCAAATTCGAACAGACTCATTCCGGAAGTACGCGAGGAAGTTCCATTTTCCGAATTTCCACACGAATTTTCAATAACGACAAACAATGAGTAGCAAAAACGCACGTTCTCACGAGAACCGAGAATTCCGAGTTCAATTCGAATGTGCGTACGTTGTTCCCGCCTTCGTGCAGGCGTCGCTCTTGTCCTGGAACGGTGGAAAAAAAGTGAAACAAAGATGGCCGCCCGAGCGGCGCCCCCGCGAGGCCGATCGTCGCGCCCTCAGTTTCTCACGAATCATCGATCAGTGTGGTGCGTTCGCGTTGTTTGCTCCGCGGTGTGTGTGTTCTCGACGGGCTTTTTTCCCCGTGATTTGTTGCCCCCGCGAACGGATGAGGCTTTGTTGTTCGTTTTTTTCGTTATTTTCGGTGTGATTTGGAGATATTGAAGGGAAGCGAAAAATTGACGCGGTGACCCTCGCGTTTGATCCGAGGGAGCGCATATTGAAAGAGTAATGCAGCCAAGGATATACTGGATTGTAGCGAGCGCGGCGGTCATTCTAGTCGGATGCAATGCTGCTGCTTCCGCGAGCGAGGTAATTGCACTTTTACGTATACACCTTGCAAAGCGATAGTTTCGTACGTGCGTGAAAAAATTCACGGATTTCAACATCTCCGGGATTTACAGTACTGAAAAAACAACGCGTATCGTCCACTCGATAATTTCATAAATGCAGAATCAGCCTTCGGAAGAGACGTATTTGTAATTACCCGCGTCCATTGACGCGCTCGGATTTCTCATTTTTGCTACAGTGCAGTCGATCCAAACATTGCAAATTAAGGGGTTAGGCTACTGTGACGAAAGAAAAGTCAGAATTATTTGAAAAAAAAAATAATATTAAGGGACTACGTGTACCTAGAGGCTCGAAAGAATTGTCAATTTCCGAATCTTTTTTTTACCAAGGTACATGTTTTGAGAAACTCAAAAAAAAATCATAAAAAAATACAGAAAAACAACAAAAACATGGCCGCCGGCAGATGATGAAAAAATTTTCTCGATTTTTACGGTGGACACTCTCCAGCTCAAACGGTCCAGCCGAAATCCAAAAACCAAACGGGTTATTCAAGTTAACGATACGTACGAGTCGTTGACGATCGTCGATTTCTAAAATAATTTTTTTTAATATAAAAAAATATATTTTTTTGAACATAAAAAAATATATTTTTTTGAACATAAAAAAATATATTTTTTTGAACATAAAAAAATATATTTTTTGAACATAAAAAAATATATTTTTTTAAACATAAAAAATACATTTTTTTTTCGATTTTTCGTAGCGACCAACCCAAACGAACTCAAACAAACCCAAACAAAAACATGGCCGCCGGCAAATGATGAGAATTTTTTCGCGATTTTTACGGTGGACACTCTCCAGCTGAAACGGTCCATCCAAAACCCAAAAACCAAACGGGTTATTTAAGTTAACGATAAATACGAGTCGTTGACGATCGTCGATTTATAAAATAATTTTTTTAGCATAAAACAAATACTTTTTCTCGATTTTCCGTAGCGACGAACGTGCATTCGTCATTTTCACATTAGCTTAACCCCTTAAGGTAGAAGGAGCGCGCGCTTGATTGCTATACATTTTGTCCAAATTTTAACCAGACATTGTTCAACTCATTATGCATGTTTGAGTGAACTTTCAGAACAGTCGACTAATTAGATTGCGAGATAATGGGTTTTTTAATTGCAACTTTTAACACTGCAGGGTCTGCATTGACCGAAAGTTAGGTCACATAATTCGTCGTACCATTCTACGGTGTTTACAAATAAAAAAAAATGGAAAAAGTTTGGATTGCCTTTTCTATTCAGTTTTGCTAAAAACGTTCAGTAAAGACAGAATAATACTGCGTAAAAAATATGTCCCCTATAGTAAGATGTCGACGCTGCTTACGAAAAGTAGCATGTTTCAGAATTCTTACGAAAACAAGCACGTTTGATATCACCGCGAAAACTAGCATGTTTTGGCTTCCGACACGAAAACTAGCGGTTTTCGCCACGAAAACTGGCACCTTTCGATATTTAACGCGAAAACTAGCACGTTTCGGCTTTCGGCGCGAAAAGAAACAGATTTTGATATTCCCCGGGAAAATGAACATGTTTCAGTAAAACTGGAATTGTTTCCGACTTTTCTTCCATGCTTTTTTACGCCTTGCCTCTATTTTTTTACTCCAATTCTTTTGACCGCAATCGGAAATTTACGATTTTATAGACCTCTCAAAAAAATGTAATTGGACTTCAATTAAAATTGCAAGTATTCGGGAAATATCCATTCAACCTTACGTCGATACAATCCAGGTTAAATATGATTTTGACCAAGAAGGACGAGACATGAAAATCTTTTTAAAAAAACCAAAACATGGATGATGTTCGAATGTTCCAATTAAAACAGACGCCAGATAAAACATTGCCTCTTGCACCAAGAAAAAAAAAGATTTACAGACCATGCTTGACTTTTCAAACATATTCGACGATAACCATCTGTAAGATTACAGTAAATTTGTTGAATAATATTTTCAATAACGTTATTTTTTAAATAGAAAATCACGATAAATATTTCATTATATTTACAATTTCGATGTTATTTTTTTATAAAAATTACTACTATCGATTTTAATTGATTGTTATTATCGAAATGTTAATACATTTTTTTGAAAGTTTCACACTGGTATAGCCCCTTAAACGATTGTTCACTCTTGGAGCAGTTTCATCGTTGGAGATATTTTCTTTTGCCCCCGAGTGCTCGGGACCACGTGACGGGCTTTGCAGTTACGAGAATTGTCCGCCAATTATACAAAGCGATTATCGACGAATGAATTATAGGCATGAGAATAAAGTTGCAAGGATTTTTTTGCGGCCTGTAAAAGTTTCGCATGCTCGAAATGTCTCTGTCATTGGCCCCGCCGAACGACGTCGAGAGTAACGCGACACTCGGCTATTATCTCGTATACGGTGTAACAAAACACCGTGTTTGACGTTACGTATGAACCTCGATTTATAAGAGATGAACCGGCATGGTTCAACAGTCGCAATTGCGATGACATTGAAAAAACTTGAAAACTGCGGAGTTCAAGGAGTTTCGGGATAATTGCCGATATGTTACCATTGGATTCGGATTTATAAATTCTTTGCCATACACTGAATGCACCCTCCAAATTTTAAATCGATCGTCTACACCGATTCTGTAAAATTTACAATTGAAGAAAGTAAATAAAATGAAGAAAATAAATTGAAGAATTTATTTTCTTTATTGATATATATATATATATATAATACGTATTTATATAGAATAAACAATTGTAAACAAATGTACACTTTTTAGCATTTATAATGCTAAACAAATACGCAATTTGTTGTTATATTTATCGTTATCATCGTGAATGTATAGTAATCGAATAATACTATTGTATATTTATTTTTTGTTCATTTGAACTTTATTTTAATCTTGCCCCGTTCACATGTTATATCCAAAAAACGAAAAAAATTAACAAAAAATGTTTAAGGGTGCGTTTAATTCCTCACGAAAATTCGCATCGAATATTTCCACTCGCTTCAATTTCATTTTTTACTCACTTCAGTTGCTGCAATTTTTTTTCTATACCAGAAGTTCAGACCCTCGGCGGTTTTCGTGTGAGAGGGGGTAGGGGGTGGACCGAGTGTACCTTTCATAAATATCCAATTTTATCTTAACACAAAGGTACATATATTGAAAGCCTTAAAAAATCATCTAAACATATAGAAAGCAAAAACATGGCCGCTGGCAGATGGTGAAATTTTTTTTCGCGATGTTTAGCGGTGGACACTCTCCAGCTTAAACGGACCATCCGAACTCTAAAAACCAAACGGGTTATTCAAGTCAACAATAAATACGAGTCGTTGACGATCGTCGATTATAAAAATCACTTTTTTTAACAACGTGGCGACGTATTGAAACTCGAGCATAAAAAAAACATAAAAAAAGCGTCATTTTTACGTAACTATTAAAAAATAAAGATCGATTTTGAAAAAGTGAGATCGTCAACGACCTTCAAATGTTTCTTATCGTATCTCCTGTAAATTTGGAAACAATCCATCGAGAGGTTCCCGAGATATCATGGCCACCGACTTTGAAAACAGTGTTCGGAGAAAGACTCTTGAAGTTTGCATGGCTGGAATGCAACGAAAATTCTTTTTAATTTATCGCTTTCATTATTATCCAAAGTCATATTTGGCAGATTTATGTTGTAGATCGCTGAGTAGGAATCTTAAAAAATATTTTCGTCGTTTTCGTAGCTTAAATCTGCCAAAGGAAATTTAGGAAATAGAAAAAAAAGCATTTTCGTTATATTCCAACGATACAAACTTCAACGTCATGGTGCTGCTGCCGCTCGCCCGGCAGACTGTTAAAAGCTGTAGCTCATTCAATTTTAGGAATATCTCGATGAAATTTTCAGGGAATATAGCTAAAAGCTGATACTATCGAATAAAAATATTTTTCGACAATGCAATTTTTTTTCTAGGGGGCCTGAATTAGAAGGTCCGAAAAATCATTTTGTTTTTAATTGCTTAAGTCGATAGATAAACTATCCAAGAATATATTTACAAAGTTACAGAAGCCAATTGTAAATATTTTCGAAGATACAAGACCAAAAGCAGAGAAGCGATTGATATTTAATATTGGTATTTCCTCCTATTGAAAACTTTGAAGCGCGTTTTATCCAGTTTTCATTTTCACGATTTTTCCAAATTGGCGGGCGTGATAGGAAAAAAACTAAACGACCTATTGAATCAAACCAAAGTTCATTTTCTTCAGTATGAAAAACTCTTCTAAGTGAATTAAAAAAGTCGTTGAAAAAGTATTTTTAAATAATTTTTATAGCACGTTAAAATTTTTTTTTTTTACATTTTCTTTCAAACCTGAAAAAAGTTATAACTTCACGATTTTTTCAGCTTTTTCTAATTTCACCCAGAAGAAAAATAAATGACAATTGAAAATTTTATTGGTTTTTTTGTTTCCGTCAAGAATTACGAGCTGCATCTTTCCCGCCGATTGGGGACTGTAGTGGCAAAACGCACATGGCATAGGCTGATGAATCTGCAGTCATTTATTGTTTCATGTTGAACGTTTTTTTTTATACATTTTAAATATAGATGGAAAGATACCTCAATGTTTACTGGGCTCACTTGGTTTATTCCCTTCTAAACAAATTTACGAAAAAAAAACGCTTTTTGGACCTTCTAATTCAGGCTCCCGCCTTAAGGGGTAAGGCCACTGTAGCGGGGAAAAAATAAGTGTATTTTGGGAATTGTTTTTAGCGGGACAATGGAATAAATCAAAATTCTGAAAAATGTCCTTTATTGTACATATAATTAACTGTATAAACAATTTTTTTCAAAGTAATATCCAACAAAATGGCGGCTGCACAGCTTTTCTTCGACGAAGCCTTTTTTCATAGGCGCGCGGCCGGACCAACGGCACCTGCAATTTTTAATTTACAGTGAATGATTTTTTTTCCCGATTATACATGTGAATAGCTACAGAAGTACGTAGGATTTTTTTTGATATATCGATTTTTGCAAAAACAGCGCGTTTTTTCAAATAAAAGCTCAAAATTCTCAAAAAAACATCGTCCGAAAATTGTTTATAAAAAAAAACTTTTTAATATATCGAGAAAATCCTACGTACTTCTATGCAGAATGTAATTATGAATATACAGTTATAATTTCAAGTCAATCGGTCAAGATTTGTTCGAGTTATGAGTCCGGCCGACTTGAAAAATGTAGTTTCGAGAAAAACGTGTTTAAAGTTTTCGGTACGGATTACATTAAACTACGAGGGGCTGCGCCAAAATCCAAAATAGAAGTATTTAGACATTTTTCCCACCTTAATACTTTGAGTATGTCATTTTTAAGATATTAAGGCATCTTTTGAGAAAAAAAAATCGATTTTTTAAAACTTCCACAGTGGCCTTACCCCTTAAATCAAAGCCGTGAACAGACGAATTTTATATTGATAATTCGTTGAACAGTGTTGTCCGTAAGAACGTTCGGAAATAATCATAAAGAATTCGCGAGGGCGATAGATCGTAAAGAAAAAACAAAACAATCACTAAAAAGTCTCGTCCAAACGGAGCCTCGCATCGCGACAAATATTTACGCGTCACTCGCGCTCATTTCCATCGCGATTATTTCATCGCCTCGTCGAATGCGAAGCCAGGCCCGATTTGCTTTCATTCATCATCGCCGCGACCGTTGGCCCTCGATAGTTCAACTCACCGAGAGGTCGAACTCTCCTCCAGCCTGAAAAACAAAGAGACTCCCCCGGTCGTATTTCGCTTCGATAAAAAAAACAACGCGCAGTTTACCGGACTCGAGTAATATTGATTTCGGAAAGAGAAAAAAAAATCGATGTTTTTCACGTTCAAACGCTGCTGTTTTTCACGATTTTTATTTTCTCGCCTCGCGGGAGACCCCCCCAGGCAGCATACTGCCTCGATGCACGTTGCCTCCGTGTTTGTCGTTGGCCACGGAATCGGCCGAGAGGCCATTTCTATTGTGTGTACGCCTGTAAGGGCACAAGGGCGAGCCCAAAAAGGGACAGAGGAAGGGGGGGGAAGGAGCGAGGCAGATCTCGAGGCGGAGGATCCCATCGGTAAATGGTACTGGGAAAGAATAGTGTGTCCGTGTCTGTCTGTATATCTATGTTTATGTGTGTACAGTGTGGAACTGACGAAACGGTCAACAGAGCACGCGAAACGGCCAGGCACGTCCGGCCAGTTTCCTGCGCGGCGACACCAAAAGCTAATAGAAAAATTCTCCATCGTCCACTGGCAATTGCCACGCGATCCACGAATAGCGCTCGAGAATGAAACCATCAGGATAATTCCGATGTAAAAAGTTCTTCGTTATTCAGCTCGCGAAATTAAAAAGCCTGGAGAGCGTTTTGCTTTCGGCCACGATTATATAACGAGGAATCAAGATTTTCTTCGTCATTATGCGAGGCTGTTTTCGGGAGGCCAGATTAATAGTCGCAATTTTTCATGTTGAAGTTTGCATCGTTCGGATGCAACGAAAATTCTTTTTGATGATTTTATTTCTTAAATTTTCATAACGGGCGAAATCCTTTTCTTTCTTTCAATTTTAGGTTATGGAACACTAAATAGGATTTTTTTTAATGTTCCAATGATTTTTGTAGCCCAAATGGGCAAAACGAAATTGGCCGAGGCAAAAAAAGAATACTTTTGTGGCATCCCAACAATGGAAACTTCAATATCACAATTTTTGGCCGTGGAAATTTTCGGATTTTTTCCCGCAAGGTTACCGAGCTTGTAAAGCACTTGCAGGTTTCGAAAATGCGATGTGACCAGAGAATTATCCCGTGCAGAAATTGCCGTAGGCATCAAATTGGATTCTCGTACTTGTCCCCACTCCCTGAATCCAATTGGATTATGATATTTGGCGCCACTTCCTGATAGGGATCCAATTGGATTCATATACTTGTACCCACTCCCTAATGGGGATCCAATTGGATTCTCATACTTGTCTCCACTTCCTGGTAGGAATCCAATTGGATTCATATTCTTGTACCCACTCCCTGATGAGGATCCAATTGGATTCTCGTTCTTGTCTCCACTCCCTGATAGGCATCCAATTGGATTCCGATACTTGGCCCCACTCTCTGATAGGCATCCAAATGGATTCCCATACTTGTCCCCACTCCCTGATAGGCATCCAATCGGATTCCCATACTTGTCCCCACTCCCTGATAGGGATTCAATTGGATTCATATACTTGTACCCACTCCCTGATGGGGATCCAATTGGATTCTCATACTTGTCCCCACTCCCTGATAGGCATCCAAATGGATTCCCACACTTGCCCCCACTTCCTGGTAGGAATCCAATTGGATTCATATAGTTGTCCCCACTTCCCCATAGGGATCCAATGGATCATCGCATTGGATCCCTATACTGAAACGTCACGCTTGTACATTGGATTCTTATCAGGATTCCTAATTGGAATCCAATGTGCGAATCCAATTTGAATCCTAAAGGATTCCCACATTATCGAACAGAATCCGATACGATTCTTGATGGATGCCAACGCATTCTGTACGTTCAATTTTTGAACAAAGTATATGGATATACAAAATGAGTGGATCTTAAAGAGGTTGGAGCGGTCCAGTTGAGTCAAATAACAGTTTATCTATCTCTTTTTTCATTTAACCTCAAAAAAGTTACGAGGTATAGATTTATTTTGTCGATGCTAATTTTTCATAAAATATATAATGGAAGGGCAAAATTATGTATGTTTATATTTTTATTACGCGAATCAAAAAAACTTTCGTGTTACTACCAACTTGAAAAAGTAAAACATTATCAATGATTATTATGAAAAAATTGCGTCAGCGAATGTTTTATACAATTCAGCACGGAATTTTGATTTATTTATAATTATCCCTATTTATATTTGTCACGAGAAGAGAGAAGAGAGAAGAGAGACGCAAAAAGAAGAGAAGAAGCGAAGAAGAATAGAGAAGAGAAAACGCACATAAAAGAATCATTTTCGAAGAGTCACTTGGTGAGTAAAAAAAGTGGCATGGAATAGGAACGAAACCACTATGAAGTTTTTTTTTTTTAACTTTCAAATTATACCACGAACATTCTGTAGCGCCTTTTTTCATGCCATTTGGAATTTTCCGTCCTCATGGAGAATTCTAAAAGTGTATAGACACTTTTCGCCGGTAGTGTGTGTGTGCACACCATCGAACGGCAGTTCGATTTCTCGAGAGATTAGAGTATCGTATTACACTATAGCGATATCTGCTCGTAATAATATTATAGTATCTAGCGTAAGAGTCGTAAATTCCCGGCAACAATAAAATCGAAGGGGATTTCTTGAATGGACTGGTCAAGCTACATAGTCTCGGCAATACAAGAAAAGTCTTTACGGTCGAACGTGCACACAAACTCGCTCGCCGTACATCTCCTATATAGGGAACCTTCCAGACGAACTCGACAGACACGAGACTCTCCTCTTGCTCGTATTTATTCCACATCCAGTACGATTTCGAAAAATATGCAAAATTGATTATGACGAAGTTTCCATCTTTAGGGATCACTCTCTGGAAGCCCAATTTGAAGGGTCAGAATGATGATTTGTTTTCTAGTAACACATTGGTTGGAATAAATTAATTTTTTCCCAGCCCATTGTACACATGTTTGTGGTTACCATGTAATTTTTCCGGAAGAAAATCTTTCAAAGCTACGTGCTGCAGTTGGCGTTGCAGTCCTCCAGCGGCGCGGCCCGAAACGGCGGGATCTCTACCAGGCTCAAATTTTATCTGAAACGAAAACAAAAAATGTTTTCTTCAAAAGTATCGAACTGGATATGGGTCCACGATCTACTTTTCGAAATTTCGAAAAATACGAAAAATGACAGCTTCTCCAAAGAAAACCTCATTGTTCTCTTGAAAAACAGCATGCTGAATTCATTGTTATTAACAAATGGTTGAAATATTGTCGTCTTACCGCTAGTCAGCGATTTCAGCACCATACAAGTGTCCTTCCTTCATCATCGAGATCGTGTTGCACACCCAATCTATGCAATCTGCGGGCAGTTCAGGCCTCTTTCGAATGTTCTTGTGCTTTGATGTCCGCTTTCGTTACACTCCAATCATCCTTAAGGGGGGATTGTCTTTTTTTCGCAAAATTTACCGCTTTTTGGGAATTTTTTTGTGAAGAAAGTATACAACGGAAAACTTGTGAAACTTGGCATATAGTTTTATTGGTCTGTTTACTACATACAAAAAAATTTTTAAACAATTTCATCAAAAAATCCGCCTCCCACCCCCCTCGACGCGCGATGGTCCTTTTTTGATGGTGTGCACGATTACAGCTTTCACGTTCATCCTGCAACAAAAACCCAAAAAGCATTTTACTTTAGACACATATAGCTATCGTTCGATGAAGGGAAAAAAAATTGACGATTTGGTGACGTTTTGAACTTGAAGTATCGATTTTTCGAAAAAAATTGATCGATTTTTTGTTATAAATAAAAAACTATCAAACGTATTGCTTTTTTGCTTCATCAAACGATAAAAGGATGTCAGCTGAGCATTCTGTCCAAATTTGAAGGCAATCGGTTGAATCGCTTTTGAGAAATCGTGCACACCAGTTGTGAAAAAGCTGTTTCGAGAAAAACGCGTTTAAGGGGGGATTTTTTGATGAAATTGTTTTAAAACTTTTTTGTATGTAGTAAACAGATCAATAAAACTTTATGCCAAGTTTCACAAGTTTTCCGTTGTATACTTTCTTCACAAAAAAATTCCCAAAAAGCGGTAAATTTTGCGAAAAAAAAACAATCCCCCCTTAACCCGACGCACATTGTTCCACTAAAATAGGTGTAACTTCGTCAATTTTGAGAATTTCCGATTTGGCCTTAAAATATTCTTGAAAGTTCACACTATAACTATATGCAAAAAAAAACGATGTCGAAGTTTTCATCGTTGGAATGCAACGAAAATTTATATTTATTTTTCGATTGCCTCATCTTCATTATCATCCAAAAAAAATCCTCACATAGTTAGGCTGAAGATCTCTAAAACGGATTCTAAAAAAGTTAAAGAGATTTTGGAGGCTTACATTCGTTTACAAAAATTGGATTATGGAATTATGCAACTTTCGTTGCATCCCAACGATGCAATCTTCAGTATCATAAAAAAAAACGATTTTTTGAAGTTTCCAGAGAGGGATACCCCCTCGAATGTTCCTAAATTTTTTTGATTAATAATGCGGAAATTTAGAAAAATTGGGTTGATCGCTCCCTAAAGGAGCATTCAACACAAATCTACACAGGCGAAGCTAGTATATAATATAGTATATATTGATACCATATGTAATATAGTATATGTTTATGCTATCTAGTATACATTTCCGCGGTCAGAAATCTAGTATATAATATAGTTATTTCCTCGACCATAAATTTCATCTGAAATCTCAAAAATTATGAAATTTACGATTAGAACAGGCATTTCTCTGAAAATCAAAACTACCTCGAAATCGAGGGGTTTCATTCTCGAAAATTAAAATCGCGAAGTAAAAAACAAACTTTGCAAAAACAACGTTATCTGTATCAGGAATTTCTGCTAACTCAAGCGTTGTGATTTTTTTTGTATTATGTCACCCCGAGAGAGAACAAAGCGAGGGAATCGTGTGCTGATTCCGCATGCGACAGAAGGCGCACCGGCCGCACTTGTGATCGATTTAAGGGGGTACAATTTTGCGGTACTTTTACTCTCGCAGAGCCCAAAACTAGCGGTTTGGGGTACGTGGGGGCGGGGGGGGGGGGGGAGATCTAAATGAGAAACAGATACGAGGAGGGTGCTGCATTATAGTATGGTGTCCGTTTATTCCCTCGAAATGCGCGCCATGTGGCCATGCTAAGATTTTAACGATCCCCTCTCGTTTGCACCCCAGGGGTGCCTTTACGTACTTATGTTTCTCTCTCTCCCTCCCTCACTCTCTGTCTCTGTCTCTCTCTCTCTCTCTCTCTCTCTCTCTCTCTCTCTCTCTCTCTCTCTCTCTCTCTCTCTCTCTCTCTCTCTCTCTCTCTCTCTCTCTCTCTCTCTCCCCCTCCCTCCCTCTCTCTCTCTCTCTCTGCCCCTTTTCGCTCCTTTTGACGCGGGTTATTCATCGTGGAAGATAAACGACCGAGCGAGTCACGTAAGTGCGCTTTGCAAATTTTACACGCCCTTATCGCGACTTATTCTTCTTTTTCAACAACCTCTATTGTGATTTTTTAAAAACATAGATTTCCCGTATCTTGTGATATGTTTATGAGTTTATCTTATCCCAGTTGTCAAGAGAAACGTTTCTCAAGGGGGAAGATACCTTTAGGCAAGGAAAAAATTGCTGATTTTCATGATTTTTTTAAAGGAGTTACGTAGGTTTCGAAGGTAAAAAAACATTTTCTCTATTTAAAAAAATATAATATATGAATATTTTTATTCAAAATGTTAAGCACATAAAAGAGCAACATTTCAACAATATTTGAAAAAAATTTCATCCAAAAATTTGGGAAAATCCCCTAAAAAGAGTATCCTCGTGGTGGTCACGATAACGCATGATAGCTTTATCTGTAAGTAAAAAACCAAATTATTTCTGTTAGTAGACAGATATAGTGATTGAATAAAGGATTTAAAAAAAACTGGAGTTTGAATTTTCGGCAGAGTTGTATACAAAGTGGTTCAATTTTTGGTACAATTTACACTACGTATAGCCTTGTAAAATTAGTTGTACTATTAGATAATAAAAAAATGTTTAATGGTTTTTTTGAAATTTTCAAACCCACATAACCTCTTAAAGGAAAGATTACAACCTAAATCTGAAAGATTATAACTTACATCTAAGAAATCTTATTTTCGAATATATATATATATATATATATATATATATATATATATTACGTCATCGATTCTTGCTGATTTTTGCCCCCCCCCCCCACCCCCCGAAATCATCCTATCCTTCCTATGGTCATAATGTAATTATCGTTACCGTCATCCAATGCCTAGACCCCCCCCCCCTATTTTAAAATGACGTAATTTATGGACGGCCCCTATATATATATATATATATACATACATACATACATATCCTATAAAACCTATCAAAAATATATATAATATATATAAAACATACAATATATGTACAATATATATATATATATATATATATACAATATATATAAAACCTATCAAAAAAATTCATGAAAATACCCTTTTTTTAGCGTCTAAAGTAAGAATAGAAAATTCATCTCAAATTCGGGCGCATAGTTGATACAATTCATTATCGCGGAATGATATACGATCCCTCAACTGTTGTCGTCTTGCATGCCCGCGCTTGAATAATTGACCGCAGGCCCGCTTAAATTTTCTGATAACGATTTGATATCGGTGGGACATAATTAATTGCGCAAGTTTCGATGCAAGCGAGTTCCAAACGCAAATCCTTGAGGAAGCTCGTGCCGAAGGGGTCTCCATATAGGGATTCCTAAATCGGTATTGGAGGTCTTTCCTCGCGTTGCTGTAGGGTGGAGAAGTTTAGGGTGGTAAGACACGAGTGCAGGGCCTTCGGCACCCTCGTGGAAAAGCTCTTTGCTCCATAGCCGTGTGTCGTATCGATTGGTAGTCGTCTAGGACGGTTTATCGGCTTTGCAATAAGCCATACGCGCGCGCCCCTTCACAACCTCAAAAACCGCCCGAGTAGTTGTCAACAATGAATATCGGCCGGAGTAAAAAATTCTTCCGATGGAAAGGATAAGTGTTTACTGAAGCTGTCTATAATCTGCAAAAAATCAAAAACTTCAATAATTTTCCTATATTGTAAAATGTTATTTTGGGTTTGAAAAAATTTAATTGTATTTTGTGTTTTTCTAGACATTTCTAGAAACTTATCATTTCTGAACATAGATCTCAAATTGATATAAAGTTATTATTGCGAGGTAATAAGAGAGCTTGCGAAACTAGCAAGAAAGAGGATAGAGGAGAGAGGGCCAGAAGAGGGCCACTGGTAACAATACGAAATAAAAGTATTATAATGTAAAAAGGAACTGAAGAACAGATGTGAGGTTGTGAAAACCCGCAAGCGTATACATGTGAGATAAACTACTACTACTACTACCATTAAGTAATTATTACTAGTTGAGAGGATAAGAACAAATAATATTCCTCGTTAAGCAGGTTAAAGCGATCCAGTTAAGACAAAAAACAGTTCATAAATTTCGTTTTCAATGAACCTCGAAAAAATGCATACGAAGCATAGATTTATTCTGTACACGCTAATTTTTCATGAAATATATAATTAACGGGCAAACGTATGCATTTTTATATCTTTATAACGTAAATAAGAAACACTTTTGTTTTATTACCAACTTGAAAAAGTATAATAATATCGATGATTATTATGAAAAAACTGCGTCAGCGAATGTGTCATACCACTCAGAATGAAATTTTGAGTCATTTACAATTATGGCGATTTATACTTATGTCATATTTATGACATTGAGGTTGGCAGCAATGTTCTTTATTCGCCAGCCAAGTTTCCTAATCTTTCATCAAACTCAATATTGACCATATATGTTCAATATTGAATATATATGGTTTACGATGGGCAAGATGGGTTTTTTTCTAAACGTTTGCAAAGGATCAGTCTGCGTTAATTCGTTGTTAGAAATCGTTCATTTTGGCGCTAAATAGCTAAAAAAATGTACATCACTCGTAGCGTGCACGTCTTGCCATCTAACCGCACGTAAAATAACATACATTACATGATTTTTTATCTCAGGTGTTTGGGGGCAAGCGAAATTCAAAAAATTCCTAAAGACTCAGTATAGTCTAGGCAATAACATATATTAAGAAAAATAATCTTGGATTGTGGCTAACGCTTCAACCTCCTCAATTAAGCTGAGGGTCCGCGGGTATAATTACCGAATGTGGATAAGGTAGGCAGCAGTTGTGCCATCCACGACGTTGCCATGTTTGCACAGCCGGATATTTTGTTTCGCGATTACAAACATCAATCATTTCATAACGATGCTGTGAATACTCATTTTCACAGTGCCAACGGTTAGTCCGAAAATTGGTCGAACCATACGTATTTTTCCAGTTCGGTGGCGGCATTTTTTTTAGCAGATCCAAATAACCTACTGAAAACTGATCAGCAGGACGAAAACCCAGCACTTTTTAGCGTAGAATATGAATTTTTGACTGAAGGTAGATGGTTGCATACTGAAAGTAACCCCAATAAAATGTTACCCCTCAACTCGCCCCAACCCTAAGAAATAGGGGTTGAAAACTTAAAAATCGCCGTATCTCGTTAATTAATAGTCCGATCAAAAAATGTTTCAAACAAAAGTTGTTTGGAATAATCAAATACGTATAAAGTTATCTGACGTTCAATCCCTTATCTTTGAAAATAGCGGCACAAAAACACGTTAGCACCACTGACCCAGACAAGGACGCAGCGATATGTCTACTCCGCTCGCCCACGCAACAACCCCGAATTTTCGAATCGCTTTTGTGCCGCTATTTTCAAAGATCGGGGGTTGGACGTCAGATAACTTTATACGAAGGTCATTATTCCAAACAACTTTTGTTTGAAATCTTTTTTGATCGAGCTATTAATTGTCGAGAAACGGCGATTTTTAAGTTTTCAACCCCTACTTCTTAGGGTTGGGGTGAGTCGAGGGGCAACATTTTATTGGGGTTACTCAGTATGCAACCATCTACCTTCAGTTGAAAATTCATATTCTACGCTAAAAAGTGCTGGGTTTTCGTCTCTTTTGCTGGACTATGTAAATCGTACCCATGCACGAGATGATCAGCAAAGGGGTTATAGACAATACTCCCAGAAATAAAATTTCACCTCGGTGGTAGCACTTTATCCTGGCCCCATCCAACCTTAAAAAATGGTTGAGCCATCTTCATAGCTCAAAAAGGGAAAAGAAATTTAAGCAACTAAAAACAAATGATTGTATACCAACGATGCAAACTTCAATCTCATCTATATGTATAATTTAAACAGGTATAAAAAAACCTCGTACCATACATATTATGTGTGAATATAAATAGCAAGATATAAATATAGATATAGCCGTGTCTCTTCGTAGTAGCTACTTATTTCTTCGTGCACTCACGCGGCTCGTAATTTCTCGGAGGTCTCGATAAAGCGTTAATGGGGTGAGAGGTCAGGGCGGAGAATGCCGATACTGCGAGCTCCGGGGACTGTACCAAGTTTATTAACGAGCTATACATGTGCCCCCTATATACCCCTTGCTCCCTGCCACCGTCTCCGTTCCTCTTTATATTCGAACTTTCCGCTGCATACGATACGGGCACACATGCGCATACAAATAAATATACACGTGCATATGTACCATTGAGACACTAGGAAAGTTTGTCCTTTTGTCACGGAGACCTTACAACATCCGACCAATTGTTCACAGCCATAAATACGAAAATCCCGATACACATATTTCGCGCGGAAATTTCCCATTCAATTGAAAGTTGCAGCATGTATGGAGCGGGGGCGGGGCACTTCCGGCTTTTCTCGTCGTTACAAACGGGCCTTGTATGGGCGCGATATCGTCGACGTTATAGAAATTGAAAGGTCCCTGACCTAGACGATTGTTCGTTGCGAACTAACTTGGCGAGGCCGACGGGTGGGGGAGGGCTGGAGCATTCATTTTACACGTGACGCTTGATCCAAGCTTGGATTTTAATCAAGCTTTTCGAAATTGTTCGGTAATTTTGCGATCACGGATGCGCAACTCCCCGTGATGAAATTTGTTGGGGAGTCACCGGATCCTACCACATCCCCGTGTAGAGATTTGAGTCGGGAAAAAGTACTGCCCCTGATCTGCCTTCCCTAGATAACATCAGGCTTTGGTCGGGCCCTCCACCCTGGAATAGGTTCGCAATGTAACGGGTCTAAGGCTAGGTCCCGATCCGCCCTTCCCTTTCTGGGGAACTGATCAGGAACGGGCCGGAGAACAAGCGGTAAATGACCAGGGAAGTTGTAGGGAATAGATTGGGAAAAAACCACGAACAAACGAGGAAATTGAAAATGATGTTTCAGCGTTTTTGGAATCCTTGAGGAGGTCAAATCGGGAGTGTATTCAATTTAGTATTTCGACAACATATTGTTTGTTGGTTATCTACTTGTTAAGGTAGTGTATGAGTGTATACATACGCTTGTTCGCATTTCCTAATAGGCAAAGAGACAGAAAAACGTTCACAGATCACTATCCGAGCGAAAAAGACCTAGAGTGCAAAGGGTTATTTCACAAGTATCGCAAAATCATAAGCGTAAGTGCACGCTGTCAGTGTAGCACTTCTGTACGTGGTACAACTCACAGGACGAACTTTTATCCTCGTACGATGGTACCTTGCTTACGCGAAGCGCTTCGCTTGTAGCCACCTGGCGGATTGTTGGCGAAATACATTCAGGTAATGTCTTCCTGGCCAGAACATTGATATTTCCCAACATGGCGACAAGGTGTTCAAAAACCACGCATGACCTGCTTTACTGTTTTGCTTCATAAAATAATTTGGCTATTCTTTACGCCCGAATCATTAGTTATCGTCATCCCGGTGTTTATGATACGCAATGTTATCTTCGTCGACCATCATTGATGTCATGACTGCTTTTAATGATGAATAGAATTACAACAGATGTATTAGTTTCATCCCATTCAATTATAAATATATTTGATGAGGTGAAAAGCAAAGTAGCTTTTCTTTAGTTCTTAAAGACAGACTCCACTTTTCAGAACATGTCAATGTTCTGGTCGGGTAGACATTACGTGAAGATGTACTTGCTCGCAATGTATCCCGGCTAGAAGATTGTAATTTCCAAACATAGAGGGTAAGCCGTAAAAAACGACTTTGCGATCTTCCCGGTTTGTTCCATGGGAGGGCCTGGTTAGGTAAATCAGACAACGCAACTGTGGTTAAGGCCAGACACAAAGTAGGGAATGGCCGGTCACATTTCTGCACGGTATTTGTTGGATCTCTCAATGGAAGTATCCTTTTGTCAACCTGAGCACAAATTCGTTGGATGATGTTGAAGTTTACATAGCTGGGATGCAACGAAAGTTCTTTTTTTTATTTACCATCTATTTATTGTTACAGAAGATTTTTGTTCTATAGATGGATATTGTATTGAGACGTTGAACACATTCTCGCTGTGTTCCAACATATGGCATCACCAGAACTGCGTGCGATATATAAAGAAGTACTATAAGCAAACTTGAAATTCAGTGTATGTCATTTCGCCGAAGTGTAAACATTTTTTTTTCTTTATAGTGTTGAACATGTTCAATTTCGTACCAAAAAAGAGTATTTGCGGGGAATTTCATTGCACTGCTTTATTTTAAAAAATCTGCAGCTGAAGCACACAGAATTCTTGTTGAGACTTATGACGACCACGCTCTGTCGCAAACAACATGCACAGATTGGTTGAAACGCTAAACCAATAATGATTTCGATGTGTTGAATTGAAGGCATTACTTTATGAATACTCATTTCAGACGCTAGCTGAACTTGCAGAATCATTGGGAGTTGATCACACAGCAGTTTCGAAACGTTTGAAAGCATTAAGAAATATTTTTTTGAATGAAGCATTACTTTTCAGGAAAAAAACAGCGAAAACTTATTCAACATCCCAATATATTGACGAATAAATATCTCAAAAAAATGGTTGGGGGATGTAGACAAAATCTGCCAAAAGAAATTGAAGGAATTAAGAAAGATGAATTTTCATTGTATTGCAACGATGCAAACTTCAACCTCATTTCGTTGGGGAGTCTCGAGATCCACCAACATTTCTATAGGGACTTGTTAGGGATACCGCAAATACGGAGTCCTCATTGTGATCCAATTGGATTCTGCACTGTTTCCCAATGAACGCCGTTGGAGAATTCTTACCACGTTCGAATCGGAAATGTGTGAAAGGTCACGAGAAAAAACTCGGCTTGCTGAAACGTAACCTGCATGCTTCGTGAGCATATACGTGTGTGGTGATATTACGTCAAAGTCAGTAAAATAAATAACAAACGATAATTACACCGGATTTTCAGTGATGCAATTCAAATCGATTTTTATGATATACTTTTTAACATCCATTTATTTTGTATTTCTATATACTTTGTTTAAAATATTCAACGTACAGAATGCGATGGGGTCCATCAACAAATTCATCGGATTCTATTCGATAACCTGAGGATCCTCATGGGGTTGGAGTTAGCATCATTGGAATCCAACGAAAGTTCTTTTTAATTGTTTTCGTTTTTTCATTGTCATTACAATCTTCAAGTACCTTATCGATTAAGATCGTAGATCTCCTGAGAGGATAAGAAAAAACCGTTTGAGGAATTTTTCTACCCTAAATCGGCGGTAAAAAACTTGAACAATAGAAGAAAAATATACTCTTAACGATGCAAACTTCAACATCATGAATGCTTCAGGATTCAGATTAGGTTCGCGCATTGGATCCCAATGGGGAATCCCGATTAGAATCCAACGTACAAGCGTAACGTTTCAGTATAGGGATCCATTACCATGACACATTGAATTCCTATTAGGAAGGCGAGACAAGTATGGGAATCCAATTGGACTCTACGACAATTGCTGCACGTGTCATGGTTGGTGCAGAAAGATCGAAACTCGTTGAAACTACGTCCCGCTTGGTAGTCGGCGCGCAAGCTCGTACACAGCGGTCACCCATCTAAGTATTGGCCTGCGCCAACACCGCTTGCCACGGGAGTAGGTTGCAACCGCGCAAATTGTACTTTGTGTTCAATAAAACGATAATAATCACTCTAACATCAAATGATGTCTATTGGCTAGTGGAGTATGCAGGACAAAAGAAAATTACACGGAAAATATAAAAATTACGATGCATAAATTAAAAAGCACGAGAAAATAGGTAAACAGGGAGAGAGATACGAAACGGGCGGTGCATCGTTATCGATAAAACTTACCGCAGAATTTTCCTTTCGCGATTTACCTCCGAGATGGAAATTGGCTTGTTACTTTTTCCATTTTTAGTCTCGCAACGAGTCCTCTAGTCGCGAGAGCGAAAAAGTTTCATCCATCTTGCACTCGGTGGCCCACTCGGCATATCTGCCGTCCTCCCTCAGGCGACAACTTTTTCCAACTCCAAGCCTCGGATACTCTTGCTGTGCATGAAAAGTCTGCACACCTGGGCGAATTCGCTCGCGTGTATACACACATTGATGCATTTATGAACAAGTACGCAAGTGCGTTCGTACCATTGCGCATGCCCTTGCGTGTTCCCTATTTCCATATACACGCGGTATTTTCCGCTTAGGAAGTTTTCGGCCGAGAAATCGTTTTTTTTTCCTTCGCCGGAAGTACAAGAGTGTTTTGGAGGTGGACGAGAAAAAAGCATATGCGCGAGAAGAAAATTCTCGGCATTCCTTTTTTATGCTACCCTATCCGCGATATGAAAGCCTCACGAAAGTTTTTCCGAAAATTACATTGCGTCACCTGGAAAAGCCCGCTTATACGGCTGATTGGTGTATTTTTCGGTATATTCGGCATATAGAGTGAATAGAAGGTCTCGTCCATATCTACCAGCCAAAACCTACCCCCATGTACTCGGGAAACCCCGTGCATATTTTCGTACATATGTATACCGCGCATGTACTCACAGATTTGATGCGTACATAATGTGTATGTAGTTGCAGATTTGTGTACATAGCAATTGTAATATCTAATTACTATGCACATGCATACATGCATGTATATGTATGTAGTTATATTTATTTGCATACCCGGCTGCTTTGCGGACAGCGCAACATTGACTACGCACATACATAGATGCATGTACATGGATGTAGTTATATCTATTTGCACGTTCGGCTGTTTTGCGGACAGTCCTTGATGTCGAATGTCCTAAAAATTGCCGCTCCCTATGCGTATGTATACGTATGTATGCACCCCTCGGGCGATGAAGGTGCGTTTTCCAGGCCAGCTCATCGCACATCGTGCACATTCCATGAGATGCACACCGGGAAAAAGAAATTTCCATTCTCGACTTTACCCACTTCTCGACGCATTCTTTTCTTCCTCGATCGTTTTTTCCCGTCCCGCCCTTCCTTTATTTTGTGATGAGTAAGCAAACATGGAACTTTTCATTTTTATCCTCTTGACTTTTGTGCTATTTCGACTCGCCTCACAGTTTCACAAGAATTCCAAGGCGTATATAAAAATGTACGTCTGAGGGTGGAGCAAGTTGTAGTAGTTTGAGTACTCGATATGATGCTTCGGAATGTTCACTGGAGAAAAATAAACTTCGATTTTCCGTTATTCTTTGATCCCTTGATCGCCAAGGAGATTGTTTCCAATGGCCTGAACGAGCGATGATAAAACGGGAACATTTTTATGGCTGTTATCGGATTTTAATGGGGCGTTGACGGTTGTAGAAGGTAGTGTAACAGGGAGCAACTGTGATGTATATCATCTTGATACGTCATCGGGAAGTGGAGCAATGGAGGGAGGAGTCGTTGACTACTGTTATTTATCACACGTTGCCAGGGGCAACTTGTGACTGACGTACCAAACGCACGCGTTCCATGAGACGAGCCATTGATGTTGCTTATAAGTAGCCTTATTTTATCCGGAACAGTGTGAGATGAGTAAACGCAATGGTTTTTTTTAAATCGGTATTAGATGCTACCCACGCCGGAATTTGTTGGTAAGCCCTCAGATCCTACCACATTCCCAGTCCTGGATTTGCCGATAGGCCGTATAGGCAGCTGCCTAGGGGCGGCAGACTTTAGGAGGCGTTAGATTTTAGAGGCACCTAAAAAGGCCTAGGTAAATACAAGCGATTAAGATAGGATGGACGGCACAAAGTCAAGTGGCCTATACTTAACAAAAGTATAAATCCGGCACTCCACATTCCTATAGGGATCTGATAGGGACGCTGCACGTAGGAAGTCCACAATCGGATTCAAGTGGATTCCGCGCTATTTCCTAATTGACATCGTTTGAGACCTGTTCATTTGAAATTCTCAACTGGAATTTGTTAGATCTTCCAACAAAATATCCTTCCGTGATACCGTGCACAAATTTGTTAGAGTCCCTAGATCGAACCCACATCTTCTCTACATTTAATTTCCAAAAAATCACTTTAAAAATGGGTGTTCACACTAGAGTAAGTCCTTAAGCATAACCACTTTGTTGCTATCGTTTCACGACTCACTATAATATTTGCGAATTATACTTTCATTGTAAAAAAAGATTTAGCACGGTTTTCATAATGCAGTACCTGCTCGTCCTACCTTGGAAGGTGGGCCGTGCTAATTTTCTTTATGCTAGACGAAGATACGCGTAGTGCAAGTTCGCGGGAAATTTGTTTGGGTTCCACTTTGGGTCCCCACTGGAGGAAGCCAAGCATTTTGAATATAAACAAATGCATTTGTTAAATTGGACGATCAGGCGTTTAATAAACAAAGTTGCGGAAACCATTGAAGAATCAAACTGCAGTTATTGATAGATGTACATAATGAGTTGATATGCACCGCACTCCAGTAGTCTTAGAATTGATGACGTTGAAGTTTGCATCGTTGAAAAACAACGTTTTTTTTCGTTCTTTAATTCTATAAGTATGTTTATCGCTACCCAAAGCCTTCTTTTTTACAATTTGAGGTCGTAAATCGCCAATAAAGATACGTAAAAGCCTTCGAGGGATTTACATGGTTTAAATCGGCCATAGACAAATTTGGGCAATCATAAAGAATGACTTTCCATTGCATTGCAACTACGCATAGGTACTTCAACATCATTACAATTGTACTTCGCACATTGCTGACAAAACGCACAATTGCGTTGCCATCAGGTTAACAATGTACTCCATGCAATGCTTTTTGCGAATAACACGAGTTCAAGGACTTGACCGTAAATCCCGAGAATTGATATTTATTTTCACTTATTTGACAACCACTTTTCCATGCTTGATCACCGCGAGTCTCGAAATGACACGCTGTAACTTGACTTTCTACGTGTACCTCGCACTGGAAACTTCAACAGCCCGTAAAATCGTGACCAAACGAGTGGTAGGGACATTGAGGAGATGCCTTTGGCAACCCGGAAATAACCATCGCTACAATCACTCTGTGTACGTTGCAGATATTTTGCATTGCTTGTTTAACAACTGAAATATACGCGTGCACAAAGTCATGTACATGCATATACCCACATATCCAGAACGAATGGTATTTGGAAAGCAGAGGGGCCCATTAACCTAGTATTTCTCTCACTTGGTCATTTTCTGATTTATTCACCCACTCGCATTCACAGCTCTCAAAATGTACATTGAATACATACGAGTACACATAAACATACATACTGACAGTAGAGATGAGCGTTGCTACCACGATTTTCTGTGTCACGCAGCGTTAAACTGTTCCACCGATTGGATGAGTGACGGCTCAGCCGCGCATTCCCATGCAGACATTTGTTCGGAAGTCCTCAGATCCCACCACATACATATGGGGATTCAATAGGGACCTGTAATAGGTGATCCTTCAGGATCCAAATTGGTTTCGTACAGTGGAATCTCTACCAGGAAGTAAGAACAAGTATGGGAATCCAATTGGATTCTTACGAAAATTTCTGCACGGGCTGGCTCGCACGCCATCTACCAAACTCGGTGCAGTGTCGCTGACAATGACGACAGAAGTCAAACGCTATCAAATACAGCCCTCTCTATCCTTTCTGCCCTCCTGAAAATGCCATGCAGCAGTGCACGATGGAAGAGGACTTATGGGCACCACTATAGGGAGCTTCTTAGGAACTAAATAGAGTGACGCGACCAGGGTGGGCTCATAGTAAAAGGGATGGAATTGTAAAAGTCTGAAGGGCACACGAAGAAACATTGAAATATACATATATATAAACTTATGCATAACTCTTACCCCCTCGACGCTCGATTTGATCGTAGACAATGTCTTACAAGTTCATCGACAAACTTCAACACGAAGATACCACAACCCAATAGCCGAATTAATAATACGACCTCCAAGACCTTGATCATCGTTCCGTACAGTGTAATCATTCAACTAAGTTCTTTATATACATGTATGCTCGCGTGTGGTGGTGGCGTGCGTGGCTGTGTGAATATAGAGGTATGTATCAGCATTATTAGAGTCTGGGTGTATAAACCACGCGTGAATAATGCTTTGACACGGGTTTTACACCCGCCTCAACGCCTCCATCTGACCTGGGATACTTGCCAAGTCACCGAGTTTAGTTACACGTGTATAAACACTAGTACATCTATATACAGATTTATCGATATGGTGTGTGTGCGAGTGTGGGTGTGTATATATATATATATATATACACATATACATGGACAAGAGTAGATGAAGCGATCCGATAACTCGTCCACGTTTTAACAGGCAGCAATTTCCCAATACCGAATAATTCATGAAGAGTTAACATTCGAGCCTGGGGTCTGTGCCCGATTCATTAAAATTAAGGTTAATCAATGAGGGTGGCAACCTGCGGCTATCCAGTTGAGCCAAATCAGTGCTGAATTTTTTTTTTCTACGAAACGCATTCTATGCATATTCTGTCGAGGGGAATCAGCTGTGTAGCGTTAAACGGGAAACGGTTGTAAAAAAACAAGCGCGAATTCTACCCGATTAAATTATGGTGCTTGTCGGAAGGTCGGCGAGTGAATTATTTGCTTTGGTTTGCGCATGAGTTCAATGGAGTGCGTCATTGAACTCGTGCGAATAGTATTATTAGTGCCTTACTAGTATTAGTAGTATCTTATTAGTATCTTACTAGTATCATTGGTATCTTACTAGTATTAGTAGTATCTTATTAGTACTGGTAGTATCTTATTAGTATCTTACTAGTATTAGTAGTATCTTATTAGTATCTTACGAGTATTATTCGTATCTTATTAATACCGTACTAGCATTGTTAGTATCTTACTAGTATCTTACCTGTATTATGAAATTGTAGTTTCTGTCGGTACATTCGTTTCTTCCAGGCTGAAATTAACGAGCCTGCATAAGCTTGGGGCCCAAACAAGTCGATTTTCAATACTCTTTTTCTGGTGAGAGTATCGGGATGATGATCTTGGGATTTTACACACGATTCATACATAATCTTGCCAATGTTCAGTTTTTGTTCAATTGTAAAATATTGAAAACTTATTTTATTCCAATCAAAGTGCAGCCGGTGCTGCATGGCCAATCGGTGTAGGCGGCTCTGGCTACTAATGTGATCTGAAATGATAAATAAAACATGTACGGTTAGTATAGTAATGAAACTTTCTCTATGACCGGATACTCCATTGAAATTTAGGAAATACGAAAATGGCCGGCTGCAGAAAAAATGTCACTTTTCGACTAAAAAAGAACTTTAGTTTGTTATGAACAAATGGATAGACATGTCGAAAAATCATCTGGTCGTGCGATAGAACATGATATAAATTGTGCTCTATTCGAATTTGGAATGAACATACTTCCACCGTTTCATAAACCATAGTTTCGAGGAAACGCAGAAGACGAAATAGTAGTGAGGGCAAATCTTTTTTGCAAATTGAAGTTAAGACCCGAGGCTCTAAAACTATGCAATCAAAAAATGGAATTTTCGAAAATTCACGTTAATGCAGATTCCCCATGTGAGTATGGTTAGAATACCATGCTGAGACGATCTTCATCGCGTTTGTAGATTTCATTAGTCTGCCCAAATGAAGTCAGCGTGGAAACGGCTAAAGCGTTTTTCCTTTGTAATTGAAAATAAACGTTTCCAGAATTTGCCTCCACTATGTTTCAACTGGATCCGACATGTAAAACCTATGCAAGTGCAATTGTCGTTTTGAATGGATGGTGACGTAAAACAGATTCAACAGCTTCATGATCAAGCTCAATTCAATGCTTTTATTTTCTGGTAATGTGACTATGTATCGAACTATATAGAAAACAGGTTTTATTTAACTACGTAGAAACGTGTTTTTTAAAAATACATAGTAAATGGATTTTCCATAATAATCTTGCTACGCAATCCTTTGTGATATGACCCCGGCCAGTCCTGAATAATTCGTCGCCCGTAAATTTTTGGCGACCGTACGTTGGCAATTCTTTTCGTTTCATCTCACATAGAAGGTTTTTTATCACTATTCGAGCCGAGAGAAGGTCACAGATCACGAGATAGTAGTTCTTTTTCGCTTTTTTTTTCTCTTAGGCTCGTAGTTTTTGCAGCTTTTCTGATGGACTCGTCCATTGTGGGACTGAGAGGCAGTCGGCCACGATTTCGACACTCCCGTTAGACTTTTCGTCACAAACCTGTTTTGAGATTCGTAAAGATCTCTGGCACTCGGGGAACACTGGGTATGCACTATATAATAATAGAATCCCAGCTAGAGCCCAATGAGATGGGGGAGATCGGGAAGATAGTACTACGAAATATAGACGACGGATTAGGCTCCGAACACAGTTTAAACTCGCTCTCCCCTGTCGTTCTTCCTCTTTTTATATACTCCTCAGCCTCTGGCCCTGCAAACCTACACTGCTGAGAATCTCTCTCTCGCTATCTAGGGTTCACAAGCATCTCCGTTCTCGCGTCAGTTCAGCCAACACGTTTTAACCATCAAACGAATTAGTATAAAAACCTAAGGCCTCTGAATATTTTGCCCTCGTGGATTATTTTTTTAGAGACTTCATCTGGACGAATCAACTAAATGCGGTACATTTGACGGATTTTTGTTGCAAGCATCTATATTTTCATCTACTCTTATCACGATAGCAATTATATCTTCAAAAAACAGCTGTTGTTAAAGCATATCTGTCATTGCGAATGAAAATTTTCATTCGGTTTTGATGCCGAAGAAATTCACAAAAACACGTTTAACTCGAGCTTTTATTCATCTACTGGGCTTTTATCAGATTCTAATAAATGCCCGGCAAGCGGAACAAGCGCGGTCTGTGCGTCACATTCTGCAGGGATCGTATAATAAATAACCGCGAAAACAAATCTCCGTGGCATCAAGGAAAAATCTAGTTACTGATTTGAATCCCATGTTGCCATTTCGGGACCGACGTTTGGCGATGCGTAGGTCTGAGATTTTGTGTACGGACATCAAAAGGTACAATATTTGTCAATAGAGGTTAATAATGTTATCAGATCCGAATTAAAAAATTGAATGATTGGACTCGTACATTTTTCGGTAAATATTCGGAAGCGGGGCTCCTGCTAGAATCATGCTAATTTTCTGTTTGAATGGTGGTATAAATATAAACAAGCCCAAACAAACCCAAACAAACCCAAACAAACCCGAACCAAAAAATAAGAAAAAAAATATTATCCCGATCCTAGCAGGAGCCCCCCTTGCGAATATTTACCCATTTTTCTATCATAAACATTATACTTTTAGGACGAAAAAAAAGTTGGCATCGTTGGATACAACGAAAGTTCTTTTGTATACTTTCGTTTCCTATAGAATTGCTTCGTATTGCTATAGAAAATATTTCTTGCAGATTGATATTGTAGATCTTTAAAGAAGTATCTTGAAATATAATGCGGGGGTTCTGGTGGACAAACTGACAAAGAAATCAAAGCCATTCGGAAATATTGATTCTCATTGCTTTGCGACGATGCGAAATTGAATCTTACTTCGAACGATCTGATTGCAGTCATCAAATCATTCCGGTGAGGATCACGGGAAGGTCCAGTAGACTTCCAAATACAATTTTATTTTATTCAGGCCAATGTTTTTTCTCAGTGCGCCAAAGGGTCAATAAAAAATCAATCTGAAAAAAGTACAACCAGCAATATCGAGTAATGATAAATCATTGATGGACCTAAGATTCCCCAATGCTATAGAGGCACGAAATCCGAGCAGCTTTGGAATCAATAGGGTATTTTACTCTATGTAAGAAAAATACTAAGGATGTATAAATAAGGTAGTTTTCGCAATAAGCAATCGAATAATGTTAGTTTTAATTGATAAAAACACAAAATAAATGTTATAATTAATTTTGTTTAAAACTTTTTCAATCTGTTCAACGAACATGCGGTAGCCGTTTCTCGTTTGTCATAGTTAATTGCAAATTTTCAAATAGTTATCTGCACTTCAAACAAGAACGAATGAGTTTTTTTTCGGACTATGACGTTGGATCTCTTCTCGAAAGTTTTAACCAAGTCTTACTCATAATTATATCAATTGGCATTTTAATCCACAACTTTCCCGGTGTTTTTACACTAGTATTCTTGCATTTAGAAACAACACACCATTGATAGGGATTGCAACTCACTTTTAGCCAAAAAAATTTACGTATTCAGAATTGGCGCAGCGTCGATGTTTACTATGCAAGTGACGTCACGAATCGAAGCCGCATAGCGGCTAGAGTTTACGCGCGGAAATTTGAAATGTGAAATTTAAATACATTTTTATGGCACTTATCGATTTCATGAAATAGAAATAAAAATTCCAGTAGTTTATTACCACCAAAGGATCAAATTGAGACACCTTTCAAAAAAGGTGGCAATACCTTATTTCCCGTTTGCAAAATCTGCATCGTATTTTCGTTTTTAGAGTAAAAATTATTTTTGGTAAATATTTACAAGTGGGGCTCAAGCTAGAAAAGGGGTTCAGAAATTTTGTACCGAGTCGATTCATTTCAGGGCACTTTGTTGATAATATTTAAGTCGGGATAAGACAATTTCAACCCCCAAACGCTTTTTTTTACCTTTTTAAAGGTATGGAGGAAACGGGTGTGGTGACATCAAGTGGGTCAAATGACGTGTTCGGTCAAACAACCTAAACAAACGTATTTCAAAAATCGAATATTTTCCGGAAATATTTTTCACGTACCCATCCGAGGTGCCCCCACAAATATTCCACGCACCTCGGATGGGTGCGTGGAATATTTTTTTTTTTTTTAATAAAATACCCCTCCCCCATAATAAAAAAACATATTTTGATACTGCAGAAGAGCCCCGAACACGTGAAAAAAAAATTAGAGCCTATTAGGGCTGAAGCCCCACTTGTAAATATTAACCTTATTTTTTCTTCGTCATAAAAATTCTTAGTTTCGTAATATCACCGATTTGTTTGGCTCCGTTGTTATTTTCGGCCATTATGATTATTCGAATTAAGCGTACATAACATCTCGGAGGAATCCAAGTGAAATTGTTTTTCGTCGGATCACGAAGTATCACGGATATTTAGCGTTAGGGTATTGTCGAGAGAGCGTCAGAACGCGGAAGACTCGTGGAGCACGTGACGTATTTAGTTTGCGATGATAAACATATGCGCGACTGAAGCCGCGCGATTAATTAGCCTGTGTGCGTATCCATTTACGCGACCGTGAAGTATCGTGCGAACGCTTATTAGTACAAAGATGCGTCATGAATCATCTTCATGGAATACGATGTGGGAATCGGCTTTCGTTGCGATTATACAATCCGTCATCTCTCAAGGGGGGAGGTGCCTTTAGGCGAGGAAAAAATTGCTGATTTTCATGATTTTTTTTTAAAGGAAAGATTTCTTCATCACTGTTGAGATTTAGGGTATGTTTTATTAATATTTTTGGCCTTTACAAGGTATTTTTTTTAAAGTTAATCTTTAAAAATCGCGAAGGTCTTCTAAACGGTTTGCGGTGGCTGTTAGACGGAGGGACACATACCGTCGAAGATTTTGCTTTCATTAACACTCATACGCACAATGTGAACCAAAAAAGTGAGAAATGTTGAAAATCGATGAAATGGTACACTTTTAAACAAAAAGATTAAATTTTTCGGACAAAATGGCTACATTTTGCAAAAAAAATACTTTTCTTTTTAATTTTCAAAAACATTTAGGATCACCTTTTTGACGATAGGGTTTGCAAGATTTATACCCAATTTTATCAGAATCGGAAATTAGTTTTTTAGATATACGTCACGCCAGTTTACCTCTGTCGTAATCTCTTTGAAGATTAATAAATATAATAGATGTTAATTTTTTTTGTTTTAAACAAGCTTTTGTTTAATGTACTAAAAAGGAGAAAATAATTTTTTCACCGAGTCACCTAGGGGACGTCCTTATATTACGTCATCGATTTTTGCTGATTTTACCCCCCGCCCCTTATTATAAATAAAAACTTGTGGTGCTCACCTTTTTAAATGTTTAATAAATTTCATCAATTCAGTTTCATTAACCGTATTTAATTTGGCACAATAGTTATTAGAGAAATCATTATCACACGTTTATACTCAGTTTCAGGATCGTTATTTAAGAAATCTAAGGTTGTTTTACAGTCAATTAAATACAGTTGATATGTTACCGGATTTATGTAAATTAAAATTCATAGCTTTTATTTATATACACATATAGGTGACTTGGTAAAAAAAATTATTTTCTACTTTTTAGTACATTAAATGAAGGCGTGTTAAAATTTTTTTTGTTTACGTATAAATTATTTCCTATTTTTAGTCTTTAATTTATTTTACTAGAGCTTTAAAACATTTGTTTTATTATTATTATTACGGTATTATTATTGGTTGATTGTCAGGAGAAATCCTGAAGAACTGTGATGGGAGGCATCCATCATAGATGTTATCTCACCACCTATTGGAACTTACCTTTCAACCTATATTACCTGTTGGACCCTTTTAACAATTGTGCGATCCGAGTGCACTTAGAGCCAAATCATATGTTCTCATGCGCTTGCCATGTAGTTTAGCTCTATTCAATGTTTCTCATTCCGTTTATTTCTGCTAACGCTTCATTATTGCAAGGTCTCTTTTCCGTTAGCTTTTCGCAGCGCTTTTTTTAAAAGTTGAATCATGCATTGTCACTTCTTCGATGCATGTTTGCAAAATTTCAGAGCTCTAAGTAGTCAGAAAGTGGGTGGAATATCGATTTTCCGTTTTGCATGTCACACCAAGTGAAGTTAAATGAAACCTTCTAAAAATACCATGTCCAAAAATCAGGCAAAAGTACTAATAACACATGCCCTAAGTCTAAGAAATAGTGAATAAATCTTTTCTTAAAGAAAAAAATTATGAAAATCAGACGAAAAATAATCTTCGCCCAAAGGTTAACCTTAATTGCAGGTTTTGTTACCGACTGAGCGAGTCTTACTTCGCCTGAAGTCGAGTCGACAATACGATAATACGAGAAATAAATTTAAAAAACGAGTGAAAATGGCGATGCATATATGGAATGATTTATGTATGCGACTCGCAAGATTTCATAAGTTCACGTGGCAAGGATAAATATTGATGCGCGTCTCGTTGAGGAATGTTCTATGAGTATGGGATCGGCGTAAACCGATGCACAGTAGTTTCTCTCTCTCCCTCTCTAAAGAGATAAATCTCTGAAAGATCCCGGTGCGAATGAATCACATATACAGGGTGACAATTATAGAGCAGCCATGTGTTTTTTAAGGGGGTGTTGCGGAGATTTTACTACCGAGGAAAATATGATTGTTAATGATATTTCCTGTTCTATAAATAGTATTTGCCAAAAAAATTGAGCATTGTGGAAAAAAAGTCGATCTAGTCTACTAAAATCGCCCGAACGTTTTTTCAAGGATTTTTGTCAGTTATGAAAGCCTAAAACGAGGGAAAACAATTTTGCGTAGTTGGAAAAATGGAGGAGAATTTTTGTTGGAATGGTCGTAGAATAGTACGGACTTTGTTTTTTTTCCATGAAACGCGAGATGAAATATGAACAAGTGATAACCGAAGATGTGCAATGAGCGAAGGTTCTTCCTTGGGAATTGAGTATGTAGGTTATGTAGTTAACCTAAGCCAAATCTACTCTTGGTTCAGCTGCCGTGGAGAAATCCGTCGGGTGGGAGCGAAGAGCTGTTGTGAGAGAAAAAAGAGAGAGAGAGAGAGGATCTAACTCTCTTGAGAGCTCGCTGAGAATTTTTGCACGTGTTTAAGCCTCGGGTCACGCCTTCGAGTGAATGGTACCCCGAGCTAAATGTGCTTGGATGAGTTATAATGAAAAGAAAATGCATTTTTGCATATTGCTCGCTACGTACAGTGGACACGAAACGGATCGGGCCAAAAAAATTCCCAACAGATCTTTATTTAGGACGGCGCTACCTTCAGGCGACGAAAAAATAGCTGATTTTCATGATTTTTTTCAAAAGGAAAGATTTCTTCACCGTTTTCGAGACTTAGGGTATGTTTTATTACTTCTTTTGGCGGTTACATGGTATTTTTTTTAATTAATCTTGATAAGTGGTGGGGATATGTTGCGGGTTTGCGGCAACCCGGGTTGCGGCTGATGGTGTCAAACGGCGTGACACGTAGCGTCGGCGGGATTCATCTGATGAAAAAATCCAACGACGATTTTTCTTTCATTATCACTCATGCGCAGAATATGAACCAAGAAAAAGTGAGAAATGTTGAAAATCGATTAAATGGTACGCTCTGCAACAAAAAGATTGAATTTTCTGAAAGAACGCTTCCATTACGCAATAAAAAAATACTTAAGAATGTTTTTTTTTAAATATTTAGAGTCATATTTTGAACAATAAGGTTAGAAAGATTTTCACCAAATTTCATCAGTATCGGTAGATTAGTTTTTTAGCTATACGTCACGCCAGTTTTGGAAATGTAGTTCGGACGACTGTGCCATACCTCCACCATTTTAACTCTTCCTTGACACACTAGGTCATTTTGACCCGGACGAATTTGAAATCAAATGCTCACTTTCCTAAAACTGCAAGTTGTCAATAATTGTTGACAATAATTCAATTTTATACTTTCCGAATTTTAGTCATGCAGACATATAAAGAAATATTTTAAGTGTATCCCGGATTCTTCCAATAAAAACCGACCGAAGGGTTGTTAAGCAGGTGGATGAGGTACTATCGGGGTCAAATTGATCCAGTGCGTCAAAGCCATGGCCAAATATAAGTGCGTAAAGGAAGGGTTCAAAATAAATAAAAAAATACCATATCACAGCCAAAAGTAGTAATAAACCATACCCTAACTAAGTCTCAAGAATGGTGAAGCAATCTTTCCTTAAAAAAAAATATCCTGAAAATCAGCAATTTTTTTCCTCGCCCACAGGAATCTCCCCCCTTAATCTGCGATTCCGGGGCCATGAAGTAGTCCCTCAGCTTCCTCGTGGAGTTTATTTTTGGCCATAAGCTCTTCTTTACATAAAAAAGAGATTTCCCCCCTTAATGTCTCTCATTACACAACATCTACGTCCCGATTGGCGACTTATATTGCCAAATTATCGAATTCTCTGATATGATATTTGTGTGTGAATTTGAACGCTATTCCTCTTCTCAACTCACTCTCCCTCACACACACATACACACACACACGCTCACATTCACTCACGCTCACACTCACTCACGCTCACACTCACTCACGCTCACACTCACTCATGCTCACACTCACTCAGGCTCACGCTCACTCACGCTCACGCTCACACTCACTCACGCTCACACTCACTCACGCTCACACTCACTCACGCTCTCACTCACGCTACACTCGCTCACGCTCACTTACGCTCACACTCACTCACGCTCACACTCACTCACGCTCACACTCACTCACGCTCACACTCACTCATGCTCACACTCACTCATGCTCACACTCACTCAGGCTCACGCTCACACTCACTCACGCTCACACTCACTCACGCTCACACTCACTCACGCTCACACTCACTCACGCTCACACTCACTCACGCTCTCACTCACGCTACACTCACTCACGCCACACTCGCTCACGCTCACACACACACACACACACACACACACACACACACACGCGCGCGCGCGCACACGCACACGCACACGCGCACACGCACACGCACACGCCACACACACACACGTACACGTACGCGTACGCTTTCAGCTCTTTTGTGCAACCCGCACTGTTCTATCATATACCCGCGCATATGCAATTCCGCCCAACGTGCCACCGTTGTACCATTTACGTTTGATACACGACACGGCTAGACAGACGCAGACATGGAAAATCGCACACTCGCTCATGTACGAAACATCTCCTTTCTCGCGGTTGCAAGCAGCCCGCTCGTTCGTGAACCCTTAAAAACTCCTTTTACTATACTCGACACAAGAAATCATCCGCCCTTTGCCCTCAAGCGTTTGTGCAAAGCACACGTGTCCTCGCACATACGCGCATGGGTAATCCTTCGTGCAATCGACGGATGTGGAACTTTCGTTCTTCGGGTTTAGGTGCTCGACTATTCCAAAGCCCGATTTTTTTTATCGGGTTTTTTTAAGCTGATAACCCGATTTGCCAACAAAATCCTCCAACCATTTTTCAAGATATTTGTTTAGCGATCTACAATATGAATCTATAAAAAATATGATAATTATGCAGTTTGAGGACTTTTTCGAAAAACTGTTAATTAACTTTAATTGGTCACCACTATTGATATTCCGTTGGGAAAGGCTGACATTTTCTATTTATTCCATAAGTTATGGGGTTTTGAAATTCCCGGAAACACGAAATAAAACAAGGCATTTTTTAAATATTTTGACGCTTATATTGAGGGAGGGAGGTGGGGGTATTAATAAAAGAAACCTTCCTGAATACAATGCCGAAGAGGAATCGCTGCGGTCACTTCCCCCTCTCCCCCAGCAGTCGGTATAAGTTCGTAAAAATACGCGATTCTAAACACGAAACTGAAAATCGGTCAAGATCGGTCTACTCTTTTTTTAGCCATTGATATGAATAACAAATGTCTTGAAAAAAAACTTGCACTTGCACACGCACAATTTTTGGGGCCCTTGTTAAGGCCCCTAAAATGATCAACGTAGTACAATTGTAGTTCATTTGAATATATTTACAAACAACGTTTAGTGTCTTTGGGGGGACTTGACCCCGCCGGGGGGTTGCACGCTCAGACCCTCTGTGTGGCCGGATGAGACACCTTCCGCACACAACACGCAAATACAGGGGGTACTTAGGAAGGTTTCTTTTATAAATCCCCCCACTCCCCACTTCCAATATAGGTGTCCCAAAAAATGTTCGATAATACACTATTTTATAATGTGTCTCCGTGAACTTGAAATCCTAAACTTTTTTATGGGAAGGTGAGCGCCGCGAATAATTTTCGGCATTGCATTTAGAAAGGCTTTTTTATAAATGCCCCCCCCCCCCCCCCCCCCCCCCCACCGCCACCAATATAGGCGTCGAAATATTGAAATTCAACACCTCATAACTTATGGAATTAAGGGGTGTTCTCACGTTATGCGCGAAAAAAGGGTGGTTTCATGAATTTTTGTTGATACGTTTATATTATAAATATTGATACGAAAGTTTTTACACTTAATAAATACACTTTCGAAATGCATTTAAAAAAAAATCGATGTATTTATGTAACCCAAACAAACTTTAAACGCGTTTTTCTCGAAACAACATTTTCGACGGATTGTTGATAAAATCTTCAAACCTACTGAACCGATCCTTATGAAATTTTAACCACATATTCTTTATAACTATAGCTATAGCGCATATAAAGGATTTTTGTAAATTTTCATATTTACTTTTACTTTTCATATTTAATTTTTTTGCCAAAAACGGTGGAAAATACGTTTTTTTTCGAAAAATATCCGCCATTTTGTTATTTTTGCATATATCAAAAATCGTATGATATGCGCTATAGCCATTAACATACTGAATCTAAAAACGTTTCATTTTTTTTGTTTCGGATGATCCATCTCCGAGATTTCATCAACAGCGCAGACCTTCAATTTTTTAAGGACATTTCTTTAACTACCATTTTCGTCTATAAAAAGTGACGTAAATAAATTTAAAAAATCTTTTTAATGTATTTCGAAAGTGTACTTATTAAGTGTAACAACTTTTATCTCAATATCTATAATATAAACCTCTCAAAAAAATTCATGAAAACAGCCTTTTTTAGCGGCTAAAGCGAGAAGACCCCTTAATGAAAAGTGTCAGCCTTTCCCGACTGAATTATCCTCAATATAATGGAATAAACAAGTTCACGGTAAAATAAAAATACGCATCGTTTTTCGGAAAAGTCCTCTAATTGCATAATTACCAAAAACATCTTTGATGATAAGAAAATGGAAAATAAATTTCGTTGCGTTCCAACATTGCAAGCTTCAACACCATAATTCCAGGGGGGTTTCAGGGTCGCCCGATTTCGTCCGGAATTGCCCGTACGTGAATTTCATTTGTAAAGAATACGTATACGCGTGCACAAGGCGCGCATGCATACATGTACACTGAAGGTGGAACTCGTTAAACACAGCAACGGGGAAACGAAGTCTCGCCCGTGCGCGGATACAATTAATTCTAGGACATCCGCCAGAGCTGAGCGAGAAAGTGCGCCTCCCATTGTGCCCTCTTTTGACTCTCGAGCCCTCGACGTGCGCTCGCATGTGATCCTTTGACGAGAAGGATCCACTCGTGCTTCCTCTTCCGCCTCCATATCGCCCCCGAGGCGTAGGGCGTTTGAGAACGAGGGCGCAAGGCCCTCGGGCGCACGAGCCTCGAATGCATAATGCTTGAGTACACGAGACAGTAACAAATAATAAGTCGAGACTACGATCCTCCTGCTCCTTTTGCCCCTCTACTCGTCGCAGCGAGAGAGCTCCAACTTTAAACTACGACCTACTTTGTGTCACCCTTTGCAGGATGGACAATGGCACAGCCAGAGTCCTTCACTGCTTCGCCCACTTTCCTAAGCAGCCTTTCAATTACGTGACACTCCATTCGTACTGCACAGTACTTCTCCGCAGTTTTGGAAAATTCACGAACATCGATACATGGAGATCAAATGTGGATGGAAAAGTGATTTTCCTGTACATTGAAAACGGTATATACCGTAAAACGGGGCTACTTTGAACAGGTTTTGGAAGTTTTTGTAGATAACTTTTTTTTAACATCCTAGATACCAACTTTTCTTGCTCCAATAGAACAGTGTGTCCTTTGGCTATCAAATGTATTAGGTGTTGGAATTAATTCGTAGCGTTTTACAAGAGATGGCGTAGGTAGTACAGTATTTCGTTGTTACCGACAGTAATCTATTCATCGTGAAACAGCTATCATTGAATGCCATTTGCCTTGAATGACATAACCTCTTTTAGAATAGTAAATAACAACACTTTATAATTTATTGAATATGTCAACATTTGTGCCGAATAAAGTGTTTTGGCGGGGTGTTTTACTTCGATACTTTAATATAAACAAAAGTGCTGCTGAAGCTCATCGTATTTTAGTGGAAGTGTATGGTGAACATGCTCTAGCGGAGGAAACGTGTCGGAAGTGGTTTGCACGTTTTAAAGTTGGTGATTTCGACTTCAATGGCAAGGAGCGGCCTGGCCAGCCGAAAAATTTGATGATAATGAATTGGAGGCATTGCTCAATGAAGACTTATCTCAACGCTTCAAGAATTGCCTACATCATTGGGAGTTGACTTATCAACGGTAGGAAATCGTCTTAAAACTTTGGGCATAATCCAGAAGGAAGGACATTGGGTCCCATATGAATTGAAACCAAGGGACATTGAGAGGCGTCTTTCGACATGTGAACTGCTGCATCAACGGGAGAAAAAAGAAGGTTTTTGCATCAAATTGACACTGGTGATGAAAAATGCATCCATTACGACAATCCGGAACGCAGAAAGTCATGGGTTAAGCCCGGCCAACCATCAACATCAGTGGCAAAGCCAAATATCCATGGGTCTAAGCTCCTGCTCTGTATTTGGTGGGATCAGAGGGGTGTGATTTATTATGACCCGTGCGGAAAACTGATAGGGCATCCCTAATAAAAATAAGGGCCTTTCAGGGCTTTCCTAGTGCTTTCCCTAGTAGGGATTTCCACAATGGGCCCAGACTTGGCCATTATCGGGATAAACTTGTAGGGATTTCCACAATAGGCCCCGACTTGGCCATTATGGGGATAAACCTGTAGGGATTTCCACAAAAGGACCCGACTTGGCCATTATAGGGATAAACCTGTAGAGATTTCCAAAATAGACCCAGACTTGGCCAGTATAGGGATAAACAAGTAGGGATCTCCACAATAGGCCCAGATCTGACTACCCGTGCGGAAAACTGATAGGGCATCCCTAATAAAAATAAGGGCCTTTCAGGGCTTTCCTAGTGCTTTCCCTAGTAGGGATTTCCACAATGGGCCCAGACTTGGCCATTATCGGGATAAACTTGTAGGGATTTCCACAATAGGCCCCGACTTGGCCATTATGGGGATAAACCTGTAGGGATTTCCACAAAAGGACCCGACTTGGCCATTATAGGGATAAACCTGTAGAGATTTCCAAAATAGACCCAGACTTGGCCAGTATAGGGATAAACAAGTAGGGATCTCCACAATAGGCCCAGATCTGACTATGAGCGGATCGCTACCGATTGCAATTGATGCGCTTGAGCCGTGCGTTGGAAGATAAACGGCCAGAATACTCCGAAAGACACGACAAAGTCATTTTGCTGCACGACAATGCTCGTCCGCACGTCGCAAAACCGGTACAAATATATCTGGAAATACTTAAATAGGAAGTCCTACCCACCCACCGTATTCTCCAGATATCGCTTCTTCTGATTACCATTTGCTTCGTTCGATGGATCCTAGTCTGTCTGAGCAGAAGTTCACTTCTTACGAAGATTGTCAAAAATGGGTCGATTCGTGCATTGCATCTAAAGACGAGGCGTTCTTCCGACACTGTATTCGTACCCTGTCCGGAAGATGGTCAAAAGTAGTAGAAAGCAATGGGCACTACTTTCATTAATGTATTTCGTTATTTTCATTTAAAATAAATATTTTTTTTTCATTAAAAAACGCTACGAATTAATTCCGAGTCCTAATTTAGAGTCAAGCTCCACCACCCCCTCACAATTTGATATATACATTGTTTAAAGTGTCAAAGTAGCCCGGAGTGTGGGGCTTCTTTGACAGGGCATTGAAATGCAACTTATGAATCATTTTGATAAAAAATGTAATGTTTTATGCATTATACATGGAATTGAATGAAAAAACAACGATTTTTTAAATCCAAATTGTCATCGTTATTAAGGCAGCGGAACTCGAACAATTTTCATCGAATCGACTTGAAATTTTAACTATAGCTTCTTAGATTGCTTTAACAGTCAAGTACGAGCGCTTTTTTTGATGAATCGATAATTGTATAAAATATATCTCTTTTGAGATGAAAATTGTGGTCGAAAAAACGAACTTTTTTTCAAACTCGTCTCTATTTTTCTTTTAATTATTTTTTAATTCCCCCCGTACTAGACTGCTTAAAATAATATAATTAGCGAAAATATTTTACTCTTAGTTCCAGGACTAAATTTACGACAGTTCTACTGCACGCCGCGGAGAGGTTTGGCTGAAAAACCGTAATGCTATAGTGACTCGTGCGCCGCCATTTTGTATACTTTTAACAAATAATTTTTTTTACATACTTCAATATATACCTTATAAAACCTAAAAGCTGTTTCGACCATGCATTTCATTCTTTTCTTTAAAAAAATCCAAAGAAAACAGTCGAAAATGGGTAGTTACAGTGGTGGCCTCCCTTAAGGAAACATATTATATAAAAATATCAAGTACCTGGGGTGCTATTATAGGCACTTAATGAGTCTTATAATTGTCAAATTATAAGACATAATATACGAAAATGGGCAGTTACAGTGGTGGCCTCCCTTAAGGAAACATTTTACATAAAAATATCAAGTACCTGGGGTGCTATTATAGGCACCTAATGAGTCTTATAATTGTTATTGATATCAAAATCAACTTGAGCAACATTACAATCAACTTTAACAACATTATAATAAACTTGAACAACAAATTGTTGTTCAAGTTTATTCCCCATTTATTCTCCTAAATCTCACAGTAACCCCGTTTTACGGTAATTGATGAGACTCTGAGATTGGAGCCAATTCAATAAATGTCTGGACTGAAGAGAATCACCATATCAAAAGTGCCGGAGTTTCGAGACCTGTGTCGTTGGAATGCAGACTCCAACGATGCAGAGAAACATTCTTCTCAATTTCTCATTTTTATTATTAGCCAAAATCATATTTTGCAGTGTCAGGTTGTAGAGCGCAAAATAAGAATACCAAAAAAGGTTTGGGTGATGTTCGTAGCTCAAATCATCCAAAAGAAATTTGAGAAATGAGAAAAACAAATCATTTTCATTGCGTTCCAACGATGCAAACTTGAACGTCGTTGTTTACTAGCGTAGTTCGGGGTTATGAAGCCATTCGCCACTTTGCCTCAATGGAGCTCCAATTGATCCAGTGAACCTTCTATATGCGGAGTTCGGTTGATGATGCGCCTCACAGAGACAACAGCTCCAGTGTGTGGTCTTCGTTTCGCGCGCGATAACGTTTTCCCCTCTAATGAAATCATCCAAATCAACTGTAGCTCTTGTTGGTGGCGGTTGACTGTTCACGGACAATGTCTTTGATACAGTCATACGAATACTACGCGATGTTGAAGTATAGTACTAGTTTTTCCCAGGCTTGCTGAACGTTAATGAGTCGAGTAGCCAATAGCGTGGTACAAGTCAAGTCACAAACGGCAAGCCAACGACGCCAAATCACAAGGGTCCCGTTGATGTCGGGACCTAAGACGGACGGATATATCCAGAGATGGCCTTCGTTTGATCTCTCGCACTCTCTTTATATCTTGGTGTGGAGGGTTTGAGCGGGAGAGAGAGAGGCCGTAAAGAAGCTTAGCGATTGTGAGACCAGCCGTACACGACTCGTAGTCGTCAGACTCGTCTGTGTCAATCTCCCCGTTATTCCCGAGAGGCACGTGCGGGCCTTTCGTCCACGCAGCCAAGCAAACGACTGGCCAATGATAGACAACAGCCAATGGTCATGTTCTTTATAAAACATTTATTGGCGGTACGTATATTGGAATCGTGAAACTTTGGTAACGTACTTTCAGTTCGGTTGTTACCAGATCCTAGTCATAAGCTCATTAGGGATTACCAGTAACTTGGTAGTTACTTACTCATTGGTTTAGTTACAATATAGATTGGTCGTTATCGTACATTCGGATTGGTTTGAAAACCCTAAGATAGGCTGAAAGCGTGTGATGCTTGAGTTTTTGTGAATCATGGCGAATCCTTCGCATCAGCTCGGAATTGTGGGCTTTGATTGTGCAGCAGAATCCGAAAGGGAACAACAAGCAAGTCTCTGTTGGGTTTCACGCTCTTGAGGGAGTACGTTCCAGTGATATCTCAAAATCCGATAGCAATTCCGGGAATCAATTGCTACGAAAGTACCCTTGTGCTTTGTTTCATTTCCGGTATGTGACTGGTGTACGTATTTGAAAAATAACTGTCCGAAAAAGAAGAGTCTGTTGGGAACGAATATAAATTACGAGAGAAATGATATTCCATCGGGTGAAAGTGGGATAGTCATTTATACCACTATGGTTCCACAATGCTTTGTCATATGTCCTTCCGATCCCTTCCAACCCCATGCCCTTTGCTGTGATCTCACTTGAGGCCCACACTTGAGGCCCTTAAGAGTGTTGCCTACGGCCCCCTTGCCTACTGCACTGCTGTATCGCATTTGAACGAGGGCACAGAAAAATTCTGGAATATCTGTGCCAATACATGCGATTATACTTTACTGAGTTGTAAAACTGCATCCCACTCGGCAACCCGCGCGCAGGCCGGTTTACGGCTGCATGGTCACCCATCGGAATATTGATCCAGGCCAATGCGGCTTGGCTCGGGAGATCTATCAGGGGGATAATTGATGATGCGCGTTTTTGAAATTTCACAAATATTTTCATCGATATGCATACCCATGGAACTCGTGCAGAAATTTCATAGGGATGCCGCACGTAGGCAGTCCACATTGGAAACCAAGTGGATTCCGCGCCATTTTCCCATTGACGTCGTTTGAAATGTTTCTTATTTAACATTCTCAAACGGCATTTGTTGAATCTCCCAATAAAAAATATCCTTTCGTGATCTCATATACAAATTTGTTGAGCCCCGAGATGCACCCACATATCAATATAGGGATTCGTTGGGGACATCGCACACAGGGAGTCCTCATTGGGATCCAATTACAGTCTGCACTGCTCCGCAAAAAACGCCATTTGAGAATTCTTACTACGTTTGAATCGAAAATATGTGGAAAGGTACGAGAAAAAACCCGGCGTGTTGAAACACAGATGAATCACTGATGTGATTCAAATCACCGATGTGATTCAAATTACGGATGTGATTCAAATCACCGATGTGATTCAAATCACGGATGTGATTCAAATCACCGATGTGATTCAAATCACCGATGTGATTCAAATCACCGATGTGATTCAAATCACCGATGTGATTCAAATTACCGATGTGATTCAAATCACCGATGTGATCCAAATCACCGATGTGATTCAAATTGATTTTTAAGATATAAGGTCAAAGTGGGAACAGTGACAATAGTGGGTACACTGAACCTTTGCTGTTTCTTAGAAGTGGACACGTATATATATGCATCTCTTTCACATTAGAACCGCCCTCAGATGCCAACAGGTTTGAACCTGTCTGCGAGTCGCTCCCGCGCAACTTGGTTGTGAGAGGTGATTTTGTATTATTTTTGGCGTCAAAAGTTGAAAAACCAGCTGCGTTTGTATGTCTTTGGCTTCTTTACGTATCGCAATTATGTTCGAAGTCATTGTTCTCCCGCAATATACAGCTATATTGCGGTATTTAAGCATTGTGTTTGTTAACCTAACAAAAGTAGAAACTTGCCAGTACCCACTTCAGAAAAAAAGAGAGGGGCGGTACGCGGTGGCTCAATTTTTTCGAGAAACACAGTTAACCGTGATTCACAGTGCACCGTAAGCGGTTCACTGTGTATCTTGAGTCATTTGTCAATTTCAAAAAACCTTAAATTTAATTTAACATTGCAAGATGCCTAGAAAAAGAACTGCAGCGGGTGAAAGAAAAATAGGGTCGACACCAGAAGAAGAAATTTGTATTGTTTCTATAATATCTGTTAAAATGACAATACTACCTAGATTAAAAGAAGACATAATGTTTATTCAAGTGTTGTTGATTTTGATGTTTATTTTGCTGCTTATAATTCAGTCATTTTGAAGCTTTATGCGATTGATTATGTTATGTTACTTAATGTTGATTAATATTTAAATGAGAAAAAGAATAAAATAAAACTACAATGGAGAAGTGAATAAGAATAACACAAGATAATTAGGGAAGTTATAATATGAATATTTTCGCGTTGTGATTTGGATAGGTACTGGTACAACGTCCTTGGGTAGGTATTCATTGTTGATTAATATTCAATAAATGATTGTGATTGATCTCATAATATGCTGTTTTTTTAAATTAATTTTTCAATAGTTCACTGTACAATACCCCCCATTGTATAGAAAAAAGCACTCCATTACCTACAAGTGTACAGGGATCAGGTTAAATTTCTTCAAATTTTGTTTGATCCACTGTGAAATTAGGCATGTTTCACTGTGTACAGCCCCGAGTACACAGTGGATCGAATCCCGCTTTTAAAGAATGGTCATTATCGCAATATCTATTGGGTTAGGCCGTTCAATGTCTTTTAACAAAATGAAGCCATTCAACATACCTCACGTTTAGTCAAGATTTCATTGAGATTGTGTGAACGGTTAAACAGCTCATAGATCTCTGAGAAAAAATGAGCCACTGATCCCACTCTGACCGAACTTTTAAGACAAGACTCATACTTTTTTCAAGATCCACTCATTTTGTGTATCCATCGATTTTGTTCCGAAATCTCAACGCACAGAAAGCTATTTGACAGAACGCTTGCGGGGGCAAATAGATCCCATATCTATCAAGAATCCTATCGCATTTCTTTAGGATTCAAATTGCATTCATACATTGGATTCCAATGTGGAATCCGACGTGAATCCAATATACGAGCGTGACGTTTTAGTATAGTGTCCAATGACCCATTGGATCCCTATCAGGAAGTAGGGACAAGTATGAAAATCCAATTGGATCCCTACAATAACTCCTGCACGGGTATACCAAAATCAAAATAAAGAGGTATCGCTACGGCGTTCTTCCCCACCCACTTACTCACCGTTTCTGCCGGAAGCTCTTCGAATCCAGTTCTGCAGTCAATTCAGAAATAGGCATAGTTTACCATACATTGAAAGGGGGTAGCCGGTTAAGGGGGGTCTGACGGCCCCCACCGAGTTTGATCGAATCGACCCAAAAACCTGAAAGAGGGCTGAAAAACAAAATTTTAGAGATATTTTTTAACCCCCTAAACCCTTATGAAAACACCATAATCGCAAAAAATGCGTTTTTTTGATGTTTAATTTTTTTTTGAGCTTTCAAATGCATTTTAAAGCGGTTTTAACACAACCAAAATTTTGTTTCAGATGTGTAGACATGCCCTGAATTTTTCCAGATTTTTTCGTAAAGTTAAATCATGTGCAACATAATTTTAATGGCAAAAAAACCGTAAAAAATCGTCATTTTTTGTATTTAATGCTATGGTTTTTATTGACGTATTAATGGTAAAAAAATCGTGCACCATAGCATAGAAAGCTACTATCTTCCTCTACAAAATGACGCTAATTGGGCTCAATTCGGTCGTCTCTAGCGTCCGAAAATCAAACTTGAATAAATTCCGTTTTTATAATTTGAGCATTTTCAGTTACGAAAATGACACAAAATCATATTTTTCAATTATTTTTTTTAATAAAAGTACATTTTGGGGTTTCTGAGGTCGCCGATTACAAATTTGATGTCAAAAATTAGTTTTGTCACATGACAGCTGTCAAAACGAAGAAAAAATATTTTAATTTTTGAAATTTTTTAAAAAAGCTATGGGAACGATATTAATAAGGATTTTTTAGGTCGCTGATTATAAATTCATTCTTATACACGAATTTTTAATCGTAACAGCTGTCAATAGTTATATTAACAAACAAAAAATTACGTATTATTCAGAAAAAAAATTTGGAATTCCCCGACTAAACTGTCACCTGGCGGAGAAAATCCCAACTTGTACCTTATTAAGCCACGTACCCGAGTGCCTAAGGCCACCGTACCCACGTGGGCCTTAGGCTCGTATGCCCCTCCGCACGGTACTGCGCATGCCCACTACGCACTGACGCATCGAGAACCCCGCTCCACGCGGTCTCTCTTTCTCTCTGTGTTCAGCCGCCGTCCAGTACACACGTCATGCGACGCGCTCTGCTCCGTTAAACAAATCTATTTGTTTTGTTAACAGCGTTTTTTTAATTTATCGTTTAACCTGCCTATCTCAACACGAAGTGATTGAAGCAGTATTCTAAGGTGAGTTTGAATATCAATTTAAATATCAATCAACATAAAAATTGATTTATAATCATAACCTCAATCTACAATCGTTTGCCTCATAGTCGACTTGAAATCGTACAGAAGGTGGCCGTCAACTTCAAGTTGTTGTTTAGTTCACTCACATGAAAAGAATTAAAAAAAAGCAAAAAAAAAAACAAAACTAAGACGAAACGATATTTCAATAAAAAAATGATTTGGAATACAATAATTTATTTCTGTTTTGTTTACCGATGTTTTCAACATTTTTTTTGTTTTGATTTACAATTTTTAATGTACTTTCGATTTTCGTTACTTTTGTTCTATTTGTTTTTTTAATTATGGTTTTTTTTTATTCCGAGTTTCAGTTACTTTTTTCATTTTTTTCAAAAAAAAAAAAATAATTTGTTAATCATAATAAAAAAAATAGCAATGTTCTTTTTTTTTCTTTAGGAAAAACTGTGCGATGCCACCGAAAAAACGAAAATGTACGGCTGGTGAAAGGTGCATAAGATGCAACAGATTGTTGCGTTATGATACCGGAAAACAGAAGTCCATTTCTTCAGATGATGACGTACACTTATATACTAAACTACTAGGTAAACGAGTAGAGAAAGGTGACGTTTTATGTCATCTGTGTCGTTCCGCAATCGCTAAATCCCGAACGGTTTCACCATCGACGAGCAGTGATTCTGATCCTGAAGAAAATCTTCAGTTGGATTTTAATCCCGAAGAAAATCCTCTGCCAAACGTCAATCCCGAGGAAAATCCTCTGCCAGATGTTGATCGCGAACAAAATTCTGTCGATCCTGTAGAGAGACATTCATCAACACTCTCCAATTTGACAGTATCAGATGACACAGAACAATCTTCGGAACAGTCTTCGCAACAATTGTCACGGTCGGAGTCTGGATCTTCCACAGGACAGTCATCACAATCTTCTAAGGACCCTCCTTACGTTCTTCGTCCAAGAGAACCGGACTATGAAATGATCGAGATGCCTTTCAACAGAGTTACCGCGACTCACAAATGTTGTTGCGTATGTCTTACTCTAATTACGACATCTCCGGTTGTTCCGTTTAAAGCGAGGTTACAGGTATTGATAAGTTCACGAATTTTCATTCCAAAAGGCAATCGCTGTTGTCCTGTACATCTTATCAGTGAACGTATGTACGTTGACGAAATTTCAAACTTGAAAATATTTTCGAATACTTGTACTATCAGTTCTCAAGAGTTGGCATTATTTTTGGATGCACTGTCCAAAAAATGCGACAACAGTATTTTAGACAGAGTAGATGATTACAATTTATCGGCAGAGCGCATAAAATCGCTAACTGGATACACAGTTGCAGAAATCAAGACTCTAAAAAACATGTTGGTCACTTTGCGAAATTCTCAAAATCGCAGTATTAATCAAGCTCTTTTAATATTCCTTTTTAAATTAAGAACTGGAAATTCCAACACAATCACTGCGTCAATTTTCGATATCAAATCTGAACAACTAGTATCTGCTTATTGCAAATCGGTTTTGGATTCATTCGCGAAAGACGTCTTTCCACTTCGTTTCGGAGCTCGGGCATGTTCTCGCGAAGATTTAATTGCTAATCACACGTCGCCTTACGTAAAAAAATTACACGGATTTGAAGATCGCCTGCTCTTGATTGCTGATGGTTCATACCTTCGACACCAAAAAAGTAGTAATAATTGTTACCAAAAAAAATCTTTCTCTGGTCAGAAAAAGTGTCCACTCTGTAAACCCTTCACAGTTTGTGCCACAGATGGATATGTAATAGATGTTTACGGACCGTACGAAGCAATTGTGAATGATGCGAAAATCTTACAACATGTACTAAGTGATCCGAACGGCTTGAGATCAATCCTCAAAAAAGGGGATGTTTTTATACTTGACAGGGGGTTCAGAGACGTCAAAGATTGGTTAGAATCTCAAGGGTTCGTTGTGTTGATGCCAGCGTTGAAAGGCAAAAGAAAGCAACTTCCAACAAATGAAGCAAACGAAAGTCGATTTGTTACGAAATTGAGGTGGGTGGTAGAGGCTGTCCACGGTATAATCGGTAGTAAATTCAAACTCTTGCATAATCAGTTTAACAACAACATGTTGGATTCAGCGATGCTTTATTGCAAAGTAGCGAATTTTTTGGTTAATGAGTTTGGAAAAAGACTGAATTGCGATACCGATTTACAAGATCAAATTGCCGAGCAAATGTTGAAAAGAAAAGACGTTGACAATTCTTTAGCGAAAGTTGTGGAAGAACAAAACTGGAATAGGAAGAAAAGGATCTTCAAACCGTTAACATCAAATGACGTATTAGACTTTCCGGAAATGACAGAGCAAGATTTGAAGATCCTTTTCACTGGCTCGTACCAGTTATCGCAAACTGTTTCATACTTAGCTGAAATGTATACCGAAGAAGGACTTTTGAATATGCAATACTTGTTGGAGGACGATACCATTTTGAAATGTGAAGTTAAATCAAGACATATAAACAAGAAAGTATACAGATGTTACGTTCAGTACGACCCTAACAGTATTGGATATAACGGTATAAAAAACTACGTATGTGATTGTGCACATGGGCTAAGAACTGTTGGTTGCTGTGCCCACGTTGCAACAATCATTTACTTTTTAAGTCATTCACGGTATTTGTCCAAAATCATCCGCCCAGCTCAAATTCTAACGAATCTATTTCACGTTGATAATGTCGAACCTGTTATTGAAGAACACAGTGACGAAGATTAACAACATAACAATCATGTTGCAATGTATGTATTACTTGTGTCTGTTTAATGTATATATTAGATGAATGTATGTAATATTATTATAAATAAATAGATTTTTTAAAATACAATGACTTTTAATTATTGAAAAAACCGAAATAGCAAATACCATTTTCATTTGATGACATGTGTAATTTTTTTTTTTTGTTAGCTGTTTGACATCAAATTTGTAATCGGCGACCTCAGAAACCCCAAAATGTACTTTTATTAAGTAAAATAATTGAAAAATATGATTTTGTGTCATTTTCGTAACTGAAAATGCTCAAATTATAAAAACGGAATTTATTCAAGTTTGATTTTCGGACGCTAGAGACGACCGAATTGAGCCCAATTAGCGTCATTTTGTAGAGGAAGATAGTAGCTTTCTATGCTATGGTGCACGATTTTTTACCATTAATACGTCAATAAAAACCATAGCATTAAATACAAAAAATGACGATTTTTTACGGTTTTTATGCCATTAAAATTATGTTGCACATGATTTAACTTTACGAAAAAATCTGGAAAAATTCAGGGCATGTCTACACATCTGAAACAAAATTTTGGTTGTATTAAAACCGCTTTAAAATGCATTTGAAAGCTCGAAAAAAAATTAAACATAAAAAAAACGCATTTTTTGCGATTATGGTGTTTTCATAAGGGTTTAGGGGGTTAAAAAATATCTCTAAAATTTTGTTTTTCAGCCCTCTTTCAGGTTTTTGGGTCGATTCGATCAAACTCGGTGGGGGCCGTCAGACCCCCCTTAACCGGCTACCCCCTTTATCGAGTCCGCAGTGCTCCCCGAATTCCCATAATCTTCGGAATTCAGTACAGTAAGCGGATCGATGACGCACGATGAATTTTCCTGTGCTCGATCGAGGCACGAGCCACGTGTACAGAGGCCTCGTGCGGAATGGATTCTTCATCGATGGCGGAATCAGTCGGTTGTTTCGCCGAACGAAATCGTTTCGACGTCGGGATACGTGAGCTCGCCCTCAACATGCCTGCTGAACGTACAAAGGGATAAGTTTGCCGGGGAAAATCGTCAGAGCGATAGCGTGTATGCATGAGAGTATACAGAAGTGTGCTGCGATGAACCGCGAGTTTCGCGACGATAGATATCGATGAAGCTGGCTCTTTTGCCCCCCCCCCTCTCGTTCTCTCTCACTTCCTCTCGTCTCTTTCTGTGTATGCCAGTTATTGGCAAAACGTGACTCTCCCTCAATATTGTAGTCTATAATTGAACGCCATCGCCGTCGTAAACGGAAATAGAATAGAAATTGCGATGGAAATGGTTCGCGTTTCTCCTCTCTCTCTCTTTGTCTCTCATCCCAGCAGTCAGAGAGACTGCTACTCGCACATATTTTCTGCGGTGATGCTTGATGGGAAAGCCATCATCGTCATTCCTGCTGTAGACTCGTCGAACATGGCGAAGGTGTGTAGGTGTAAAAAGAGGCGTGCGCAAACACATTTCTCGACTTGATGGATTTACGATGAATCCTCTATCTCTGGAGAATCCTACACTTCCTCGTGTTCTTTCATTGCGATTCTTCGATTCGAGCTTCTCTCTCTCTCTAGTTCGCCGCGCATACTCCAAATTATTCTACTAAAAGTACTACTTCACTCTCTGTCTAGTCGCACTTATGAGCGAGGAAAACATGGTAGTGGTATTTAAAATACATTTTTGGCTTCTGGGACACTGTTGAAACTATAAAATTCCAAGTTACCTTGCCTGATGTTGCTTGAAATTGTCAAATTCGAAAAAATCGTCATTTTCGATAACTATCGAAAAATTCTATTTTAAACGCAAAATAAGCGAAATATCGACTTTTACCACTCTTCATATTTTGTTTATTTTGACTCGATAACCCTCAATTCACCGTCAAATCTTGGCGCCCCGGATATCGTACTCTTGAAAAAAATCGTACAAAATTGGGTACTTTACATAACAATGTATGTATGTATGTCTAGTCGAGGCCCGGGCGAGTCGAAACTCACGGGCAATACAACCTTAACCAACTATCCGATATATGGGGCTTCTCTCCTACCATTTCGTGGCAGTTTCCAGACCCGTACGTAAGACCGTGCTACCTAGCCCCGAAGTTGCATCTTTGAAATTACACGTTCGTTGTCCTGCGGGACCAAAATGGCGACCGGCTTGATAACGAGACATTGTTCACCGGGCTGAGTTTAGGATCTGCGCGCGATTAAACTCTCGCCAAATTATCTCGCGTCCGAGCAACATTGAGAAGGTGAACGTATTTCTCGGTGAACGCTTTCGAGAAGTGTAATTCCATTGTAAGACGGAGCTTTCATCGTCAAACGAGAGTATAGCGCGTATCGCCGTTCCCATTATTCGCTTCATCCCTCGTCAACTTGAGGTAGTCCTATCGCTTCACACTAGTCATACCACTCCTCATACTTCTACTATTTATATTTTTAACATATGCAAAAAAAATTTGTATTAACTAAATTTTGCATGTGCAAACTGTTTAATGAATGTTCACAGTTAATTAGAAAAATGAAAACATAGTTATTCCAACGATTCGCGCAGTATTTCTAGGTTTGATATTTGGCAATATTGGTTCTATCTCCGTCTATTTTCACTCAACCAGGCGAGTTTAACCACCATGCTTTTCAACGTCGATCTGTCAAAGAATGTCAGGTGCGGGAAATATAAAGCATTGTATTCGGGCCACGACTGGTAAAAAGCGTGGAAAATTTGTGTCGGCGAAATATGTCGGTTAAAAATGAAATATGTGTGGAAATTCGAATGAGTGAGATGAGATTAGGACTACAGTCAGCTGTTGCCTTGTCACGTCTCTTCATTAAACTTCCATTAAGTTTCAATTAAACTTGATATTACATAAAAATTAGGTCAATAAGCGTAATTTTATATGAGAACACTGGATTACTGGATTACTGGATTAACTACAAGTGTTAAGTATGTAAATCTGATTATTTTTAAGAATCTGACGGATTCCCACTATAATATACACTTTAGTAGCGACCGGAAATTGGATTTTTGTATGTTGTCTCGGAATTCCTTCACAAAAATACGCACTTTTAATATTTATTTTCTCTGTAATTAGGTCGATACCACCTCAACGAAGCGAAACGCGCCAAACTAGCGGCCGAAAAGGCGACAGAAGTCGTCATGGCATACTATAAAAAGTGGGGCCTCCAGTGTAATCCCGGCAAAACACAGGCCATGATAGTAGGCCAAAAACGCGGACAAAAAACAATCAAAATAGGCAACGAGAACATCCCAATACAAGACAGGATTCGATACCTAGGCATA